>CM059371.1:2882498-3298112 GCA_030370435.1 Auanema freiburgensis | reverse complement strand
TGTACTTAATATAGAGGTTTCGATAGGAAAAGTTACTGGGATCGCCTTTCCATAACATGATCATATCGTTCGAATCATTCTCTACCAATACTATCGTTATCAGGATAGATTTCGAATGTTTCTCACTTTTTTGATGCACGAAGAAGCCCACCAGGATGCGATTTGAACTCCACCGAAGGGTAGAGTATGTTCGATTCCATCATTTAACAAAAGTTTTTCATTGATTCAGGGAATTTCACATTGGAACTTCTTTTCGACAGACGAGGATTCCGGAACGAAGTTTGAGATACAACAATCTGATTCTTCAGTCAGAAACGACCGTTCACTTTCAGGACACGAGTATCCTGAAAGTGAAAATCGATTTTCTGACTAAACGACAGGGTTCAGTACACTGTTGTTTTGCCGAGAGCAACCGATCCACTTTCAGGAGGCGAGTATCCTGAAAGTGATAATCGGTTGTCTCGGTTGAATAACCTTGTTTTTTTACCGATGGAGGTGTTTTATGTGTGTGTGTGTGTGTGTGTGTGTGTGACTTGTTATATACTTATGTGATTTTATTAATGTGTGTATTTCGAGCAATCAACATCTGTTTTACAACAATAAATTTTTCACTCTCCATATTTTCCTTCTTTTTGTTCTTAATATTGAGGTTTCGATAGGAAAAGTTTCTGGGATCGCCTTTCCATAACATGATCATACCGTTCGAATCATTCTCTACCAATACTATCGTTATCAGGATAGATTTCGAATGTTTCTCACTTTTTTGATGCACGAAGAAGCCCACCAGGTTGCGATTTGAACTCCACCGAAGGGTATAGTATGTTCGATTCCATCATTTAACAAAAGTTTTCATTGATTCAGGGAATTTCACATTGGAACTTCTTTTCGACAGACGGGGATACCGGAACGAAGTTTGGGATACAACAATCTGATTCTTCAGTCAGAAACGACCGTTCACTTTCAGGACACGAGTATCCTGAAAGTGAAAATCGATTTTCTTGACTAAACGACAGGGTTCAGTAACACTGTTGTTTTGCCGAGAGCAACCGATCCACTTTCAGGAGGCGAGTATCCTGAAAGTGATAATCGGTTGTCTCGGTTGAATAACCTTGTTTTTTTACCGATGGAGGTGTTTTATGTGTGTGTGTGTTGTGTGTGTGTGTGGTGTGTGTGTGACTTGTTATATACTTATGTGATTTTATTAATCTGTGTATTTCGAGCAATCAACATCTGTTTTACATCAATAAATTTTTCACTCTTCATATTTTCCTTTTTTTTGTACTTAATATTGAGGTTTCGATAGGGAAAGTTTCTGGGATCGCCTTTCCATAACATGATCATACCGTTCAAATCATTCTCTACCAATACTATCGTTATCAGGATAGATTTCGAATGTTTCTCACTTTTTTGATGCACGAAGAAGCCCACCAGGATGCGATTTGAACTCCACCGAAGGGTATAGTATGTTCGATTCCATCATTTAACAAAAGTTTATCATTGATTCAGGGAATTTCACATTGGAACTTCTTTTCGACAGACGGGGATACCGGAACGAAGTTTGGGATACAACAATCTGATTCTTCAGTCAGAAACGACCGTTCACTTTCAGGACACGAGTATCCTGAAAGTGAAAATCGATTTTCTTGACTAAACGACAGGGTTCAGTAACCCTGTTGTTTTGCCGAGAGCAACCGATCCACTTTCAGGAGGCGAGTATCCTGAAAGTGATAATCGGTTGTCTCGGTTGAATAACCTTGTTTTTTTACCGATGGAGGTGTTTTATGTGTGTGTGTGTGTGTGTGTGTGTGTGTGTGTGTGTGTGTGTGTGTGACTTGTTATATACTTATATGATTTTATTAATCTGTGTATTTTGAGCAATCAACATCTGTTTTACAACAATAAATTTTTCACTCTCCATATTTTCCTTCTTTTTGTTCTTAATATTGAGGTTTCGATAGGGCAAGTTTCTGGGATCGCCTTTCCATAACATGATCATACCGTTCGAATCATTCTCTACCAATACTATCATTATCAGGATAGATTTCGAATGTTTCTCACTTTTTTGATGCACGAAGAAGCCCACCAGGATGCGATTTGAACTCCACCGAAGGGTATAGTATGTTCGATTCCATCATTTAACAAAAGTTTATCATTGATTCAGGGAATTTCACATTGGAACTTCTTTTCGACAGACGGGGATACCGGAACGAAGTTTGGGAAACAACAATCCGATTCTTCAGTCAAAAACGACCGTTCACTTTCAGGACACGAGTATCCTGAAAGTGATAATCGATTCTCTTGACTAAACGACAGGGTTCAGTAACCCTGTTGTTTTGCCGAGAGCAACCGATCCACTTTCAGGAGGCGAGTATCCTGAAAGTGATAATCGGTTGTCTCGGTTAAATAACCTTGTGTTTTTACCGATAGAGGTCTTCTATGTGTGTGTGTGTGTGTGTGTGTGTGTGACTTGTTATATACTTATGTGATTTTATTAATCTGTGTATTTCGAGCAATCAACATCTGTTTTACAACAATAAATTTTTCACTCTCCATATTTTCCTTCTTTTTGTTCTTAATATTGAGGTTTCGATAGGACAAGTTTCTGGGATCGCCTTTCCATAACATGATCATACCGTTCGAATCATTCTCTACCAATACTATCATTATCAGGATAGATTTCGAATGTTTCTCACTTTTTTGATACACGAAGAAGCCCACCAGGATGCGATTCGAGTACACGTCAACGCCTTGATTGTTAGTATGTTCGATTCCATCATTTAACAAAAGTTTTTCATTGATTCAGGGAATTTTCCATTGGAATTTCTTTTCGACAGACGGGGATTCCGGAACGAAGTTTGGGAAACAACAATCCGATTCTTCAGTCAAAAACGACCGTTCACTTTCAGGACACGAGTATCCTGAAAGTGATAATCGATTCTCTTGACTAAACGACAGGGTTCAGTAACCCTGTTGTTTTGCCGAGAGCAACCGATCCACTTTCAGGAGGCGAGTATCCTGAAAGTGATAATCGGTTGTCTCGGTTAAATAACCTTGTGTTTTTACCGATAGAGGTCTTCTATGTGTGTGTGTGTGTGTGTGTGTGTGTGTGACTTGTTATATACTTATGTGATTTTATTAATCTGTGTATTTCGAGCAATCAACATCTGTTTTACAACAATAAATTTTTCACTCTCCATATTTTCCTTCTTTTGTTCTTAATATTGAGGTTTCGATAGGAAAAGTTTCTGGGATCGCCTTTTCATAACATGATCATACCGTTCGAATCATTCTCTACCAATACTATCGTTATCAGGATAGATTTCGAATGTTTCTCACTTTTTTGATACACGAAGAAGCCCACCAGGATGCGATTCGAGTACACGTCAACGCCTTGATTGTTCTCTGTTTTGAAATAAACAAACGTTTTCGACGATATGATAACACGCCAAACGATGTCTGCAGAATGTTCAAGGTAAGTCGCGTTTGTGTATACGCTTGGTTTGGAATGAACTTCTGTCGAGAACCAATATAAAAACAGAAAACTCCACCGAGGGTACAGTATGTTCGATTCCATCATTTAACAAAAGTTTTTCATTGATTCAGGGAATTTTCCATTGGAATTTCTTTTCGACAGACGGGGATTCCGGAACGAAGTTTGGGAAACAACAATCCGATTCTTCAGTCAAAAACGACCGTTCACTTTCAGGACACGAGTATCCTGAAAGTGATAATCGATTCTCTTGACTAAACGACAGGGTTCAGTAACCCTGTTGTTTTGCCGAGAGCAACCGATCCACTTTCAGGAGGCGAGTATCCTGAAAGTGATAATCGGTTGTCTCGGTTAAATAACCTTGTGTTTTTACCGATAGAGGTCTTCTATGTGTGTGTGTGTGCGTGTGTGTGTGTGTGTGTGTGTGTGTGTGTGTGTGTGTGTGTGTGTGACTTGTTATATACTTATGTGATTTTATTAATCTGTGTATTTCGAGCAATCAACATCTGTTTTACAACAATAAATTTTTCACTCTCCATATTTTCCTTCTTTTTGTTCTTAATATTGAGGTTTCGATAGGAAAAGTTTCTGGGATCGCCTTTTCATAACATGATCATACCGTTCGAATCATTCTCTACCAATACTATCGTTATCAGGATAGATTTCGAATGTTTCTCACTTTTTTGATACACGAAGAAGCCCACCAGGATGCGATTCGAGTACACGTCAACGCCTTGATTGTTCTCTGTTTTGAAATAAACAAACGTTTTCGACGATATGATAACACGCCAAACGATGTCTGCAGAATGTTCAAGGTAAGTCGCGTTTGTGTATACGCTTGGTTTGGAATGAACTTCTGTCGAGAACCAATATAAAAACAGAAAACTCCACCGAGGGTACAGTATGTTCGATTCCATCATTTAACAAAAGTTTTTCATTGATTCAGGGAATTTTCCATTGGAATTTCTTTTCGACAGACGGGGATTCCGGAACGAAGTTTGGGAAACAACAATCCGATTCTTCAGTCAAAAACGACCGTTCACTTTCAGGACACGAGTATCCTGAAAGTGATAATCGATTCTCTTGACTAAACGACAGGGTTCAGTAACCCTGTTGTTTTGCCGAGAGCAACCGATCCACTTTCAGGAGGCGAGTATCCTGAAAGTGATAATCGGTTGTCTCGGTTAAATAACCTTGTGTTTTTACCGATAGAGGTCTTCTATGTGTGTGTGTGTGTGTGTGTGTGTGACTTGTTATATACTTATGTGATTTTATTAATGTGTGTATTTCGAGCAATCAACATCTGTTTTACAACAATAAATTTTTCACTCTTCATATTTTCCTTCTTTTATGTTCTTAATATTGAGGTTTCGATAGGAAAAGTTTCTGGGATCGCCTTTCCATAACATGATCATACCGTTCGAATCATTCTCTACCAATACTATCGTTATCAGGATAGATTTCGAATGTTTCTCACTTTTTTGATACACGAAGAAGCCCACCAGGATGCGATTCGAGTACACGTCAACGCCTTGATTGTTCTCTGTTTTGAAATAAACAAACGTTTTCGACGATATGATAACACGCCAAACGATGTCTGCAGAATGTTCAAGGTAAGTCGCGTTTGTGTATACGCTTGGTTTGGAATGAACTTCTGTCGAGAACCAATATAAAAACAGAAAACTCCACCGAGGGTACAGTATGTTCGATTCCATTATTTAACAAAAGTTTTTCATTGATTCATGGAATTTTCCATTGGAATTTCTTTTCGACAGACGGGGATTCCGGAACGAAGTTTGGGAAACAACAATCCGATTCTTCAGTCAAAAACGACCGTTCACTTTCAGGACACGAGTATCCTGAAAGTGATAATCGAATCTCTTGACTAAACGACAGGGTTCAGTAACCCTGTTGTTTTGCCGAGAGCAACCGATCCACTTTCAGGAGGCGAGTATCCTGAAAGTGATAATCGGTTGTCTCGGTTAAATAACCTTGTGTTTTTACCGATAGAGGTCTTCTATGTGTGTGTGTGTGTGTGTGTGTGTGACTTGTTATATACTTATGTGATTTTATTAATGTGTGTATTTCGAGCAATCAACATCTGTTTTACAACAATAAATTTTTCACTCTTCATATTTTCCTTCTTTTATGTTCTTAATATTGAGGTTTCGATAGGAAAAGTTTCTGGGATCGCCTTTCCATAACATGATCATACCGTTCGAATCATTCTCTACCAATACTATCGTTATCAGGATAGATTTCGAATGTTTCTCACTTTTTTGATACACGAAGAAGCCCACCAGGATGCGATTCGAGTACACGTCAACGCCTTGATTGTTCTCTGTTTTGAAATAAACAAACGTTTTCGACGATATGATAACACGCCAAACGATGTCTGCAGAATGTTCAAGGTAAGTCGCGTTTGTGTATACGCTTGGTTTGGAATGAACTTCTGTCGAGAACCAATATAAAAACAGAAAACTCCACCGAGGGTACAGTATGTTCGATTCCATTATTTAACAAAAGTTTTTCATTGATTCATGGAATTTTCCATTGGAATTTCTTTTCGACAGACGGGGATTCCGGAACGAAGTTTGGGAAACAACAATCCGATTCTTCAGTCAAAAACGACCGTTCACTTTCAGGACACGAGTATCCTGAAAGAGATAATCGAATCTCTTGACTAAACGACAGGGTTCAGTAACCCTGTTGTTTTGCCGAGAGCAACCGATCCACTTTCAGGAGGCGAGTATCCTGAAAGTGATAATCGGTTGTCTCGGTTAAATAACCTTGTGTTTTTACCGATAGAGGTCTTCTATGTGTGTGTGTGTGTGTGTGTGTGTGTGACTTGTTATATACTTATGTGATTTTATTAATGTGTGTATTTCGAGCAATCAACATCTGTTTTACAACAATAAATTTTTCACTCTCCATATTTTCCTTCTTTTTGTTCTTAATATTGAGGTTTCGATAGGACAAGTTTCTGGGATCGCCTTTCCATAACATGATCATACCGTTCGAATCATTCTCTACCAATACTATCATTATCAGGATAGATTTCGAATGTTTCTCACTTTTTTGATACACGAAGAAGCCCACCAGGATGCGATTCGAGTACACGTCAACGCCTTGATTGTTAGTATGTTCGATTCCATCATTTAACAAAAGTTTTTCATTGATTCAGGGAATTTTCCATTGGAATTTCTTTTCGACAGACGGGGATTCCGGAACGAAGTTTGGGAAACAACAATCCGATTCTTCAGTCAAAAACGACCGTTCACTTTCAGGACACGAGTATCCTGAAAGTGATAATCGATTCTCTTGACTAAACGACAGGGTTCAGTAACCCTGTTGTTTTGCCGAGAGCAACCGATCCACTTTCAGGAGGCGAGTATCCTGAAAGTGATAATCGGTTGTCTCGGTTAAATAACCTTGTGTTTTTACCGATAGAGGTCTTCTATGTGTGTGTGTGTGTGTGTGTGTGTGTGACTTGTTATATACTTATGTGATTTTATTAATGTGTGTATTTCGAGCAATCAACATCTGTTTTACAACAATAAATTTTTCACTCTCCATATTTTCCTTTTTTTTGTACTTAATATTGAGGTTTCGATAGGAAAAGTTTCTGGGATCGCCTTTCCATAACATGATCATACAGTTCGAATCATTCTCTACCAATACTATCATTATCAGGATAGATTTCGAATGTTTCTCACTTTTTTGATACACGAAGAAGCCCACCATAATGCGATTCGAGTACACGTCAACGCCTTGATTGTTAGTATGTTCGATTCCATCATTTAACAAAAGTTTTTCATTGATTCAGGGAATTTTCCATTGGAATTTCTTTTCGACAGACGGGGATTCCGGAACGAAGTTTGGGAAACAACAATCCGATTCTTCAGTCAAAAACGACCGTTCACTTTCAGGACACGAGTATCCTGAAAGTGATAATCGATTCTCTTGACTAAACGACAGGGTTCAGTAACCCTGTTGTTTTGCCGAGAGCAACCGATCCACTTTCAGGAGGCGAGTATCCTGAAAGTGATAATCGGTTGTCTCGGTTAAATAACCTTGTGTTTTTACCGATAGAGGTCTTCTATGTGTGTGTGTGTGTGTGTGTGTGTGACTTGTTATATACTTATGTGATTTTATTAATGTGTGTATTTCGAGCAATCAACATCTGTTTTACAACAATAAATTTTTCACTCTCCATATTTTCCTTCTTTTTGTTCTTAATATTGAGGTTTCGATAGGAAAAGTTTCTGGGATCGCCTTTCCATAACATGATCATACCGTTCGAATCATTCTCTACCAATACTATCGTTATCAGGATAGATTTCGAATGTTTCTCACTTTTTTGATACACGAAGAAGCCCACCAGGATGCGATTCGAGTACACGTCAACGCCTTGATTGTTCTCTGTTTTGAAATAAACAAACGTTTTCGACGATATGATAACACGCCAAACGATGTCTGCAGAATGTTCAAGGTAAGTCGCGTTTGTGTATACGCTTGGTTTGGAATGAACTTCTGTCGAGAACCAATATAAAAACAGAAAACTCCACCGAGGGTACAGTATGTTCGATTCCATCATTTAACAAAAGTTTTTCATTGATTCAGGGAATTTTCCATTGGAATTTCTTTTCGACAGACGGGGATTCCGGAACGAAGTTTGGGAAACAACAATCCGATTCTTCAGTCAAAAACGACCGTTCACTTTCAGGACACGAGTATCCTGAAAGTGATAATCGATTCTCTTGACTAAACGACAGGGTTCAGTAACCCTGTTGTTTTGCCGAGAGCAACCGATCCACTTTCAGGAGGCGAGTATCCTGAAAGTGATAATCGGTTGTCTCGGTTAAATAACCTTGTGTTTTTACCGATAGAGGTCTTCTATGTGTGTGTGTGTGTGTGTGTGTGTGTGACTTGTTATATACTTATGTGATTTTATTAATGTGTGTATTTCGAGCAATCAACATCTGTTTTACAACAATAAATTTTTCACTCTCCATATTTTCCTTCTTTTTGTTCTTAATATTGAGGTTTCGATAGGACAAGTTTCTGGGATCGCCTTTCCATAACATGATCATACCGTTCGAATCATTCTCTACCAATACTATCATTATCAGGATAGATTTCGAATGTTTCTCACTTTTTTGATACACGAAGAAGCCCACCAGGATGCGATTCGAGTACACGTCAACGCCTTGATTGTTAGTATGTTCGATTCCATCATTTAACAAAAGTTTTTCATTGATTCAGGGAATTTTCCATTGGAATTTCTTTTCGACAGACGGGGATTCCGGAACGAAGTTTGGGAAACAACAATCCGATTCTTCAGTCAAAAACGACCGTTCACTTTCAGGACACGAGTATCCTGAAAGTGATAATCGATTCTCTTGACTAAACGACAGGGTTCAGTAACCCTGTTGTTTTGCCGAGAGCAACCGATCCACTTTCAGGAGGCGAGTATCCTGAAAGTGATAATCGGTTGTCTCGGTTAAATAACCTTGTGTTTTTACCGATAGAGGTCTTCTATGTGTGTGTGTGTGTGTGTGTGTGTGTGTGACTTGTTATATACTTATGTGATTTTATTAATCTGTGTATTTCGAGCAATCAACATCTGTTTTACAACAATAAATTTTTCACTCTCCATATTTTCCTTCTTTTTGTTCTTAATATTGAGGTTTCGATAGGGAAAGTTTCTGGGATCGCCTTTTCATAACATGATCATACCGTTCGAATCATTCTCTACCAATACTATCGTTATCAGGATAGATTTCGAATGTTTCTCACTTTTTTGATACACGAAGAAGCCCACCAGGATGCGATTCGAGTACACGTCAACGCCTTGATTGTTCTCTGTTTTGAAATAAACAAACGTTTTCGACGATATGATAACACGCCAAACGATGTCTGCAGAATGTTCAAGGTAAGTCGCGTTTGTGTATACGCTTGGTTTGGAATGAACTTCTGTCGAGAACCAATATAAAAACAGAAAACTCCACCGAGGGTACAGTATGTTCGATTCCATCATTTAACAAAAGTTTTTCATTGATTCAGGGAATTTTCCATTGGAATTTCTTTTCGACAGACGGGGATTCCGGAACGAAGTTTGGGAAACAACAATCCGATTCTTCAGTCAAAAACGACCGTTCACTTTCAGGACACGAGTATCCTGAAAGTGATAATCGATTCTCTTGACTAAACGACAGGGTTCAGTAACCCTGTTGTTTTGCCGAGAGCAACCGATCCACTTTCAGGAGGCGAGTATCCTGAAAGTGATAATCGGTTGTCTCGGTTAAATAACCTTGTGTTTTTATCGATAGAGGTCTTCTATGTGTGTGTGTGTGCGTGTGTGTGTGTGTGTGTGTGTGTGTGTGACTTGTTATATACTTATGTGATTTTATTAATCTGTGTATTTCGAGCAATCAACATCTGTTTTACAACAATAAATTTTTCACTCTCCATATTTTCCTTCTTTTTGTTCTTAATATTGAGGTTTCGATAGGAAAAGTTTCTGGGATCGCCTTTTCATAACATGATCATACCGTTCGAATCATTCTCTACCAATACTATCGTTATCAGGATAGATTTCGAATGTTTCTCACTTTTTTGATACACGAAGAAGCCCACCAGGATGCGATTCGAGTACACGTCAACGCCTTGATTGTTCTCTGTTTTGAAATAAACAAACGTTTTCGACGATATGATAACACGCCAAACGATGTCTGCAGAATGTTCAAGGTAAGTCGCGTTTGTGTATACGCTTGGTTTGGAATGAACTTCTGTCGAGAACCAATATAAAAACAGAAAACTCCACCGAGGGTACAGTATGTTCGATTCCATCATTTAACAAAAGTTTTTCATTGATTCAGGGAATTTTCCATTGGAATTTCTTTTCGACAGACGGGGATTCCGGAACGAAGTTTGGGAAACAACAATCCGATTCTTCAGTCAAAAACGACCGTTCACTTTCAGGACACGAGTATCCTGAAAGTGATAATCGATTCTCTTGACTAAACGACAGGGTTCAGTAACCCTGTTGTTTTGCCGAGAGCAACCGATCCACTTTCAGGAGGCGAGTATCCTGAAAGTGATAATCGGTTGTCTCGGTTAAATAACCTTGTGTTTTTACCGATAGAGGTCTTCTATGTGTGTGTGTGTGCGTGTGTGTGTGTGTGTGTGTGTGTGTGTGACTTGTTATATACTTATGTGATTTTATTAATCTGTGTATTTCGAGCAATCAACATCTGTTTTACAACAATAAATTTTTCACTCTCCATATTTTCCTTCTTTTTGTTCTTAATATTGAGGTTTCGATAGGAAAAGTTTCTGGGATCGCCTTTTCATAACATGATCATACCGTTCGAATCATTCTCTACCAATACTATCGTTATCAGGATAGATTTCGAATGTTTCTCACTTTTTTGATACACGAAGAAGCCCACCAGGATGCGATTCGAGTACACGTCAACGCCTTGATTGTTCTCTGTTTTGAAATAAACAAACGTTTTCGACGATATGATAACACGCCAAACGATGTCTGCAGAATGTTCAAGGTAAGTCGCGTTTGTGTATACGCTTGGTTTGGAATGAACTTCTGTCGAGAACCAATATAAAAACAGAAAACTCCACCGAGGGTACAGTATGTTCGATTCCATCATTTAACAAAAGTTTTTCATTGATTCAGGGAATTTTCCATTGGAATTTCTTTTCGACAGACGGGGATTCCGGAACGAAGTTTGGGAAACAACAATCCGATTCTTCAGTCAAAAACGACCGTTCACTTTCAGGACACGAGTATCCTGAAAGTGATAATCGATTCTCTTGACTAAACGACAGGGTTCAGTAACCCTGTTGTTTTGCCGAGAGCAACCGATCCACTTTCAGGAGGCGAGTATCCTGAAAGTGATAATCGGTTGTCTCGGTTAAATAACCTTGTGTTTTTACCGATAGAGGTCTTCTATGTGTGTGTGTGTGTGTATGTGTGTGTGACTTGTTATATAGTTATGTGATTATATTAATCTGTGTATTTCGAGCAATCAACATCTGTTTTACAACAATAAATTTTTCACTCTCCATATTTTCCTTCTTTTTGTTCTTAATATTGAGGTTTCGATAGGAAAAGTTTCTGGGATCGCCTTTCCATAACATGATCATACCGTTCGAATCATTCTCTACCAATACTATCGTTATCAGGATAGATTTCGAATGTTTCTCACTTTTTTGATACACGAAGAAGCCCACCAGGATGCGATTCGAGTACACGTCAACGCCTTGATTGTTCTCTGTTTTGAAATAAACAAACGTTTTCGACGATATGATAACACGCCAAACGATGTCTGCAGAATGTTCAAGGTAAGTCGCGTTTGTGTAATAAACATGACTTGCGAGGATACCATCGATTGTAACAAAGAATATTTCTCTACGAAACGATAAGTTTTTGCAATGACGATAGGTTCTTAGAGTGAGGAGAAAGTCATCGCTCTCGGTACCTATCAGAAATTTGTTATTGTTTTTCGTTAGAGGATAAAAAAATGATTTAGCTCTAACAGCTTTTTTGGTGAGGTCATATAAAGAAAGAAAGAGTAAACTCCTGATCAATGAGAAAGAACTTCACCGGTACCAGTCCAAGGATGATACTCGTCATAGCAGCAATCTTTGATATTAAGAACCGATTCTTTGTTCAAAATTGCAATAAACTCTCCTTGCGGTAGCGATTCAGAGTGAGGAACAAAATTCAAAATTTCACATTCATTCCTGAGAATAAAATGAAACTAAAAATAGTACAACATCAACTACCTTTCATAGTTTATCAATCTTAGGAGCTCCGGTAGCCTTTTTTTGGGTATCTTCATCTCGAAGTTCAGTTCGAATTGTGTTAAATTTGTTTTCAAAGCTTTTCTCCCGGAAAATAATATGAGTTCCCACAAATGCTTTTCCCCGTGAAAAATGTTTAATTCAAAAATTATGTGTCAATGTCTTAAAATTAGAGTGTCGATGTGAATATAATTTGAATTCCGGTGTCGATGTGTTTTGTGTTGGGTGTTTAGGTGTCAAAGTGGAATAGCCGTGCCGCCTTTGTACTTACACTTGTACACTAGGGCTATACTCATACTACTACACCTTACTAGTACACTCATCCGTGTACCTCATTCAATACTCGTACACTGTTCATATTTTCCAAAATACTCGTACACTTTTGACGTCATAGAATAAGTTTTCGATTGTTACGTTATTCTCATATCCTTCAATGTGAAGAAAATAATAAAGGTGACTGAAGTGACTTCTCGTTCGTTTCATACTTCCTATCCGTTCTGGTACTCATACGTAACACTATGTTCAACATCTCTCTCTCTCTCAAAGTTCATTCATTTGATCTTCTGTGTTTATGCCTAGACTATCTATTTCAAAAAGTCGCCTAACTATGTCATTGTCGTCATCTTCTTCTGCTAGACTTTCTTCGATAGTTGTGTATGATACAGATCTTGGAGTATGGGCTCATTTGGGCATCCGTGCAGGAGATAACCGAACACTGATTTTTTCAGGACAAGTCGCGATGAAAGCTCAATTTCATTGTTTATTTCCATGAATTGTCTGTATCTGTCCATGCCAAGAATGGTGTCTGGTTCAAACATTTCTCCATGAACGTTGGGATTAGCGAGTGTAAGTTTGTTGACAGCGATGAACTCTTTGTCTTGAACTGTTGAATTCGGGGAACGGATAGGTTCTGTCAGTTTCGGCTTTGTGATCATGTTCGTATATATTATGCTTCCGTCTTTAGTATGGAATACCAATTGTACTTCGAGTTGTTGCAGGATTTTCAGTTTCATTGGGCTGAGAATATGAAAAAGCGTGGCTTTCGACAAGTGGACAAAAAGCTAGCCCAAAAATGCTCATTATTCAGAAATGATGGATTTTTTATATGTTAAGCATGATTTATGATGATGTAGTGCATTAAAATAGTGAAAAAGTGCAAAAATCGAGTTTGGGCGAAAAGGTGCACCAGTAAAAACATTTTACATACTACTTCGATCAAAATGATAGTTACACCCGGATTAAAGGAGAGATTTTGAAATGTTTGAAATAAAAAAGAAAGAGAAGCAAAGATATATTCGTTTAAAAAGCGACAAATCAAAGATTTCATCGATCTATCCCTTTACCTCAAATCACATCTCATTCCGATGATGAGAACAGCAGGCAGTCATTTCACTGCAAAAAGACATGCTGAGCGTTTTCCAACACTTACGTTTGTTCACAGGAGTCTATCGACTGGCAGACAGGGATATTGCATTGAAAACAAACGAAGTAACTCATACTTCCGTCATCAATCATACATAAATAAAAAGTTTTTTTTCGCATTGTTATTGTACAGATGTAATGATGTAACTAGACGATTATGTTTCATTGTCATGGAACTGTTTCAACGCTTATCTTTCTATTTTCTCACCTCCAGTATGATAACTTTCTGATATAATGAGGGCTTTGAAAAATAAAAGTTATTTCCAGACTGTTTTTTTGTATCCATGGCGTTTCGACGAAGACCAGCTATTGCCGTTACAGCTGATTTTGATGGACCCATCATTGGTAGAACATAATAAAAAAAACATTTTCATTGTTTGAAACAACATATTTCAAGATTTCCGACCTGATGTGCCACTAGCTTCATCCATTCACGCACAATATCACCGTCCACCTAGTTTAAAGCAGGTATCTCAGCATCATTTACAGATCCAACACATACTTCTTAGGTTATGGAAGAAACACATTTTTCAAAAAATGAAATAAAAGCTATCTACAGAGCATTCAAGGAAACAGCTCCCAACGCATTGATCAATAGAGGTTAAGACAGATGCAGAAATCTCGCTAAACATCATTCCAGAAATAATGCGAGAGAAATTCACTGAACTCTTTCCTCAAGGTGACTCACGTTTCTACTCTGATCTCTTATTCGATACATTCGATAACGATGGCAATGGCACAATTAGCTTCATGGTTGTCAAAGTATTCAGCACTAGTAGTTCAAATTGATTTTCAGGAGTTTGTCAAATCGTTATCCATTCTCTGCCGAGGAACGGTTGAAGAAAAAATTGATTGGGTTTACAAGTTTTACGATCCACAAGCTATGGGTCGAATTACGTGGGATCGAATGTATTGTGTGTTAACATCAGCTGATAGTCTCATAGGTTTGAACGGTTTATTCATGACAAAAGCAACTATAATATTTCAGGTAAAAAGGCACTGCCACGCTCATCGCGACGTGTTTTAGCTGAACGTACACGTGAAATATTTGAGGTTTATAATAAGATATACCAGGTTCAACAGAATATTAATACTTTTTACGCGTTTCAGAAGTTTGATAAGCATGACAAAGGACATATCACACGACAAGAATTCTTGGTTATTTGCCGTAGTGATGCACAGATATTACAGTCCATTGCATGTCTTTATACAATATTACCAGGATAATTTAATTTTTTTGATCAAACAACACATAAACAATGTGAATGTAGTTAAAATGGAATATAATAACATCCGATTCCATTTTCTTCTCAGAACTATTTCTTTAATTGTCATCAGTTACTGCTGTAGTACATGTGCGATAGAACACCAGATTATACTCGTCGTAGCTGCCAGGCATGTTGTCTTCTGTTTCGAAACAAGACTCAGTTGTGAAACCGATTCGGAATCGATAAGCTGATTGTAAGTATTGGCCAACAGATAACTCGTAAGTAATTTCATCAATCTGCGAAAAAAGTTACTCAGATTCTGTGAACTTGCGTCAACTAACCAAATAGGAAGTAGGATAACCACCGTTTTCATGAGAGGGCGTAGAGTCCGAATTACAATGTCTGTTTTCGAAGTCTGCCAAGTAACCGCAATTATTTACAATTTTCCCATTAGGTATTCTGAAAACGGAGAGTTAGATCGTCATTGCTATTGAAAACTCACTTAAATCGAAGATCAATGGAGATTGTGGGTAAATATGGAGAGACAGGTATATACAAGTTATAGCTGTTTCGTTTTGGACTACAGCTGCCTTCTACACAATAACGTCCGTCTATAGTAGTGTTCAATGATGGGATCTCTATTCCAACTCCATCTGCGAAAATGTTGGGATCCATCGCTCTTGCCATACCATATTCTGGTCTTCGCATATCCATAAGATCCATTTGATAGTGGAAATGGAACTGAAAATGGAATGTGTTATTATGGGAATTAGCCTACATACAACCTCGTCATGTGCTGCAGCTGCTGGTAAAATGCTCTCCATGAAGTCCAAACTACTATGGCAGCAGTAAGAGTAGCAGTTCTCTTCTGGACATAACGAGCCAACTAAAGGCGGCGCATCCGGTTGAGACATTCCATATGGTACAATCATTTGACCAGGTGGATCTTCTCCTCGATCGTTTCCGGAAGGATAAGTTCGTGATGAACTCTGACCATAGTAGAGTGAGAAGTTTCGATTATACCAATCCAGAATGTATAATCCGGACATGGCAAGTAAACAAGCCGTCATAACAAATACAAGCGCAACAACAGTTCCTTGGGTGATTTTTGAATTACAAATCGGGTCAGGACGTCGACAACTGGATCGACATTGCTGTAACAGATTCATCAAGTTATGTGAGTGTGTGTTCATCAACTTACACGACGACGTTGGAAAACATTACTAGAAACAACTGAGCTCAAGCTCAAAACACTTTTCGAATCAATGTCTGTGTTGGTCAAGTTGGTTCCGGATGTGCTCAACAACTTCTTTCTTCTAGCATAAGTTGCCAAACGTTGGCTGATCTCTTCGACTTTGTCATCAATTTTACTATCCAGATCTCCAGTCAGTCTACACAACTCTTTAGTAGCCATCAAAGTTTCATAGAAAACACGGTTTTCATCAACAGTCAGATAGTCTCCAATATCATGAACAGCTTCAGGCAAAATCTGAATGAAGTTTGTTTATCACAGCTTCATGTGTTCAACATACAGCAGCGAGTTCCTGTGCAATCAATCCTGTTTTATGTCTTTGTGAATCGGGTAAGCCCCATTTTTCAGCAATCTCAGGTTTATACGAGAAACCAACTACATGAAGCTTTCGTACATTCTCCAGAGCTTGACTGCAATCTTTCTCCGTGAAGTTTTCTTTCAGTGTGTAATCAGACGGTGTTATAACCTATAAAAAGATGGTGTTCAGACAAATTGATTAAAAAGCGTATACCTTTCCAACGTGATAAATATCTCCATGAACATTCAGTTTTGCATCTCCAACACTCATATCTGAGCCGATAGCAACAGTGTTGTGAGTATATAACAAGGATCCGTTCCGTTGCCACTGAGCTTCAACTTCTGGAGGCTCGAACGAACCAGGGTTTGTTGCCTAAAAAAAATTAGTGAAAATGAGGATGCGTCCTTCAAGTGATTAAAGTTTTGAAGTGAATTGAGAAGATCGGCAGATAACAGCAGTTATTGACTATGTTCATTGCATTAAAAATGAAATCTCGCTCGAGCCAAGCAAATATTAAATAATATTCCATGATTATTACTCAGTTATCTCCTCCCCCTTTTCTCTCCCTTTCTCTCATAATTTACAAGCCATTTTCGTATCTTCTAAGTTGCAATTCGAAAAACAATCCTATTTAGAGAATATGTTTTCGATTTTCACAATTTTTCTGTTTGCAAAATTTCTATTTCTTTTTTTTTTGCTTAGAAATTACTTACTCGAACAATCACTTTCTCCGATTGATAAGATTGGATAATATGTATTTGTCCATCGTCCGTATGAGCCACTAAGCGAATAACAAGCAAAAAGTATTTCTGTTCAGGATTTGGGCGATAGTTTTTGCGTTGATTGTTCAATGTTGTATCCTGGAAGTGTAATCGTGGTACAGTCACTTTAGTCATTTGACGCTCAATAATTTTTATTCTGAAAGACGGATTATAATATCAAGGCATCCATTTTTATATCTCACGTGACTGGATCATGGTTAATTGGTCTCCGATCGTTTTGAGACTGCTTGATTTGAATTTCACAACTAGGCATTTCAGATTTTGCCCCACAGAATACAAGCTTGAATTCTCTGATTGGAAGCAAATGGCCATCTTTCTTAACAAAAACAGGGGGCAAATTGTCAATCGCCTCAATATGTACAGAGATCTGCAATTTGAAACAATGATTTCTATTATTTTTAATTGTTTACCTGGAAGTGATTCTTCTTCTGATTAACAAAACACTGATCAGCAGTTGAGAAATTGAATCCTTTGTCAGCTACAACATGAACTTGCAGCTTTTCTAATTCGTTTCTTTCGGCGTCATAAAGTGGTAACCACTTATCCTCTTCAAACTTGGAGAACTTGATAACAGGATTATGAGGTAAATGAGATTCAGTTTTGGCAAATCCATTTGTGATCATATTAATAGATTGGCTGTACTCTCCTCCGCCGGGTTGCGAAATCTTTGTTGCAGTTCCACCTGATATTTGTTGTTGTTGTTGTTGTTGTTGTTGTTGTTGTTGCTGCTGCTGTTGTTGTTGCGAGCATAATGCGGAATCAGGTGATACTGATTTTAGTGGCATTGTGTGCGTCTGCGCATTAGCTGGTAGAGAGTTTCCAGATTGTCCACATTGTGGGGATGGTCCAGACTGGGGTGTGTGAGAAATAGACGGTGGCGTGGGTATTTGAGCAGGAGCCATGCCATATTGACCACTTCGAGGTTCCTGTGGCATTCCTCCCGACATACTCATTGAATTGACTCCAGCAGTAAGTGGGGGAGATTCCAACATGTATGGGTTTTTTTCATCCATTTCCTCAATATCGTCATCTAATCTCGGTCGCTTTCTATAATGAGTCAAGTTATAGTTAATGGTACTTTTCAAAAACACAAACCTCATAAATTGGTCTTGAGATCCGAGCATAGTATACAATGCTTGGTCTTGAGGATAATTACCAGTCAGTTGATAGTTCTGTCTTCGCAAATTTTTGCGTCCGCTCTGTCCGGGATGGATCTATAGTAAGAGTTCATTATTGAAAGGAAGAAGTTCCAATTAGTTCTCACCTCTGGAATTTGCGTTAGAGAAGGATCATGTGCATATTGGGGAACAATGTAATTTCCGTCATTGACATTCATAGGATTGTGCATTTGTCTAAAATTGGAAAACGTTTATGAAACGTTCATAAAAGTATGAGTGAACAAAACTTGTTTCAACTACTAAGCTTCAATTACCTTTGATACATCTGCATCTGCTCGGGTGGTGCGACCATAATACCATTGTGTAGGTCATGAACTCCCAAAATAATACTCTGATGATTGGAGTTCTGGTTAGGAGCTAAAATCAGTCAATTTCAGAACTCAGAAAGAGGTTTTTTTTCGACTTTCTAAATTTTGTCCCCTAATTTTATCTCTCTCTCAATTTTATTTGAAAAAAATACATTTCTGAGACTCGCACAAGCCCAATCAATTGCATCGGTTTTGTCAAGCATTCCATAAAGGTTTATGGAAGCTTTAGCATGTGTAAACAGTGTTATCAGCTGGGTGACAGGTAGTAACAAGCATATGTGAGTTCGAAAAGCGTTTCATATTAAGGATGATTCTTCTTCTCCTCAAAGTTTCATGCATACCATTATGAAATGATGAATGGGAGATTGAATGCGAAATTTTTTTTCTTGAAAGTTTGCTCAATCCTCTTACCTCCACCGCCGGAGTAGCTTGAATATGTGTCAGGGCTGTATGGTGGGTCGGAGTTGCTGGATGGAGAGGCTGATGAGCCATTTCCCGAAATATCTGTTATCGGAGGAGAATCTGGTAATCTTCCATTATTCTGAAATGGATTAACCATTTGATCAAAGAGAAGACGTTATATTAGCTTACTTGGTACATAAGATGTGTAACCGGTAATAAGTTCATCCGATGATTCATATAATTATTCTGCATATTAGGAGGATGAGTTAATATCTGATTAGAGTTAGAGTTTATGAGGTTTGTAGTCTGTCCTAATGGTAGATGAGACAGATCGTTGTTGTTCTGTACATTGGTTCTCTGATTTCGTATTTGTTCCTGACTGTTGGGGTCAACAGGACTGTCCACAGGCGTCCTAAACAACGAATCATTCAGTCAAACAAGTATAAATCAATATTTGAATACAAAACAAATTGTCTTGAATATGCTGATATCGAAGGCAAAGTTAGTATGTAATTTTCCATTTTAAATTCCTTGTGACTTAATTGAAGTAGTGGAAGGTGTTTGAGTTGTCTTTTCAGTTATTTCAAAATTCTGTACGCCTAGTATATACTATTTTCAAGAATAAAACAAAAATCAAACGAATACAAAAAGTAAGAATATATGATTCGAAGAAATGGGACATTTACATTTTATTTAACACGGGCTAATCCTTTGCTGTTGAATGAAGGCTTCATCGCTTCTCATATGCTATTTGAGCTAATCTTATGAAAGCAACACATTAATTATGTATAAGCTTTTTATAGTCTGAAGCAATAACGGCTAATCTTCTTTATAGTCAGCTAAAGAAATGTTGCGAACGAAATATATGTTTAGCTGTTCAAAATGAAATGCCTCCTTGCACAATTTAAGAAAACTATAGAAAGCAGTTTCATCATTTATGATGGGAAACAGAATCAATTTCATTCTTTTTTTTGATATATTTGCTTTATCAGCTGATATCAGATATGTTTGAATCAAAAAATCAGCAAAAAAAAAATGTTTGAATGTGTTGATGATAGAGAAAATTAAATCAAAGGAAACATACGTGTTATCAGCAGCCAAGAACTGTATTATGTCAAACGACGAAACGTCTGTGAAATCTGATAAGGGATCTGCCAACGGCTCGTCTAAAACTGAAAATCATTAGAAATGTACGTTATATGATTATAATTATTAGCTCATAATGATGTCTATAATGAACTCATAGAACTATATGATATGATTTAATGATGTCAGACGATTGACGAAAATTTATTTTATTCGAAAAAAAAAAAAGCTAATCAACTCAATGTCTCATATTCTTCATTTTCAAAAAGAAATTGACTTTGTAGAACGAAAATGTTGCGAAAGTTGCTCATTCATATTCATGCTACTCATAAATATTTTATGAATTTGATGCTGAAAATCATTTGTTTCACATCATTTTATTTGTTTTTTTTATTTTTATTCAAAACAGAATTGCATGGAGTATTGGTAAAAGAGATTGATAGATGATTGATGCTAATCAAATAAGTCTGAGAATATGATTTGAGAAAACACATTCATATTCTCAGTATTTAAGATAATTGACTACAATCTTCTCACACAAACTTACTTTTAGAACTTTGATCCATACTGCTAAGATATTTCAGGCGCAAAATGTGTGACAAAGTTATATTGGAAGCGCGATTTCGTTTTTACTCAACTAACAGGATATTGATATGCGCACAAGGCCGCCCCGGAAGATCAAATTCGCACTACGGTAGCGTATATATATTTTGTAATAATTGTTTTAAGCATTGAACACTGTATTTAATATTAATTAACATCACTTATACATTAATTAATACTCTGGCTACCATAATTATTTGAAAATTTTCAACTTTTTGCAGGTTTTGTGTGCAAAATACGCAAAACTCTGATTAATTTGGAATGTATACGGTAGCTCAAGCCATTAAACGATCGTTTCAAGACATTCTATTTAGAGTTGTGATAACAATCAGTTGATTTGTGTATTCATTTTGGATCATGTGGGTTGATGGTTCTTCCGAATTCTTCCTGCATAGATAATGAGAAGAAGAAGAAGAAAAAGAACACAAAATGAGAACCTTTCGGAATACGGTAGGTCAAATGAAATATTAATTTTTTTAAATATTTGATGGCTCGTTTGGTCATTTGTGATGAAAGAGGAATGTCATTCTACAGAATGGTTTTAGCTAGATTTTGGAAATCTTCACAAAATCATAGCCAATTCAATACTATTATATGATGATGGTGAATGAAAAAAATCACAAATGGCCATGACGAATGAACGCATAACCGAGCAGTTGAAAGATAGAAAACTGGAAAGGCTATTGAAATGAATGGGTGAATTATAATTCTGTTTAATCATAGGCCATACAGAGTAGATAAGCTCATATATTATATCGAAAATTATACCTTTATAACTGCGTCGCTTGTTGTTGGACATTGTTCAACCAAGTTGACGCAATCCGTTAGGAGGTTTCAAACAATCTGATAAATAGTTTTGATGGTCCGGCCACAGCTGAAACAATACAATTTTTAATAAATAGAAGGCAATGTGGTGGAATAAAGATGAGAAAGAATGAAAATGCAAATGACGTTAAGCTTATGGCTATGTTGAAGTTCAGTTAGTTTAGCTCATAGCAATTAGAATAATGAGATTTCTACGAATTCAAAGATGAGATTGTCAAGTTTTAGAGAATTAATGAGTCCAAGCAAACTTATTGAAACGAATGGATCTCGGGGGGTATATGAACTGAGAGTGAATTAGTGAGATTGTCCAGACTTTCTACAGAGTCGTAGTACTGGCAGAAAAAGGATAGAGAAACAATGATATTCAAAATAAATCGATTAGTTTTTTCAATTTAATTGAAGAAAAAAAGAAATTTCGCACATGAGGGAAAGGTGGACTGTAGAAGAAAGAAGTTTTTTCGAAAGTGCATCGCTCTGTACAAAAGAGGATCAAATGGAAAAGTAGCACAGAGAACGATGTTGATGACATGAGAATCGAAAAAGATTTCAAGAGACTACTGAAAAAAAGATAATAGACTTCGGAGAAAAATGGTGAGAGAGGCTGACATTTCACGGTCTAGGTAGCTAATGTTTAACCAGACCACAGAGAGAGGAAGAGAATTTCGAAATTCGATCGGAGAATCAGCCAGAGATGAGATAGCATGTGAGGAATAGTAAAGCAGAGAGAAAGAAAATCGGAGATCATCACAATAGGCACAATGATTGAGTGAGAGAGAGACGCATTTTTGAGGACGCAATGCGGCGACAAGGTAAACGACCGCTTCAAAAATGAATGGCTATTTGAGGCAATTCGGCCTAGTATGTGAAAGGAACTCAGAATGAAAAACCTGAAATGTATTGCGCAATTTGGCGTAGGGACAAGATAAATGCACTTGGGGCATAAAGAAAGAAAGCTCCTCTCTATTGTGAGAGAATGAAAGAAATTGAATAAAAAAAGAGATACGTAAGATGCTGACGCATATATTATGAATGTATGGAGAGATATACAATGAAGAACGATACTAAGCATTCTCAGATTAAATGTCCAATAATTCATATCTTGCTCCTTTTTGCCTAGTTTTTGCTTTCAAGGACAAAGGCAAACATCGACAGCTGCGTAAGCGGTTACGTCAATGTTTGAGAATCCACTCAGCAAATAAAAAAAAATGAGAAAAGGGATCTCCAAAGAAATTTTTTTAGTTTGGCAAGTTCATCCAGAATGCAATAAAAGATTTAGTGGCATATGGCATGAAACAATTACAGTTCTCATAGATCGATAGATGCATGAGAGTGAGAGAGGGTGTGTGTGTGTCTAACAGTTTCATGAATAGACAGACATTTCAATGGATAAACTCTTCCATGTGGTGACTAACTACAAACGAGATATGCAGTCGCTGGGCGAAAGCATTGTTTTCATTGAATCGCATCTGTCTTTAACAATCCGATTCCCAATAAATCATTTGAAATGCGATTCTGTAAAGTCCAAATTCAAACTATCCTCCGATTGTCATTATTCACTCTACTCATTAATATAAAATAAGATGGTAGTTAGAGTGAGTAAAGCCAAAAATGCTTAGTAACGACAATGCTAAGGTTTAGGCTGAATATGAGAAACAAAAAGAAAGAGAAATAACGCATACGAGTGTGTTGCGAAAGCTATTTCAAAAACAAATGTTTTTGAAGAGTTAAAGATGGAATAGAGCGATAGGAAGCGAGATGTAGAAAGATGATATGAGATATCGTTTTTGGTAACGAGAGTAACAATGACCAATTGATAATCAAGTTATAGAAACTGGATTAGAGTTGCTTCCAACAAACAAACGTAATGGAATGATAAGGTTTGTTTCTAAAAGCATATGAGGCGTTTACTATCTGCAGCACACGGAATGAAAACGCAAGCAAAAAAAAAATGCTCAACCAGCACATTTTTTCTCAAGATTTCACTTGAAACATTCATTGAGATAGGAAATTGCATTATTTCCGGCAAAATGCTGAGGAAGACTCAATTTGGTTGCATACGTCTGGAGACACACAACCAATACATCCATTTTGTTTACTCCCTCAGGGTTTTCTTTGGCGTCGATGTACATAAAAATGTTGACAACCTCAAAATACAATGTAAATACGAAAATGCATGAACGTCATGTAATGTTTGCTCTGTCCATTGTACATTAACCTTTGACCTTCAAACATTTTTTTTTCTTCTTCCATTTCCTTCTTTCAATATATATATATCAATAAAAATCAAATTATATAAATAGTTTTATGCATTTCTTAGCCTTATCTTTTAAATTTATAATAGTTTTTATCTGAAGTGAAATGGCTGCTTCGTTCCGTTTGCAACTAATTATCATTTCATATTTCAACTATTTATCTCGAACACTCTCATTTAGTCTGACAATTTCATTAGTTTACTACTATGATGTTCAAAGGCAATTCAATTTACTTCTATTTCACTTTTTTCGGCCGTTGTTTACAAACAAACAGCTTGATTCGGAGCCAGGAACGAATGGCCTTGCAGTGCCAGCCAGTAACTGCAGGCTGTCGTTAACTTGCTACGCCCACGATATTTAGGGCTAATAAATGTTTCCGACCTTCATCTTTTTTTTTCTTTCTTTTTTTTTTGCCTGAATGCTCTAAGCATTTATCTGGAATACTCAAGCCGAAATCTTCCTTTCCCAAAGTTTTTATGCCACAAAGGGTTTTAAAAGTAGAAAGCTATTTCGACATCTGCGGTTGTTCCATACTCAAGGAAATAATGGTCAGCTGTCGTTTAATCCACTAAGCTCTCAACTCAACTTCACTTCCTGAAGAAAGAAAAAGATTGAGAACTATGGAATCTCTGATTCTCTCTTTTTCTTTTCTCTTCAATCGAAAAAGCTCATCAGATAGAAGCCTGGAATTTCTTTGTGTCTACAATCACCACCAGGCACCAGTGAGCGTTTACGCTTCACGAGTCTTTCTGTGACAGCCTCCAAGATTTGAAAAGGACTCCTTGCATTCTAACATTGAATTTCGCCTGCCAACTGTCTGCTCACTCTTTTTTAGACATTTAGCTCTTCTAGTGAGGGCTAGAATTCACATAATAGATGCCCCTCACTATACATAGCCAGAGGGAAAAGTGGTTTGAGATAGCATAAATTCAAAAAGCTTTGAACGTTGAGGAAGAAAACAAAATGTAGACATTGAGAAGAATGAAGCTCGCATTTTCAATGCAGAGCTTCAAAGGGGAAGTCG
Source organism: Auanema freiburgensis (assembly GCA_030370435.1). Classification (NCBI taxonomy): domain Eukaryota; kingdom Metazoa; phylum Nematoda; class Chromadorea; order Rhabditida; family Rhabditidae; genus Auanema; species Auanema freiburgense. The sequence goes on along the minus strand of CM059371.1, from coordinate 3,273,156 downwards.
AAAAAAAAAGAGCCGAATAAAACATTTTTGGCTTCAAGTTGCAACATGAGCCATTAACGTTTTATGGGTGATTTAATGCGTTCAATCAGTAGCAATGTTCCGAGCACCGAAAAAAAAACCATTAACTTCATCTATCCTTTTTAGATCTTTCCTCTTGTCATCAAAATTTCATTTCAAAAAGAGCTGTTTGATGTATATGTGAAGCTCTTTTTGTGGTTTTTTATTCTTCTACATCTCATCATTTTCGCTTACATCAAACGGAATAGGAGACGAAGAAAAATCATTAAACACATTGCTTTGAGCAGGGAATTTGACTTACATGTCTGAGTATTTGGCATCGCATCTCTGACATAAATCCCTCACACAATCACACGCTCTATAGCAATTACTTTCGTTCTGTGAACAGAAATAGAGAAATAGTATGTGAATGATGTATACATAGTTAACGATAATATAAATGAAAATAATAAACAAAATGAGAAGACGCAGAATGTTAAAAGTGCAACATGGAATAGCTTAAATAACAAGAAATAGTTAAAGATGAATGTACTATCATGAATTATTGTATTAAATACTATTATATGACTGTCTAGAGAGTTATTAACTATATATTAATATATGTATCAATAAATATATCAAATGAGAGCTCGTAAAAATGCGATTTCAGCTAAAGCCATGGTTTTTGTTTTCGGCTTTGTCTGTGAATGAAATATATATACGAAATTGATACGATTCAATAATATAGCGACCAAAGAGAAGAGATTGTTTATTTCGCAACTTGCCATTCTCATTTGTAAACAGATTTAACTAAATTCAAGGTTTTTTTTTAGAACTTGATCACAACATCTTTTTTTTTTCTCATGTTGCGCATATGCTTTTGATCATCGAATTTGAAAAGAGAAGAATGAAGATAGAAGAAGGATAAGGTTTATGTTCTTGAATGAAATATGAAATTGAAAAAAAAAAGAAGAAGCAAACTCATCAAAATTCAGCGTTTGAAGCTGATGGCTGGGCAAGTAGCTTGTATGGATGGAACAAAAATGAAAGCTGTTCTTTGATCAAAAATAAATAAAATTACGCCTAAAAAAAGGAAAAATTTTATTTTCAAATGATACATTGGTATACAGCAATGATGTAATGATGTTATGAAATACATCATTGAGCTTCATACAAAATTTTAATTATTTTTTTCTATAAAAGTCTTAATGGTAACTATGTCATTTCGCAACAGCTAATGCTACTGAAATGAACATGCCTAGAACTTAAGTCAGTTTGGGGTTGTCGTCTATAATTTAAAATTCTAGAATTCTTCTTCTATCGATGGACGACCTCTAAATTGTCTGCAGAGACAGAAAACAACGCGAAACTTCGTAGCAGCCTTGAAGTACCAATGACATTGATTGCTGTCTTTGAGACTAGAGGTCATAAAAAAAAGTAATCAATCCAACTTTAAGGCTAGTTTGACAGTGGGACTTAAGGAGACTCTTGAACAAATGTTGCTGTAAGACGATGAGGGAAATCATCCGGAATTTCATTGATTTTTAAAGCGAAAAAGCCTTGTAAATATAAACCAAGGGCTGTTCGTATGAACTGATGACTCATCTAACATTGCCCCCTTTTCTCGAGAGAACATTGTAATAATATCTTTCTTAGGTTAACGACCTTCATTTCACTCATCATCTTCAATTGATTTTGAACACTCGAACATTTACATTGCGCTCTAATGCCATCGGCCCGCTCAAAAACTTACAAAAAAAACGCCTGCGGATAGCGACCGCATTATCGACTTAGCCCATTTCTTCGCGCCGCGTTGCTCCGCTGGCGGTTTCTTTATTAAATTATTTTATTTCTTAATTTGATAATTTTTTTTTGTTATAATTCGATTATTTATAGGTAATATTGCCAAAAATGTATATGAAGATATGGTTAGCCTTGTTTGTTGTTGCGTGGGCTGCTCCTCCCCAACGTGTCAATCAAGCAGAGGTATTAATTATTAATTTTTAATAATTTAATTGTAATATTTAAGCAAGTTGTACCTTCTACTGAACCTCCACCACCATCCAACTCGGCTGAAAAAGAGAAGCACGACGATGCTCATGAAAGTGGGCGGCGAAACGTAAGCGTACTTAATTTTGTTCAGAAAAAAATGATTTTTACTTTAGCCCTATGAACTGAGTTACAATCGTTATCTTGAGAAGGTTGTGGAAATCTTGGAAAGTGATAAGAATTTCCGTGAACGTCTTAGAGACATGCCAGAAGAACAAATTAAGGTTGATAAGCAGTGGTCTGCTATACAAATAAAACTTCTTTTTAGGAAGGAAAGATTGCTGATCATTTCCATGAATTGCCGAAAGAAATTCATAGTCAGTTACATAAAATCAAATTGGAAGAAATTGAAAATATTAGGGCTCAAATTGAGAAACAGATAGAGGTTTTCTTTCTCGGTTACCGTATTCTAATCTTGATTGTTCAAGGCTGATAAAGGAGCTCATAACGTTAAAATTCCTGAGCATCTTGATTTGAACCAATGGGAAACATTCGGACAAGAAGACTTAAGAATGCTTATTAAGAAAGTATAATTTCTTGAGAGAAAACTGGGTATCAAGGCTTTATTCTAGACTGTTGCTGATATGGATGAGATTGATAACCAGCGTAGAGAAGAGTTCAAAAAATATGAAATGCGTAAGAAAGCCGAGAGAGATCATAAACTAGCTACTATGACTGAACAGGTTTTTAAATCTTTCTGTCCGAATATAATGATATTTCATAGGAGAGGACTGCTGAATTGAATAGGGAAGAGCAACTAAAGAAACGTGTTCATGAAAAGCTGAAGCATCCAGCTAGCAAGACTCAGCTTGAAGATGTTTGGGTAGAAAGCGACAAGGTGGTTTTACAGAGAGTTCAAATGAATAACTTGATAAGTCTTAGATGACCAAAGATACATTCGATCCACGTACTTTCTTTGGATTGCATGATTTGAACGGAGATGGTAATATCACAAATATGTAGACTAAAATCGCTTTGAATATCACAGGTTTTTGGAACTCCGAAGAGCTGGAATCTCTTTTCAATATTGAATTGGAGAAAATGTACAACTCATCAGATCCAGATTATGATGCTAGAGAGAAGTTTCTTGAATTTTTGAAAAAGTGACAATGTTCTGAAACAGAACTGAGGAAATGTACCGTATGCGGGAACATGTTGTTAAGCAAATGGATAAGAATGGTGATCGTTTGATTAGTCTAGAAGAGTTCATGCAGGTGTACATTATATTGTTAGTCTAATATATTAAACAAATGGTATAAAGGACACTGAAGCTCAAACTGCTGGTCAGGACAAGGGGTGGGATGAGTTGTCATCAGAAGACTTATTCACTCCAGAAGAATTAAAAGAATATGAAGATGTTTTAGCCAAAGAAATGAGTTCGTCATTGTGCAAAAAACACAAAAATTTCAATCTTCTGATATTCAGATTGGGGTGATAATGCCTATGATTCAAAGAATGAGAATAAAGTAAATGATCATCAACAGGTACAATTTGATGCTGAAAAATGAAGTCAATAAGTCTATTTGTAGGTACAAAATAGTAATGATGGTGCTGCCCAAAATATTAATGCCGATACTCAGAATGTCCGTAATGAACCTGCACATGTAATTTTTGTTTTTTTTTTGTATTCTGAATCATATGTTCTTGTTTCAGCGTCCAACTGTGGACCCTACTTATGGAATTTGAGCTGCTACTCCCTTAATTTTGAAAGAATCATTCCCTTTGTTGGTAGACGTTACTCGTATAAATAAACTGTTTCTTGTTCTGCATTCAATTTACCACCGCGAAGCAAGCAAATTAGAATCGTAAAAGCGAGATTTCTTGCCCATCTTTGGTCGCATGAGAAAGTCAAAATGAACTTTTACTCAAAGCATATGAAGCTAAAGCTTTTCTTTCTCCCAATTGCTCAAAACGGATCTTAATTAGTTTTCTTAAAGAAGATTTTGAAAAGAGCGTAGTGTCACAAGAAGCAAGCGATATTCCAGTTTCAAAATTTGTAGAAGACAAGTAAAGAGATGAAAACTTCTGCAAAATCATACGAATGTCTCGAGAGATTTCAGGTTACCGAGAACACTATCACTAGTGTGTTTGTTAAAACGAATGGCCATCTTCTTCATCTCACAAAAGATTGTTTGGTTATATCGTTCACAAGTACCTAGTATCTAGTACAGTTGCACACTGAGAAAGAAGCCTTCTCATCTTCTTATTATTTCAGACTCATGTTTGATGCTTTCGAACCAAAACTTTTCACGATAGTTGTCAAAAACTTATATTTTCAAATATTGGAATTTTTGCAGAGATGCAGCTTAGAACTTAAATATTGGTTCAAAAATCAAACGAGAACGTCTCTCTCTCTTTAGCTCGTCTTCATCTCTCTAGACTTCCGGTCCACAATAATTGTGTCGCTTTCCAGAAACATTGAGGAGTGAAGCCTTGTTTACAAGAGATTTAGAGATTTTATATTCCAAATATTTGCAGTACATTTTCGAAATTAACGTCCTTATTAAATGAATCTAATATAGCGTCTTCGCCTGGAGTCAAGCGAGACAAGCGAGCGTTTCAGACATTCATTGTCGGATTTCGAGTCCTCTGGGTCGGTCCTCTTCTCCCAATCTCCTAACCAAGATGCTATCCCTCAGATATACTTTCCAATTGATCTACCTAAGTTGTCTGATGACACACCAAGTTGCTATAAAAACTAACAAGCTATTCTTCGAATCAGAAGCCATGCATTCTGCTATGGCTGTTTATGCCACGAGTGAGTTTAAAAAAATTACAAAAAAAAAACTTTTCCCATCCAGTGATGATCTTTGTGGCCTTCGCTTGTACCATTACTCTCGTGGTGTGCTTGGTCATGATGCACCTCAGCGAGCGAGCCCTCACGAGACGCAGACGCTACACCAACTGCTTATGCCGTTTCATCTACTATACAGAATAGCTTTGGAAGGATATCTTTGACTATAACGATTACTATAACACTGAACGTTGTACACATCCATGTATTACATTTTGAATAAACTTATTTTACTCTCGAAAACTCTTTTTCATTTATTCGGAGAAAAAAACGTTCAGAAGAAGAACTACAGTATTCATCAATATATGAAACTTGAAAACAAGTCGAGAAGCATAACGTTTTTGGAGCTTATTAGCTTGTTAATGAAGCTCAGAAACTTGGCATAAATCCACAGCGCTAGTTTCAATGCGACTTCCATTTCTACCAAAATTATTTTGATATTTTTTCAAAAGCTGTTCGTGCTTATAGAAGGCTGGACGCTTCATTTTCATTAATTGAATCCAATGAAAAAACTCAAACAAGTTGAAAAGTTCTTGTGCGATCAATTGAGCAGATTTAAGGAAGCTTATTCTCATACCACCATTAGTGGAAGCTGAAAAAGAGATAAAATTCAAAAAAAAAAAGAAATTCGAAGAAATGCTTTATATTCTTTTCAGTTAGATGAATGAACAATCCATCTCAATCTAATGAGAGAGAAAAGAAATTAAGAGATACAAAAGTTGAAAAGCGGTGTAAAAAGCTAATGATTCCCTATCAGAACATTGACTTGATGCATGATGAGTAATATCTAAGCAACTGGTGCAGCCTGAATTAATGATAATTGCTTTTTCATCTCTTGAAGTTTTCACCTCAGGTTCAGGCTCAACTGGAGCATCTGCTGGAGCATCCTCAAACTCATTTTGAGGAATTTGAAGAGGGATGGGTTCGACTGGCGGTTTAGCTGCATCACCTTCAGCTTTGACCTGTTCGGTGTATTTTGGTGGTTCGAGATTTTTGCTATAAGTTGCTTTTATTCATTATTCTAGATTCTCCTGCATACCGGATCTGTTCAAGTTCCTCATTTCCTTTGCGTCCCCAATCAGAAGGAGGGCGAGCTGTGCCTCGAGCCAATGCAAATGGTTTACGTACAATGGGCTCGTTAAACAAAGTTCTTCTGTCGACATAAGACCTTCTATCGATTTGACGATCGAACTTCGATGCGACAGTAATTTTTGGAGGATGTGGAGATTGAGCTGCTTCCTCAGGATCGAGTCCCTTCTTAAGAGCTTTGTTACGAGCAGCCTGCTTTTGTCTTTCTCCGAGCTCTTTCAACTAAAAATAAAAAATTTTTATTGAAATAACTAATATCCTCACGTCATACTCCTGACGCTCATATCTCTTCTCGAGGTCATATTTCTCAGCCTCAAGTCTGACAATACGAGTATGAAGAGTCTTAATTTTCTCTTTCAAATCATTGGGCAAAGATCCCGAAACGTCTTGTGGGCGGCACAAAGCAGCCAAGAAAGAACGCTTGATCTCTTCCAATTGCTCAGCTGAAGGACCAGCTTTGCCGGATTTAGTTTTCTGAATTCATATTATCCAATTGTCTCTAATACACTATATTACCTGGGGGGCATTTGTTGGTTCACCGGGTTGCTCGCTCTTGTTAACAACAAAGTTCTTTCCCCCTTCAGCTGCTGATGTGGCAGCGTTGAACGAACCAGCCATAAGGTTCTGACGACGAATTTTCTCTTCATTCTTGCGGTTCTTCTCGGCTTCAATACGAGCTTTGCGCTCTTCCTTCAAGTGAATTTTTAAAGTAACGGAGTATTGTCGATTTTTACTTCTTCTTTGCGTCTGCGTTCTTCATCTTGACGTCTTCGCTCAGCAAACTCCTTTTCTTCCTGTTCTCTTTCGGCTCTATTTTCATATTCGTTAATCTCATAATAGTGCCCAACAACCTTCTACGCTCTTGCTTTTCTTTCAACTCGCGCAACTCGTCTTCAATTTTTTCCTTTTCCAGAACTCTTCTTTGCTCATAATCTAAAAGCTTTGCTGCTTGTTCTTCTTCATGCCTTTTTTTGGCAGCAAGCATTGCAGCTTCAGCTTCAGTAAGCTCTGCTGGTGGTTTTTCTTCCTGGGTGGGTGGTGGACGAGTCTTCCTAAAAAAGATGTATACATTTTGATTTTTCTGCGTTTTACCAACTTTTCAACAGGAGCTTCTTCTTCTACATTAGGCTCAGCTGCCTCTTCTCTTAAGATAAAACCATGAGAAAATCGTAAAAGTATGGTTCATACGTTTCTGGAGCATCTTCTGGAGCTTCTTCAGCAGCTGCCTCACTCTCTTCTACCTCTTCTTCCTCTTCGATGACTTCCTCATCAGAGCTGAAATCAGAGGAAAACTATGAAAAAAGTTGTGAATCAGGCACTTACTACACTTCTTCCTCGTCCGACATGGTTGTTGCGATCAAATGAAATGAGTAAACGAATGCTTGTTTAACAAAGCAATAGTCCCTCCTGCTGTAGAAGCTGTTCCGAGAGATAAATGAGTATTAGAAAAGAAGCTTGTGAACGTGAGAGTGAGTAGGAGTAAGGAAAGAAACTATCTGATATTTCAAGAAATTGAAATAAAAAAATAGTATTTAGAATGAGGATTATTGGAGATGAGAGGCTGTTGCGAACCATCCCACAATAAACAGAATTGAGCAGTTGGTCCACACAATCTATCAGACGTCTTTGTTGTATTATAAAACTGTTACACAACTTACTCAAACTCAATGCTATTTTCATTCGCTCATCCAAACATTTTCTTTTTTTTTCAATTCTTCATTTTCATTATTCACTTCTAATCTTTATTCTTTTTCATTTTGAGAGAAAAAAAAAATTTTTCTCAAAAGAAAAGCCGAAGATCAGGATGGAATGAGGTGAGTGTTTGGTTCAAAAATAAAACGACTCACATCTCAAACCGATTCACTGTTCATGATGTAATTCTTGAATGAAGCTCGAAAACAATTTAAGATTACTACATTGCAGGGCTTAGATTTCGATGAAAGCTATACGATTTGTTCGAGTATACAATGATCGTTCGAGATCATTTGATGTTAGAATTGAATTGAACAGTCAACAAATCATACAAATACCACATAATATATTTACAGATTACTGTTACAGATTTGAGAGGTCGTTTCAGACGGTTACATAGTGAGAGAATATGAAATATCATAGGTAGAAACAGTCGCTTCGCTACTCTCTGAGGTACAACTGACATCCTTGTTCGATTGAGTTAAGCTGCTTGCATTTACGATATTTTTGGCTTTTATATCAAGCTGAAATGATAACGCTTAAAATCTTGAAAAATGATTGTTTTCTGCCTTCGGTAGTACCAGGCCGTTCTCTTCATAAATCTTATCTTCCTCTATGATTTTTTCAATAGCTCTGCAACTAAGATTTAATGCAATTTTAACATTGAAACCAACTGGTTTTTCAGTTTACGCCGCATACTTTTGAATACCGCATAATTCATATCTTGTCCTCTGAAAGTATATAATATCAATTCATAAAACGTGAATGACTCACGCAGCATCTATAACATTGAAGCAACTAGCTTTGGAGCAGTAAAGAAACAGTAAAGAAATCACAATAAAGATGATAAGCAAAAAAATGGCAAGAACCCAGGAGTATTGGTTGACCAACGCGGAAAAAATTGAAGCCTCAAAAGCAGTTATCGTTCCTGTTGAGTCAAGAGAATCGTCAATCATAACTGTTCAAATAAGCAATCGAATTCTCGAAATTTTTAAGAAAAAACCTGTAGAAGAATCGCTCAATTCAACTCTTTCCTTAACTACATTTTGTTGTTGCTTACAAATGAACTGTTCGCTATCGTTTTCACAATAGTATTTCACAGTTTCGCTTTGATACATAGATGGGTCAAACGGTCTATTGCAGGATCTCTAAAAAGTCAAATCACCATGTTAAAACGTATAGAATCTATATATAATCGATTTGTTCACCTCTGCACAGCCACTACATTTCAATATTTTAACTTTACATTCAATACTGATTGGTGTAGTAGAAGCATAAAAATGGACCATAGTCTGCTTCTTGGTGTTATTTCTAGTGTACGTGTCACTCTCCATAGCACGGACAATACAGTAATTTCTCTTTAGACACCTGTGAGTAGAAAACCATATATTTGATACAGATGTTGGCTGAACTACCCATAGCGTGTGAAAAACTGGCAACTGTCTAAAAAGCATTTTGAAATCGCATAATCAGTTTCAGTAGTGTCGTTAAGAGAAATTTCAAGAGTGTGAGGGTTTAGACGTGTACCGCTCGTATTCACAAAAGCTGCTTCATGTTCTAAGTTGAGAAAACCTAAATCAGAACGTGACTTTTCATAAAACATGATGTTTCTCGGTTCTTAACTCGAGCTCATCAACAAACGTACCCGGGTGAACTTGTATTCGAATAGTTGAATCTATCAGGGTTATCAGCATGAGCATAACATTGAGAATTACTAGCGTAGTCATTATATTCGAATAATAGGAAGAAAAAACTGAAGGAAGGACTGTACAGAAGTTCAATCTGCTTAGTGAATGATTAATAACGAATTCATTTTGTTTTTAAAATAATGTTTCTCCAAGTTAGTCATGTATAAGAATGTGTCACTGGTTAAATGACTCGCCTCTATGACGGTTCAATCGTAAAGTAAGTGTATAAAAACATAAAATTATGAAAGTCGAACTTGATGCTCATTTCAAACACCAAAGTACAATATAAGAGCAAGGAAGAAAACGATCAGTAGGCACTAGCATTAGAAAGTTGAACCTTTAGTTTGTCCTGCTGTTCTACCTCTAAAGTTGCTGAGAAAGTTGAAATATGAAATTAAAAAACAACTTTCCGGCGCCAAATATCCTGCATGTCGTCCTGTGCGACAGTTCAAGTTGTGACGTCGGCTGGGACATTCAGGATTTCTTGGTCCGCAAGTGAGAGATCTTCCATAGTTCCGAATCTCTGATTCTGGGCAGCTTCTTCTGCGGTTTCAGTTTTGTTCGACCGAGTCAGATGGAGTTGGTGGCAGCTAAAGTTAAGATTACGATGATATTTGAGAAGCAGGGTTTTTCTAGTCCAATGATCAAGGATGCGTACGATTGGTATTTAGAGTGAACGAGGCTGTTCCTGAATACCTAGGAAGGGGAGTGAAAAAAAAGACCCAGGTTGACCACCGAAATAGCACCTAAAAGTAAGCAATGAAAATAGTCCGGAGGTACCAGCTGTAAAAAGCTTGAGCTTTACTTTGTGTTGCTCTTATACCCCTAACGTTGCAGAGAGAATGCGAAGTAAGAAAATGCATGAACATCAACTTTTTGCTAATAGTATTCTATAACTTAATGTTTTCTTTCTATTTTTTAGTTTGCACTTTCAAAGTTTAGGGAAGCTGTACGCTTTGATATGGTGTGTTGTCAATGGCAATTACGTATTTTCCATAAAAGCGAAGATAATCGAATAAATTTTATTCAGCATGTTCGAATAGTTGATATAGAAGAGAGGTGCTCGCAAGCAACACGTTATTACCAGAAAACATAATATTTCAGATAAAGCTCATGAATCTTCGAGAATAGAAATGAAATATTTTGAAGTTTGTTAAGGAATGTTGATTGAATCATCTTTTCTTTTTAATCTGAAAAAGAACGAGATTAAAGGCTTATGATGGAATTGTGTTAAGTAAGCTTACACATAGGCTTTCAGGTGTTGGAGGATATTTGTATTTCATTGTGCAATGAATGCATCGACAACTTTCCTCATCCACCTGTAAATTCATTGTATTACTCAGAGCAATCAAGTATGAGTCATCCTTACCGTACAGAACTCTGGGAAATGAACTCGTCCTATCAAATACATTTTCATGGCCTTTTCATATCGTTTCAAACGTTTCCACATGATTTCTACGCTCATCTTCGATTCATTTTTTTTCTGAAGTTTGAGATAAGTTAAACAAATTGATTGATTTTGTTTACCTCTTCCGCAGTTGGAAGTCTATTTTTCCTCTCCTCACTGAGTGTCATTTCTAATTCTTCTGTGATGGATTTCATATCAGTCACATCTTCTGGATGCACGAGAATCAAGCGAGCTTTTATCTAATTTTATCCAATCGTGAAAACTTATACAAGATTAACTTACTTCATCTATTTGTGGGTCTTGCCAATCAGGGTCTTCACGAATTTTTCCTCGAAATCGATCTTCTATTCCACTTTCAATAGCTCTACGATGCAACAAAAATTCACTGCACTGAAGTTACAAAATTGATTAAGAAAAACGCATCTTCCATCTCACTTTTTGCATGATGTCAATTTGCTTTTGCTGCGAGTTAGCCTCTGCCACGTCTTTGATTCTCAACTTCTGTCCTTTTTTTGCGGCTCTGAGAGCAGCCACAGTAGGCTTTTCACATATGACGCTCCTATCCATAAGCTGAAAGACGAGATATTGAGAATAACTGGCAACATTCATTTACCAAGCTGATCAGATCGTCACAGGGTAGCTTGCTAGCCAAATTGTTCCATATTTTCTCCACCAACTGTTTAAGAATGTTTCATTTTCTTCCAAAAACAAAGCTCACTTTATGTCCATCGTCCTCTTCTGGGTCGCTCTCTTCTTCTCCATCATCTCTTAATGGTCGATGTCTTGTAGCAAGATAACTTTTGATAATCTGTAATAGAATATGTGAACGATTGCAAATACGACTTTTTGCTACTCTTTCTTTACTGTGGCCGTCGTCTCTTATACAATATTTCGGAAACTCCAATTCTTCATCTTCGTCACTCTCCTCCATACTATCATACGGACAACCAGACTTAAAGAAAGAATTAATGAACGAGCTATGTTTTTCATTATCTTACACAACTAGTCAGTTTTTTTCCAGTTCGGAAGAAATGAGGATCATAACAATCAGAAAGCCGAGTTTTTATTAACTCCTCTTCATCGAGCTTCTTAGTTTCAACTTTTTCTTCGTTTATTTGTTTCGTTTTCTCATAGAAATTCTTTTTCTTATCAATATCCACTAAATACGTGGGCCACAAGTGCCGAATGTAATCTGCATATTTGGTTTTTCCTTTATCCAAATTTGCATAAATATAATCGCCCATGTTTTCGAGAGGAACATCGTAGATTGTTAGTTCCTTATAGAGGTTAAGCCATTTCTCCTCTTCTTTCTTAGCTTCTCTAGCCTTCTCTTTCTTGCTCATTTTTTTCTTTTCAGTCTTTTCCGCTTCAGCAGCCTGGTTTTCAAGTATTTTTTTAAGTTCCTTCTCTGAAGAAAAGTTTTATTGACATTTCTGATGAAGCACTCACCAATGAGATCGTCATTGCTACTTATGGTGTCTTTTTCTTTTTTCGGCAGAATGATGCCACAGCTGAAAAGCGTTCCGTCTATCTGAAATCTCCTTTTTTGAAAGTGAAATGTTTCTAACAAACCGTTGCCCTAGCATTCGCTAGTTTCTCAGCTATATCTGTGTCACCCACATTGAAAGATTCCCGCAATCTTCTCTGCTCAGCTTTTTGTTCCAATGTGAGCGCCCGAACATGTGCAGTTCCGAAGAAATCAGGAGGCTTATATTCACCTTGCTTTTTGAAAACTTCAAGTTGAGCTTTGCGTAATTCAACTTCTTTTAATGCTTCATCTAATCCGACAGGCTGTTTGAACATACCTAGACTTTGGCATGCTTCATACTTTAATATGGGAATTCGACGTTTTGGCTCATGCAATCCCATATAGGTCCCATCAGCTGCAGTTCGAGACTTTGTAATGTCAATAAGAACTCTTTCGGCTTCCACCAAAAGAGACTTATAAGGAGCAGGCTCTGGCTTTTCGCAAAGCGCTCCGTTCCAGAAAGTGTTCGTCCTTTTCATAGGAATATCGAGTTCTCCATAACTTTCCATAGTCTTAATAGATTCTTGAAAACTGAAATTTCGAAGTTTCACCTTCGTATGCCTAAATTGATCAAAAGGTTCATCAGATTCATTATTATATGACAGCAAAGGTATGAAATCTTCTTCATCATCCTCTTTCAGTAAGCCATTCTGGAAAATAAACCTTATTATTCTCCTCTCCTCTCTCCACCTTACATTATCGAAACGATTATTATGTTTTCTATAATAATCTAATATAGTTAAGAAGAATTCATAAACTTTTTCTATGAAACTGAGCGGCAAAATTTCATTCGATCTACAAAGGTGAAAGTTAGTTCTGCTATACTACTAAAGTATCTCACTCCGAATCGACACATTGACGAGGAAGGTACATTCCTCTTCTTTTCAATAACTTTTCCCTTGTTTTCCTGGAATATAGAAAATAATTTTAAGCCATAACATAGTGAACATACTCATCAAGAGAGTCTATTTTGTCTAAAAATTTTGTTAAAACAATCATGGTCATACATCTTTTGAACTCTGATGTTTCAATTATTTCCTTGTATGGCATATTATTATTTTCTCTGGAACAGTTCATTATAATAACATTGAATATCAAACACTCACATAAACAGTTTCTTAGCTTCGCCAGCGAAACTTCTACTTCTAATTTTATTAACGTCTTCATTCTGTAATTTTATTTTGAAAATCTTTCATATAGCTGATTCTTACTATTAATTGATTATGAAGACTGAAGTCAAAACCTTCAAAAAGGTGATTAGGACTCAATATAATTCTTTCCGGCTTCGAATTTAATAAAACAACCTTCAAAAACATAGTGAGAGCATCATCAAGCGCTATGTAAACTTACATATGAGAACATTTTTGGTTTGCTTTCATCGAAATCATCAAAATAACGTATATCCTGCCAACATTTCTCGCTGAAACAGGTCGTATTGAATATGTAGTAGATATCATAAAATACTTCAACGAGCCCAATTCAGCTCCTTTATGCTCTGAAAAGGATTCCACTTCTCCGGCTAACGAAATCATGCTTTTCTGAACATATGAATAAGATATCAGAAAGAACTCTGATGAGAAACAACACAAATTGAAACAATTGGCACAGAGCGAAGCAGATGTTCAAATATTTTTTTCAAACGAGACGCGATAAAAACTCGCGTCCTCCGGTCTCATCACGAAAATAGGGACCGCCCGTATAGAAAATATAGCCGTTTATTTCAATCGAAAAGTAAGATCGTCTTACTGTTGTTTTAAAAACTAATCAATATAAAAAACTATTCTAAAATTTTGAAATACCTTCAAGTTCACAAAAATTGATTTTACTTGAAGGAATTTTGAGAAAAAAAATTGTTTTCTACTATTGGCTACCGCCACTCACGGGTTCGGTGACAATCCCGATGACGAGTTATTGACCAACAATGTGTAGATTAGTGTATCTATGGAAGAGCTTTACTCTAACTATGGAGAAAAGTCATCATTATTGATTCTATTAGACATCAGAGAAATCTTTTTCTGTATTGCATCCAAACTGAATGAACCAAGGAGTAATGTATACAAGAACGTGGGAACTTCTTTAAGATTGAACAAGAGCCATTGTTCATAAAGCAAGTAGAGTTTTTGAATATGAATTAATAGTCACGGAGATACACGGAAAACTAGTAAACATGGAAGAAAAAATTGTGAGCTTCGTATCTTTTTGATGAATGCAATCATACTAAGAAACAGTTGTGTTCTCTCTTTTTAATAGTCTGATCGCACATAAAGTCCTGTATGAGACATTTACTCATAATATATCTCATGTCTTAGGTCAAGAAATTGACCTCAAGCATCAACTGCGTTGTGGAATATGAGACTAATTGCTCTCTAGTGTTATAGACCGTATTCAACATTCACAAAGTGAGTAAAGTGTGTCTTTCTCTCATAACCTCAGCTTCAAGTTTTCGATAGTCCTAAGCAGTTTTTGAACGTATGCAAGGGTAAGGAAAATGTCTCAACGTGGATGAGAGTGTTACTAAACTGTAGATGTAAAGAAAGTAGTAAGAGTACAATAACTGTACGAGAGATGTGGTTCATTGAACCTTGAACCTATGGTACCCATTGGCAAGACTCCCAACGCATACTTAGCCTTTTCCTGAACAGTTGAACGTATATTGTATACGCTCATGTCTTGACTCAGGCCCGATTCTTCGAATGATACATCAGCTTTGCGCAGTGGCGATAACGTGACCAATGAGGCTTAGCCGAGGTGCGTTTATTGCTGGTTGAAAACTTCTACCAATTACCCGCGATACCCCCTGAAACATGGGTGGTATACGCAATTTTTGAACGCCTTGAAAGGCAATCAATTCGGAACCTTCTTCGATAGTGAGGTCTAGAGAAGATATGAACTACATGCGTTTGAGTATAGTTAACGTGTGAACTAACTATCAAACTGAGATAGTTTACGACGTCGCTTTGAGATGGGTGTGGCTTTCTCTCAGAACCTCAGCTTTGCGCAGTTGCAGTAATGTGAGCAAAGAGAATGAGACTTAGCCAAGGTGATTTTTCTGGCTGGTTGAAAACTTCTACCAATTACCCGCGATACCCCCTGAAACATGGGTGGTATACGCAATTTTTGAACGTATGGAAGGGAAAGGAAAATGTCTCAACGTGGATGAGAGTGTTACTAAACTGTAGATGTAATGAAAGTAGTAAGAGTACAATAACTGTACGAGAGATGTGGTTCATTGAACCTTGAACCAATGGTACCCATTGGCAAGACTCCCAACGCATACTTAGCCTTTTCCTCAACAGTTGAACGTATATTGTATACGCTCATGTCTTGACTCAGGCCCGATTCTTCGAATAATACATCAGCTTTGCGCAGTGGCGATAACGTGACCAATGAGGCTTAGCCGAGGTGCGTTTATTGCTGGTTGAAAACTTCTACCAATTACCCGCGATACCCCCTGAAACATGGGTGGTATACGCAATTTTTGAACGCCTTGAAAGGCAATCTATTCAGAACCTTCTTCGATAGTGAGGTCTAGAGAAGATATGAACTACATGCGTTTTAGTATAGTTAACGTGTGAACTAACTATCAAACTGAGATAGTTTACGACGTCGCTTTGAGATGGGTGTGGCTTTCTCTCAGAACCTCAGCTTTGCGCAGTTGCAGTAATGTGAGCAAAGAGAATGAGACTTAGCCGAGGTGATTTTTCTGGCTGGTTGGGAACTTCTTCAAGTTACTCGCGATATCTTCTGAAATATGGGTGGTATTAGCAGTTTTTGAACGTATGGAAGGGTAAGGAAAATGTCTCAACGTGGATGAGAGTGTTACTAAACTGTAGATGTAATGAAAGTAGTAAGAGTACAATAACTGTACGAGAGATGTGGTTCATTGAACCTTGAACCTATGGTACCCATTGGCAAGACTCCCAACGCATACTTAGCCTTTTCCTGAACAGTTGAACGTATATTGTATACGCTCATGTCTTGACTCAGGCCCGATTCTTCGAATGATACATCAGCTTTGCGCAGTGGCGATAACGTGACCAATGAGGCTTAGCCGAGGTGCGTTTATTGCTGGTTGAAAACTTCTACCAATTACCCGCGATACCCCCTGAAACATGGGTGGTATACGCAATTTTTGAACGCCTTGAAAGGCAATCAATTCGGAACCTTCTTCGATAGTGAGGTCTAGAGAAGATATGAACTACATGCGTTTTAGTATAGTTAACGTGTGAACTAACTATCAAACTGAGATAGTTTACGACGTCGCTTTGAGATGGGTGTGGCTTTCTCTCAGAACCTCAGCTTTGCGCAGTTGCAGTAATGTGAGCAAAGAGAATGAGACTTAGCCGAGGTGATTTTTCTGGCTGGTTGGGGACTTCTTCAAGTTACTCGCGATATCTTCTGAAATATGGGTGGTATTAGCAGTTTTTGAACGTATGGAAGGGTAAGGAAAATGTCTCAACGTGGATGAGAGTGTTACTAAACTGTAGATGTAATGAAAGTAGTAAGAGTACAATAACTGTACGAGAGATGTGGTTCATTGAACCTTGAACCTATGGTACCCATTGGCAAGACTCCCAACGCATACTTAGCCTTTTCCTGAACAGTTGAACGTATATTGTATACGCTCATGTCTTGACTCAGGCCCGATTCTTCGAATGATACATCAGCTTTGCGCAGTGGCGATAACGTGACCAATGAGGCTTAGCCGAGGTGCGTTTATTGCTGGTTGAAAACTTCTACCAATTACCCGCGATACCCCCTGAAACATGGGTGGTATACGCAATTTTTGAACGCCTTGAAAGGCAATCAATTCGGAACCTTCTTCGATAGTGAGGTCTAGAGAAGATATGAACTACATGCGTTTGAGTATAGTTAACGTGTGAACACCCATCTCAAAGCGACGTCGTAAACGTCCAAGGTGGCTTCCATTAACTATGGAGAAAAGTCATCATTATTGATTCTATTAGACATCAGAGAAATCTTTTTCTGTATTGCATCCAAACTGAATGAACCAAGGAGTAATGTATACAAGAACGTGGGAACTTCTTTAAGATTGAACAAGAGCCATTGTTCATAAAGCAAGTAGAGTTTTTGAATATGAATTAATAGTCACGGAGATACACGGAAAACTAGTAAACATGGAAGAAAAAATTGTGAGCTTCGTATCTTTTTGATGAATGCAATCATACTAAGAAACAGTTGTGTTCTCTCTTTTTAATAGTCTGATCGCACATAAAGTCCTGTATGAGACATTTACTCATAATATATCTCATGTCTTAGGTCAAGAAATTGACCTCAAGCATCAACTGCGTTGTGGAATATGAGACTAATTGCTCTCTAGTGTTATAGACCGTATTCAACATTCACAAAGTGAGTAAAGTGTGTCTTTCTCTCATAACCTCAGCTTCAAGTTTTCGATAGTCCTAAGCAGTTTTTGAACGTATGCAAGGGTAAGGAAAATGTCTCAACGTGGATGAGAGTGTTACTAAACTGTAGATGTAAAGAAAGTAGTAAGAGTACAATAACTGTACGAGAGATGTGGTTCATTGAACCTTGAACCTATGGTACCCATTGGCAAGACTCCCAACGCATACTTAGCCTTTTCCTGAACAGTTGAACGTATATTGTATACGCTCATGTCTTGACTCAGGCCCGATTCTTCGAATGATACATCAGCTTTGCGCAGTGGCGATAACGTGACCAATGAGGCTTAGCCGAGGTGCGTTTATTGCTGGTTGAAAACTTCTACCAATTACCCGCGATACCCCCTGAAACATGGGTGGTATACGCAATTTTTGAACGCCTTGAAAGGCAATCTATTCAGAACCTTCTTCGATAGTGAGGTCTAGAGAAGATATGAACTACATGCGTTTTAGTATAGTTAACGTGTGAACTAACTATCAAACTGAGATAGTTTACGACGTCGCTTTGAGATGGGTGTGGCTTTCTCTCAGAACCTCAGCTTTGCGCAGTTGCAGTAATGTGAGCAAAGAGAATGAGACTTAGCCCAGGTGATTTTTCTGGCTGGTTGGGAACTTCTTCAAGTTACTCGCGATATCTTCTGAAATATGGGTGGTATTAGCAGTTTTTGAACGTATGGAAGGGTAAGGAAAATGTCTCAACGTGGATGAGAGTGTTACTAAACTGTAGATGTAATGAAAGTAGTAAGAGTACAATAACTGTACGAGAGATGTGGTTCATTGAACCTTGAACCTATGGTACCCATTGGCAAGACTCCCAACGCATACTTAGCCTTTTCCTGAACAGTTGAACGTATATTGTATACGCTCATGTCTTGACTCAGGCCCGATTCTTCGAATGATACATCAGCTTTGCGCAGTTTTTGAACGTATGGAAGGGTAAGGAAAATGTCTCAACGTGGATGAGAGTGTTACTAAACTGTAGATGTAATGAAAGTAGTAAGAGTACAATAACTGTACGAGAGATGTGGTTCATTGAACCTTGAACCTATGGTACCCATTGGCAAGACTCCCAACGCATACTTAGCCTTTTCCTGAACAGTTGAACGTATATTGTATACGCTCATGTCTTGACTCAGGCCCGATTCTTCGAATGATACATCAGCTTTGCGCAGTGGCGATAACGTGACCAATGAGGCTTAGCCGAGGTGCGTTTATTGCTGGTTGAAAACTTCTACCAATTACCCGCGATACCCCCTGAAACATGGGTGGTATACGCAATTTTTGAACGCCTTGAAAGGCAATCTATTCAGAACCTTCTTCGATAGTGAGGTCTAGAGAAGATATGAACTACATGCGTTTTAGTATAGTTAACGTGTGAACTAACTATCAAACTGAGATAGTTTACGACGTCGCTTTGAGATGGGTGTGGCTTTCTCTCAGAACCTCAGCTTTGCGCAGTTGCAGTAATGTGAGCAAAGAGAATGAGACTTAGCCGAGGTGATTTTTCTGGCTGGTTGGGGACTTCTTCAAGTTACTCGCGATATCTTCTGAAATATGGGTGGTATTAGCAGTTTTTGAACGTATGGAAGGGTAAGGAAAATGTCTCAACGTGGATGAGAGTGTTACTAAACTGTAGATGTAATGAAAGTAGTAAGAGTACAATAACTGTACGAGAGATGTGGTTCATTGAACCTTGAACCTATGGTACCCATTGGCAAGACTCCCAACGCATACTTAGCCTTTTCCTGAACAGTTGAACGTATATTGTATACGCTCATGTCTTGACTCAGGCCCGATTCTTCGAATGATACATCAGCTTTGCGCAGTGGCGATAACGTGACCAATGAGGCTTAGCCGAGGTGCGTTTATTGCTGGTTGAAAACTTCTACCAATTACCCGCGATACCCCCTGAAACATGGGTGGTATACGCAATTTTTGAACGCCTTGAAAGGCAATCTATTCAGAACCTTCTTCGATAGTGAGGTCTAGAGAAGATATGAACTACATGCGTTTTAGTATAGTTAACGTGTGAACTAACTATCAAACTGAGATAGTTTACGACGTCGCTTTGAGATGGGTGTGGCTTTCTCTCAGAACCTCAGCTTTGCGCAGTTGCAGTAATGTGAGCAAAGAGAATGAGACTTAGCCCAGGTGATTTTTCTGGCTGGTTGGGAACTTCTTCAAGTTACTCGCGATATCTTCTGAAATATGGGTGGTATTAGCAGTTTTTGAACGTATGGAAGGGTAAGGAAAATGTCTCAACGTGGATGAGAGTGTTACTAAACTGTAGATGTAATGAAAGTAGTAAGAGTACAATAACTGTACGAGAGATGTGGTTCATTGAACCTTGAACCTATGGTACCCATTGGCAAGACTCCCAACGCATACTTAGCCTTTTCCTGAACAGTTGAACGTATATTGTATACGCTCATGTCTTGACTCAGGCCCGATTCTTCGAATGATACATCAGCTTTGCGCAGTGGCGATAACGTGACCAATGAGGCTTAGCCGAGGTGCGTTTATTGCTGGTTGAAAACTTCTACCAATTACCCGCGATACCCCCTGAAACATGGGTGGTATACGCAATTTTTGAACGCCTTGAAAGGCAATCTATTCAGAACCTTCTTCGATAGTGAGGTCTAGAGAAGATATGAACTACATGCGTTTTAGTATAGTTAACGTGTGAACTAACTATCAAACTGAGATAGTTTACGACGTCGCTTTGAGATGGGTGTGGCTTTCTCTCAGAACCTCAGCTTTGCGCAGTTGCAGTAATGTGAGCAAAGAGAATGAGACTTAGCCCAGGTGATTTTTCTGGCTGGTTGGGAACTTCTTCAAGTTACTCGCGATATCTTCTGAAATATGGGTGGTATTAGCAGTTTTTGAACGTATGGAAGGGTAAGGAAAATGTCTCAACGTGGATGAGAGTGTTACTAAACTGTAGATGTAATGAAAGTAGTAAGAGTACAATAACTGTACGAGAGATGTGGTTCATTGAACCTTGAACCTATGGTACCCATTGGCAAGACTCCCAACGCATACTTAGCCTTTTCCTGAACAGTTGAACGTATATTGTATACGCTCATGTCTTGACTCAGGCCCGATTCTTCGAATGATACATCAGCTTTGCGCAGTGGCGACCAGTTGCTGAACGCAACACTTCGTGTTGCTCGCAACTGGTTTTTGATGTTTTGGTTCCGGTCGAGCCTTCGACATTTCCCTACATCCAACATTTCTACTCAAATCTTCATCAAAATCCCATTCAGCTCTGTCAGTCATTAATGCTTGAGTAGCTTCCATTTCCCCTCACCTCGCTCTTATTTCACTTTCCCCAATCTGAGTGTTCAGGAGTAGCCTGGGTTGTTCTCAGAACCTCGTCGAAGGTTCAAAATTTCTACAACATAATCCATTCTTACTGCTCTTAGTAGCTTCTATTCTCCCTCTCCTTGTTCTTTTTTCACTTTTCACCACCTAAGCATTTAGTAGAAGCCTGGGTTGTACACAGATCCTAGTCCACGGTTCATACTCCTCTCAGCTCCTTCTTCTCTCACTTTTACTCTACCTCAGCATTCTGGAATAAACTGGATCGCCCTTTAGAGCACATCCGAGGTTCAAATGCTTTTCAGCACAGCTTATTCCTACGGATCTGAGTAGCTTCTGCTCTCCCTCACCTGGATCTTATCTCACTTTTCCCCATCTAAGCACTTAGAAGAACCCTGGGTTGTTCTCAAGACCACGTCCAAGGTGGCTTCCATTTTCAATCATCCCACTCTAATCCCACTCCCCCCCTTTTCGGCATTCAGGAAAGGCCTGGGTCTATTTTAGAACCTCATCCAACGTTCATATTCCCTTCTGCACAGCTTATGCTTACGGCTCTGAGTAGCTTCTATTCTTCCTCACCTCGTTCTTATTTCACTTTCCCCAATCTGACTGTTCAGGAGGAGCCTGGGTTGTTCTCAGAACCTCGTCGAAGGTTGACAGTGCTTCAGCACTGTCAGTTACTAACGCTTTAAGTAGCTTCTATTCTTCCTCACCTCGCTCTTACCCCACTTCCCCCCACCTTGCAATTCATGAAAAGCCATAACTTTCTTATAACCTTGTTAAAGGTTCACAGTCCCTTCAGCATTGTCAGTTACTAATGCTATGAGTAGCCTCCATTTCCCCTCACCTCGCTCTTCTCTAACTCTTTTTTAGAACCTCATCCAACGTTCATATTCCCTTCTGCACAGCTTATGCTTACGGCTCTGAGTAGCTTCTATTCTTCCTCACCTCGTTCTTATTTCACTTTCCCCAATCTGACTGTTCAGGAGGAGCCTGGGTTGTTCTCAGAACCTCGTCGAAGGTTGACAGTGCTTCAGCACTGTCAGTTACTAACGCTTTAAGTAGCTTCTGTTCTCCCTCACCTCGCTCTTACCCCACTTCCCCCCACCTTGCCATTCGTGAAAAGCCTTAAACTTTCTCATAACCTTGTTGAAGGTTCACAGTCCCTTTAGCACAGCTTATTCCTACGGATCTGAGTAGTTTCTGTTCTTCCTCATCTCGTTCCTATCTTACTTTCTCAATCTGAGCCTTCAGGTTAAGCCTGAATCTCACATCGATCTCTCTCGAAGGTTGACAGTCCCTTCAACACTGTCAGTTACTAATGCTATGAGTAGCCTCCATTTCCCCTCACCTCGCTCTTCTCTAACTCTTTTTTAGAACCTCATCCAACGTTCATATTCCCTTCTGCACAGCTTATGCTTACTGCTCTTAGTAGCTTCTATTCTTCCTCACCTCGCTCTTACCCCACTTCCCCCCACCTTGCAATTCATGAAAAGCCATAACTTTCTTATAACCTTGTTAAAGGTTCACAGTCCCTTCAGCATTGTCAGTTACTAATGCTATGAGTAGCCTCCATTTCCCCTCACCTCGCTCTTCTCTAACTCTTTTTTAGAACCTCATCCAACGTTCATATTCCCTTCTGCACAGCTTATGCTTACGGCTCTGAGTAGCTTCTATTCTTCCTCACCTCGTTCTTATTTCACTTTCCCCAATCTGACTGTTCAGGAGGAGCCTGGGTTGTTCTCAGAACCTCGTCGAAGGTTGACAGTGCTTCAGCACTGTCAGTTACTAACGCTTTAAGTAGCTTCTGTTCTCCCTCACCTCGCTCTTACCCCACTTCCCCCCACCTTGCAATTCATGAAAAGCCATAACTTTCTTATAACCTTATTAAAGGTTGACAGTCCCTTCAGCATTGTCAGTTACTAATGCTATGAGTAGCCTCCATTTCCCCTCACCTCGCTCTTCTCTAACTCTTTTTTAGAACCTCATCCAACGTTCATATTCCCTTCTGCACAGCTTATGCTTACTGCTCTTAGTAGCTTCTATTCTTCCTCACCTCGTTCTTATTTCACTTTACCCAATCTGACTGTTCAGGAGGAGCCTGGGTTGTTCTCAGAACCTCGTCGAAGGTTGACAGTGCTTCAGCACTGTCAGTTACTAACGCTTTAAGTAGCTTCTGTTCTCCCTCACCTCGCTCTTACCCCACTTCCCCCCACCTTGACTTTCGTGAAAAGCCTTAAACTTTCTTATAACCTTGTTAAAGGTTCACAGCCCCTTTAGCACAGCTTATTTCTACGGATCTGAGTAGTTTCTGTTTTCCTCATCTCGTTCTTATCTTACTTTTCCAATCTGAGCCTTTAGAAAAAGCCTGGATCTTTCTTAGAACCTCGTCGATTCTTAAAACCTCGACAAAGGTTAAACTTAGAGCCTCCCACCTTGTGCTCACTCAATCCTCGGATGTAGTACTCCGAGAAAGGGACTGGTTGGGGAATGGTTGTACATGTCCTTATATACCCCTCCTGGTTGATCTACCGATCTACACTTACAGGTAACTTCCCTGAATCACGCTTGCAGTTCGGTTTATACCCTGAGTAAGGGATTATCAGGGATTACAACAAAAAAATGAAACGTGGAACCTTTTTTGATCTATGCGCGAAAAGGTTCCTATGGTTAAGCATAGGGAATTTGATCTCGGCGCGTTTGGCGCGAGGTGTGAATGGTAATAAGAGTAAGAAAGATAACGTGACCAATGAGGCTTAGCCGAGGTGCGTTTATTGCTGGTTGAAAACTTCTACCAATTACCCGCGATACCCCCTGAAACATGGGTGGTATACGCAATTTTTGAACGCCTTGAAAGGCAATTAGTCCGGAACCTTCTTCGATAGTGAGGTCTAGAGAAGATATGAACTACATGCGTTTTAGTATAGTTAACGTGTGAACTAACTATCAAACTGAGATAGTTTACGACGTCGCTTTGAGATGGGTGTGGCTTTCTCTCAGAACCTCAGCTTTGCGCAGTTGCAGTAATGTGAGCAAAGAGAATGAGACTTAGCCGAGGTGATTTTTCTGGCTGGTTTGGAACTTCTTCAAGTTACTCGCGATATCTTCTGAAATATGGGTGGTATCAGCAGTTTTTGAACGTATGGAAGGGTAAGGAAAATGTCTCAACGTGGATGAGAGTGTTACTAAACTGTAGATGTAAAGAAAGTAGTAAGAGTACAATAACTGTACGAGAGATGTTGTTCATTGAACCTTGAACCTATGGTACCCATTGCCAAGACTCCCAACGCATACTTAGCCTTTTCCTCAACAGTTGAACGTATATTGTATACGCTCATGTCTTGACTCAGGCCCGATTCTTCGAATGATACATCAGCTTTGCGCAGTGGCGATAACGTGACCAATGAGGCTTAGCCGAGGTGCGTTTATTGCTGGTTGAAAACTTCTACCAATTACCCGCGATACCCCCTGAAACATGGGTGGTATACGCAATTTTTGAACGCCTTGAAAGGCAATCAATACGGAACCTTCTTCGATAGTGAGGTCTAGAGAAGATATGAACTACATGCGTTTTAGTATAGTTAACGTGTGAACTAACTATCAAACTGAGATAGTTTACGACGTCGCTTTGAGATGGGTGTGGCTTTCTCTCAGAACCTCAGCTTTGCGCAGTTGCAGTAATGTGAGCAAAGAGAATGAGACTTAGCCGAGGTGATTTTTCTGGCTGGTTTGGAACTTCTTCAAGTTACTCGCGATATCTTCTGAAATATGGGTGGTATCAGCAGTTTTTGAACGTATGGAAGGGTAAGGAAAATGTCTCAACGTGGATGAGAGTGTTACTAAACTGTAGATGTAAAGAAAGTAGTAAGAGTACAATAACTGTACGAGAGATGTTGTTCATTGAACCTTGAACCTATGGTACCCATTGCCAAGACTCCCAACGCATACTTAGCCTTTTCCTCAACAGTTGAACGTATATTGTATACGCTCATGTCTTGACTCAGGCCCGATTCTTCGAATGATACATCAGCTTTGCGCAGTGGCGATAACGTGACCAATGAGGCTTAGCCGAGGTGCGTTTATTGCTGGTTGAAAACTTCTACCAATTACCCGCGATACCCCCTGAAACATGGGTGGTATACGCAATTTTTGAACGCCTTGAAAGGCAATCAATTCGGAACCTTCTTCGATAGTGAGGTCTAGAGAAGATATGAACTACATGCGTTTTAGTATAGTTAACGTGTGAACTAACTATCAAACTGAGATAGTTTACGACGTCGCTTTGAGATGGGTGTGGCTTTCTCTCAGAACCTCAGCTTTGCGCAGTTGCAGTAATGTGAGCAAAGAGAATGAGACTTAGCCGAGGTGATTTTTCTGGCTGGTTGGGGACTTCTTCAAGTTACTCGCGATATCTTCTGAAATATGGGTGGTATTAGCAGTTTTTGAACGTATGGAAGGGTAAGGAAAATGTCTCAACGTGGATGAGAGTGTTACTAAACTGTAGATGTAATGAAAGTAGTAAGAGTACAATAACTGTACGAGAGATGTGGTTCATTGAACCTTGAACCTATGGTACCCATTGGCAAGACTCCCAACGCATACTTAGCCTTTTCCTGAACAGTTGAACGTATATTGTATACGCTCATGTCTTGACTCAGGCCCGATTCTTCGAATGATACATCAGCTTTGCGCAGTGGCGATAACGTGACCAATGAGGCTTAGCCGAGGTGCGTTTATTGCTGGTTGAAAACTTCTACCAATTACCCGCGATACCCCCTGAAACATGGGTGGTATACGCAATTTTTGAACGCCTTGAAAGGCAATCTATTCAGAACCTTCTTCGATAGTGAGGTCTAGAGAAGATATGAACTACATGCGTTTTAGTATAGTTAACGTGTGAACTAACTATCAAACTGAGATAGTTTACGACGTCGCTTTGAGATGGGTGTGGCTTTCTCTCAGAACCTCAGCTTTGCGCAGTTGCAGTAATGTGAGCAAAGAGAATGAGACTTAGCCAAGGTGATTTTTCTGGCTGGTTGGGAACTTCTTCAAGTTACTCGCGATATCTTCTGAAATATGGGTGGTATTAGCAGTTTTTGAACGTATGGAAGGGTAAGGAAAATGTCTCAACGTGGATGAGAGTGTTACTAAACTGTAGATGTAATGAAAGTAGTAAGAGTACAATAACTGTACGAGAGATGTGGTTCATTGAACCTTGAACCTATGGTACCCATTGGCAAGACTCCCAACGCATACTTAGCCTTTTCCTGAACAGTTGAACGTATATTGTATACGCTCATGTCTTGACTCAGGCCCGATTCTTCGAATGATACATCAGCTTTGCGCAGTTTTTGAACGTATGGAAGGGTAAGGAAAATGTCTCAACGTGGATGAGAGTGTTACTAAACTGTAGATGTAATGAAAGTAGTAAGAGTACAATAACTGTACGAGAGATGTGGTTCATTGAACCTTGAACCTATGGTACCCATTGGCAAGACTCCCAACGCATACTTAGCCTTTTCCTGAACAGTTGAACGTATATTGTATACGCTCATGTCTTGACTCAGGCCCGATTCTTCGAATGATACATCAGCTTTGCGCAGTGGCGATAACGTGACCAATGAGGCTTAGCCGAGGTGCGTTTATTGCTGGTTGAAAACTTCTACCAATTACCCGCGATACCCCCTGAAACATGGGTGGTATACGCAATTTTTGAACGCCTTGAAAGGCAATCTATTCAGAACCTTCTTCGATAGTGAGGTCTAGAGAAGATATGAACTACATGCGTTTTAGTATAGTTAACGTGTGAACTAACTATCAAACTGAGATAGTTTACGACGTCGCTTTGAGATGGGTGTGGCTTTCTCTCAGAACCTCAGCTTTGCGCAGTTGCAGTAATGTGAGCAAAGAGAATGAGACTTAGCCGAGGTGATTTTTCTGGCTGGTTGGGGACTTCTTCAAGTTACTCGCGATATCTTCTGAAATATGGGTGGTATTAGCAGTTTTTGAACGTATGGAAGGGTAAGGAAAATGTCTCAACGTGGATGAGAGTGTTACTAAACTGTAGATGTAATGAAAGTAGTAAGAGTACAATAACTGTACGAGAGATGTGGTTCATTGAACCTTGAACCTATGGTACCCATTGGCAAGACTCCCAACGCATACTTAGCCTTTTCCTGAACAGTTGAACGTATATTGTATACGCTCATGTCTTGACTCAGGCCCGATTCTTCGAATGATACATCAGCTTTGCGCAGTGGCGATAACGTGACCAATGAGGCTTAGCCGAGGTGCGTTTATTGCTGGTTGAAAACTTCTACCAATTACCCGCGATACCCCCTGAAACATGGGTGGTATACGCAATTTTTGAACGCCTTGAAAGGCAATCAATTCGGAACCTTCTTCGATAGTGAGGTCTAGAGAAGATATGAACTACATGCGTTTTAGTATAGTTAACGTGTGAACTAACTATCAAACTGAGATAGTTTACGACGTCGCTTTGAGATGGGTGTGGCTTTCTCTCAGAACCTCAGCTTTGCGCAGTTGCAGTAATGTGAGCAAAGAGAATGAGACTTAGCCGAGGTGATTTTTCTGGCTGGTTGAAAACTTCTACCAATTACCCGCGATACCCCCTGAAACATGGGTGGTATACGCAATTTTTGAACGCCTTGAAAGGCAATCAATTCGGAACCTTCTTCGATAGTGAGTTCCAGAGAAGATATGAACTACATGCGTTTTAGTATAGTTAACGTGTGAACTAACTATCAAACTGAGATAGTTTACGACGTCGCTTTGAGATGGGTGTGGCTTTCTCTCAGAACCTCAGCTTTGCGCAGTTGCAGTAATGTGAGCAAAGAGAATGAGACTTAGCCGAGGTGATTTTTCTGGCTGGTTGAAAACTTCTACCAATTACCCGCGATACCCCCTGAAACATGGGTGGTATACGCAATTTTTGAACGCCTTGAAAGGCAATCAATTCGGAACCTTCTTCGATAGTGAGTTCCAGAGAAGATATGAACTACATGCGTTTTAGTATAGTTAACGTGTGAACTAACTATCAAACTGAGATAGTTTACGACGTCGCTTTGAGATGGGTGTGGCTTTCTCTCAGAACCTCAGCTTTGCGCAGTTGCAGTAATGTGAGCAAAGAGAATGAGACTTAGCCCAGGTGATTTTTCTGGCTGGTTGGGAACTTCTTCAAGTTACTCGCGATATCTTCTGAAATATGGGTGGTATTAGCAGTTTTTGAACGTATGGAAGGGTAAGGAAAATGTCTCAACGTGGATGAGAGTGTTACTAAACTGTAGATGTAATGAAAGTAGTAAGAGTACAATAACTGTACGAGAGATGTGGTTCATTGAACCTTGAACCTATGGTACCCATTGGCAAGACTCCCAACGCATACTTAGCCTTTTCCTGAACAGTTGAACGTATATTGTATACGCTCATGTCTTGACTCAGGCCCGATTCTTCGAATGATACATCAGCTTTGCGCAGTGGCGATAACGTGACCAATGAGGCTTAGCCGAGGTGCGTTTATTGCTGGTTGAAAACTTCTACCAATTACCCGCGATACCCCTGAAACATGGGTGGTATACGCAATTTTTGAACGCCTTGAAAGGCAATCAATTCGGAACCTTCTTCGATAGTGAGGTCTAGAGAAGATATGAACTACATGCGTTTTAGTATAGTTAACGTGTGAACTAACTATCAAACTGAGATAGTTTACGACGTCGCTTTGAGATGGGTGTGGCTTTCTCTCAGAACCTCAGCTTTGCGCAGTTGCAGTAATGTGAGCAAAGAGAATGAGACTTAGCCGAGGTGATTTTTCTGGCTGGTTGGGGACTTCTTCAAGTTACTCGCGATATCTTCTGAAATATGGGTGGTATCAGCAGTTTTTGAACGTATGGAAGGGTAAGGAAAATGTCTCAACGTGGATGAGAGTGTTACTAAACTGTAGATGTAATGAAAGTAGTAAGAGTACAATAACTGTACGAGAGATGTGGTTCATTGAACCTTGAACCTATGGTACCCATTGGCAAGACTCCCAACGCATACTTAGCCTTTTCCTGAACAGTTGAACGTATATTGTATACGCTCATGTCTTGACTCAGGCCCGATTCTTCGAATGATACATCAGCTTTGCGCAGTGGCGATAACGTGACCAATGAGGCTTAGCCGAGGTGATTTTTCTGGCTGGTTGAAAACTTCTACCAATTACCCGCGATACCCCCTGAAACATGGGTGGTATACGCAATTTTTGAACGCCTTGAAAGGCAATCAATTCGGAACCTTCTTCGATAGTGAGTTCCAGAGAAGATATGAACTACATGCGTTTTAGTATAGTTAACGTGTGAACTAACTATCAAACTGAGATAGTTTACGACGTCGCTTTGAGATGGGTGTGGCTTTCTCTCAGAACCTCAGCTTTGCGCAGTTGCAGTAATGTGAGCAAAGAGAATGAGACTTAGCCGAGGTGATTTTTCTGGCTGGTTGAAAACTTCTACCAATTACCCGCGATACCCCCTGAAACATGGGTGGTATACGCAATTTTTGAACGCCTTGAAAGGCAATCAATTCGGAACCTTCTTCGATAGTGAGTTCCAGAGAAGATATGAACTACATGCGTTTTAGTATAGTTAACGTGTGAACTAACTATCAAACTGAGATAGTTTACGACGTCGCTTTGAGATGGGTGTGGCATTCTCTCAGAACCTCAGCTTTGCGCAGTTGCAGTAATGTGAGCAAAGAGAATGAGACTTAGCCGAGGTGATTTTTCTGGCTGGTTGGGGACTTCTTCAAGTTACTCGCGATATCTTCTGAAATATGGGTGGTATCAGCAGTTTTTGAACGCCTTGAAAGGCAATCTATTCCGAACCTTCTTCGATAGTGAGGTCTAGAGAAGATATGAACTACATGCGTTTGAGTATAGTTAACGTGTGAACTAACTATCAAACTGAGATAGTTTACGACGTCGCTTTGAGATGGGTGTGGCTTTCTCTCAGAACCTCAGCTTTGCGCAGTTGCAGTAATGTGAGCAAAGAGAATGAGACTTAGCCGAGGTGATTTTTCTGGCTGGTTGAAAACTTCTACCAATTACTCGCGATATCTTCTGAAATATGGGTGGTATTAGCAGTTTTTGAACGCCTTGAAAGGCAATCAATTCGGAACCTTCTTCGATAGTGAGTTCCAGAGAAGATATGAACTACATGCGTTTTAGTATAGTTAACGTGTGAACTAACTATCAAACTGAGATAGTTTACGACGTCGCTTTGAGATGGGTGTGGCTTTCTCTCAGAACCTCAGCTTTGCGCAGTTGCAGTAATGTGAGCAAAGAGAATGAGACTTAGCCGAGGTGATTTTTCTGGCTGGTTGAAAACTTCTACCAATTACCCGCGATACCCCCTGAAACATGGGTGGTATACGCAATTTTTGAACGCCTTGAAAGGCAATCAATTCGGAACCTTCTTCGATAGTGAGTTCCAGAGAAGATATGAACTACATGCGTTTTAGTATAGTTAACGTGTGAACTAACTATCAAACTGAGATAGTTTACGACGTCGCTTTGAGATGGGTGTGGCATTCTCTCAGAACCTCAGCTTTGCGCAGTTGCAGTAATGTGAGCAAAGAGAATGAGACTTAGCCGAGGTGATTTTTCTGGCTGGTTGGGGACTTCTTCAAGTTACTCGCGATATCTTCTGAAATATGGGTGGTATCAGCAGTTTTTGAACGTATGGAAGGGTAAGGAAAATGTCTCAACGTGGATGAGAGTGTTACTAAACTGTAGATGTAATGAAAGTAGTAAGAGTACAATAACTGTACGAGAGATGTGGTTCATTGAACCTTGAACCTATGGTACCCATTGGCAAGACTCCCAACGCATACTTAGCCTTTTCCTGAACAGTTGAACGTATATTGTATACGCTCATGTCTTGACTCAGGCCCGATTCTTCGAATGATACATCAGCTTTGCGCAGTGGCGATAACGTGACCAATGAGGCTTAGCCGAGGTGCGTTTATTGCTGGTTGAAAACTTCTACCAATTACCCGCGATACCCCCTGAAACATGGGTGGTATACGCAATTTTTGAACGCCTTGAAAGGCAATCAATTCGGAACCTTCTTCGATAGTGAGGTCTAGAGAAGATATGAACTACATGCGTTTTAGTATAGTTAACGTGTGAACTAACTATCAAACTGAGATAGTTTACGACGTCGCTTTGAGATGGGTGTGGCTTTCTCTCAGAACCTCAGCTTTGCGCAGTTGCCGTAATGTGAGCAAAGAGAATGAGACTTAGCCGAGGTGATTTTTCTGGCTGGTTTGGAACTTCTTCAAGTTACTCGCGATATCTTCTGAAATATGGGTGGTATCAGCAGTTTTTGAACGTATGGAAGGGTAAGGAAAATGTCTCAACGTGGATGAGAGTGTTACTAAACTGTAGATGTAAAGAAAGTAGTAAGAGTACAATAACTGTACGAGAGATGTGGTTCATTGAACCTTGAACCTATGGTACCCATTGGCAAGACTCCCAACGCATACTTAGCCTTTTCCTGAACAGTTGAACGTATATTGTATACGCTCATGTCTTGACTCAGGCCCGATTCTTCGAATGATACATCAGCTTTGCGCAGTGGCGATAACGTGACCAATGAGGCTTAGCCGAGGTGCGTTTATTGCTGGTTGAAAACTTCTACCAATTACCCGCGATACCCCCTGAAACATGGGTGGTATACGCAATTTTTGAACGCCTTGAAAGGCAATCAATTCGGAACCCTCTTCGATAGTGAGTTCCAGAGAAGATATGAACTACATGCGTTTGAGTATAGTTAACGTGTGAACTAACTATCAAACTGAGATAGTTTACGACGTCGCTTTGAGATGGGTGTGGCTTTCTCTCAGAACCTCAGCTTTGCGCAGTTGCAGTAATGTGAGCAAAGAGAATGAGACTTAGCCGAGGTGATTTTTCTGGCTGGTTGGGAACTTCTTCAAGTTACTCGCGATATCTTCTGAAATATGGGTGGTATTAGCAGTTTTTGAACGCCTATTAAGGGCAATAAGGATATTTTGTTGAGTGCAAACTCCCGAAATGGAAGTGTGTGTTCAACCTTATGAACTATGAAGCCTTTTTTCAATGAACTTCATCAAGTACAAATACCGAGCCTTCTACTCATTGTTTTTACTTCGTAACGGAATAGCTGGAAATGGATAATGGTATGTAAGGTATCATCACATGGAGAATTTGAGAAGTTTTTGTCTGAAACTTTTCTCTTGAGATTACTCGAGATTACCAGAAGAGATATCAAGGTATTATGATAGTAAAAGTATAAGTTATACCTTTCGTGGGGTTTCCTTCTCTTCTTTCGAAGACTTCATTTCTTTAAGGTGGCGAAGGAAAAAAAAGAAACTGAGAATAATTTTCAGATGTCATGAAGTGAAAGTACATAACCGTATGAGATGTAGGTCTGAGAAAATGACGGAGTCTCAACTGTCTGCAACCATGCACCATCTTTGTAATGCCCTTTTCCACCCAATACAATGATGTTAATGGCGATGTTGTTGAAATTCATTAAGTAAGCAGTTATTTCAGTTATACAGATAAGCCCTTCAGGTAAAAATTTTATTTCAGAATAGAAGTTTCATTAGAATAGCATGAAATTGAGTTCTCTTCTCAGTTAAATATCAAAAATTGAGCGTTTTCATGTATAAATGCATAGCGCATACATCTGCGACTTTGATTTCAGAATTTCGTTTAACATAAATTGGTTGTATGTATATTCAAATACCACTCAGCTCGTTGTATATAAAGTAAACGGATGGTCATTGCTCACATACAAAATGTCTTTTATTCTGAAGATATAGACAACGTTGCTTTCTACTAACTCATTTTAAACTCAATTCAATATTCGTAAACGAAAGTAGCATATCCAATTCGTTTATTCTCATCTTCATACAATCGCCAAAGTTAAGATGTATGAAATAGAGATTGATTACAACATTGCAGTGTTGCATCAATCAATACTGAACGCAGGGTTAACCTTTTCATAGACGCGTCTCCCGCTTTATGTTTGTGAAGGTCGTTGTACATTTCGAATGTTTTCAGTTCAACACTTACATTCAAAATAATAAACAGGACGATGATCAACAGTTATAGGTTGTTACTAATCTTTTCATTATGCTTTCATATAGGTTTGTTTCATATACAATACTATCATTTTATATATATATATTATATCATTTAGTTATGACACAATTATTTTTTCATATAACTTATCCAAAAAAGCTATCATATACATTTCAAATGCATCCATCAACCCACATTGCAGCTCCTTTTCCTAGTTATCCATATAAGGTTAAACAATATATATGTTTTTCTTAATTAACTTTGTATTTTAGCATGCCCTACTTACCTATGCCTATCCTTCACATGGTTGCCAACCTTTGAAAAATCGTATTGTCAACAATCAAGTTGTTTTAATTGAAAGAGGGTTAGAATATATAATTATTATTTAATATTTAAAAGTTTATTAAAGGGAATGTTCATTTTTAAAAAAGATACGAAATGCTGAAAAAGCGGGTGCTATTGCTGTTCTTATGACTGATTCAAAAAATGGTAAATATTTAATTTATAATATAATATTTTAATATGTTTAAGGAGGTTATGATGATTATGTAGAAATGATATCAGATGGTAGTGAGCCAAAAGCAGGAATACCTGCAGCTTACATAGTTGGAGCTAGTGGGTAAGTGATATCATATATCTAATATACCTTGATATAACTCATTTCAGACGTCGTATAAGAGAATACTTATTCTATAACAATGATTTTGTTGAATTAACTATTCCAATCAATCATTCTCTTACAATGATTCATGATATACATAGCAAGCCTCCATGGGAGTTATGGTAGACAACTATTTATGATATTCAATTGTTACAAAGAAAGAATATTGCTTTCATTCATATATATATATATATATGCTTATGACGTTTATAGAGTGATCTACCTAGGCAGGTACTAAAATGACTTTTTCGAAAGTTTTAGTTCCTTTTTCAATATATCTTTTTTTTTTCTTCAAAAATTCATTGTTGTCATTTGCTCAAACAGAAATACAGAATTGGAATGACGTTTTGTATTGTAAAAGGTAGTATGTGAGTGTGACGTCAAGATGATTGGTCTCTATGGTATCAAATCTTCTCATAGATAGAAGGGAATATGAAATGAATACTAAAAAAGTTTAATAATTGAAGCATTTTCATTGATTCAGCCATTTCGCGCATATCAAAATATCAGGTGAGTTCTGAATGAAAGGCTTTTCACACATATGGAAAAGCTTGAACGGTTAGTTCGAAAATCACACAACTAGTCATCTGAGATAATTCATTTACTTACAAGTTCCCATTTTACAATTTTTTTTTCTGTCTGGTCGCCGCATCTCAAATAGAGCAAGTCATCAATTTCAGAATGAGAAGCAAACATCATGCCTACATCTCGCTGCTATCTACATATTCGTCTCCGATTGTATGCAAGCGCATCAGTAGAAATAGTGTGTGAAACAGAAAAAAGGGCTATTGAGAAACTTCATTAGTACTAAAAGTCTTTTCCATCTATTGTTCTACTCTCATCTTAATCATATCTTCTCAATGTATCATTTCTTCCTTCTCTCTTTCTCTCATTCTCTACAATTCTCATTCAATTTTCCAATATATATGTATATTATACTTTTTTTTCTTCTTCCTCTTCTTCTTCTTCTTTATGCCAACTTCTCAATAATTCAAATTGGAAAAGCTGCAATTAGCATATAATAACTGAAACGTGACTAAAATCAATTTTTCGTTTTTTTTGCTTCTCTCCTTCTTCGAAAAGTCAACTCTTTTGATAAATTGCTTTATGAGTCCGCTAAACTCACTTTCAAATCAACTTTTTTGACAATAAAGTTCAAAATGTTAACAACATATGTGATTGGTGTGAGTTGATATTGTCCAAGTATCATCTCACATAATCATGACATATCTTCCATCAGCTTATAAACACATGTATTGTTGGTTTTGCTCTTCTTTAATTATTCTAATGAAACAAATATCCAAATGAAATTCATTTTCTATTCCTTCTCAGCAGGCTACATAATGCTTGAACTCAACCTCTCTTTCACCCTTTTTATTCATGGGGTTGGCCGCTGAACCAACCTCTCCTACCTATCTTTCAATTTAAAAAAAAGCGTTTTTTTCACTTAAAAATGATTTGAAGTAGCGATTAATAGGATTATAGAATGTTGAAAGAGAATGACATGTTTCTTGTTCAATAGGGATGTTGTTAATGTTGTTTTTGTTGTTAACATGACACTTTTGTTTCTCTAATAACAATTGTACTTAAAATGAGAGGTCAACATTCGTAGCGGGAGATAAAATGAAAGCGAATGGTCAGAAAGCTGCACAAGTAATCCTCCCCAACAACTGTCATGCTTTTAAAGCGGGCATTGTTTTGAAGCTACTTATCCCATCTAATTGTCTTCAGGTGCTCACGCAACACCTGTCATGTATTTCCATGATGACCAAAGAGAGAAAGGTCAAATGTGAGCAATAACGAATCAGATAATGTGCATTATTCTTGTCTTTCATGGAAAATGAAAAGAAATGTTCTAATAGAAACATAATCAAAGGTTATACCGCAGCTGCAAATGATATCATAAAACACTGTTGGAGCTTTCTGAGAATTCTTAATTACCTCTTCCGAAACTCTCATTTCATGCTTTGTTTCATATCTGATAACAATCAGCCCACACACTTTCATACATTCATACTCTTACTCTGCTCTGCTCTCTCTCTCTCTCCCACTCTCTCTCTCTCTCTTTTCTTACAGCTAACAGTTCCAGAATTTCTGTTCGTTAGATCAAATGAAAAACCCATCTATTCAGACTCATCATCCCAACCTCAAAGATGTTTGGAACTTTTTCATTTTCTTAGAATTTTTTTCTAATATTGAGTTTAACTGCTGCCAGACAATCATTAAAGACTCTATTTAGACCTAATTATGGCGGCTGAAATATAATTAATTTCGTCGCATCATCATGATGCTAAACTGCATCATCCACCAACGAGACTGGTGAAAAGATAGATAGTATTTCAATATTCATTTCTTTTGCTAAACAAATGTATTTGCTAGGTCGAAGACATAAAAATATGAATCTTTTTATTGCTATTACATGCATATCCATAAATGAGAAACAATAGATTGTCTAAGGCTTTCCTTTGTACTTTAATGATTCCTTTCTTACTCATGTAAACATCCTTGATTGATTGTTTCTAATCCTTTTTATGGCTTAATCCTTTTGTTATAACTATGTCAGACGACGAAAAAATGACTGGACCAACGCAAGAAAACGGATTGATTCAATGGTATGCTATTTGCCAAGTGATGGATGTCGAACTGATCCAACTAGGAATACCTGAACGTTTTGCTACTCTTGTTCGTGACGAGGTAGTTGTACTAATGGGTTAACATTCTCATATAATCTTATAGTTCATTGTCAACTTTGTCTATGATGGATTGGTTGTTGAACGTCCTTATAACTGGATTGAAGCTTCTTCAAATCTTTTCAATGGAATGGCTGTATCAAGCGTTGATTGGGAGACTGTAGTTTCTAACTGGACCGGTGTTATTCGTCTTTGGGCTGTACGTGGATATGGACGTCAATTCTTCGAGAACAGCGAACGCGAAGATGACGATGAATGAAATTTAGCATCTTCAATCAATGAAAGAAAGCGTCAAGATATTACTCCGATCTCTCCTTAACTATCTTTGCATCGTTACACGCATCATATGTCTATGTGTTCTATTTCAACCCGGTTGTAATTAGAATTTCTAAAGAAAAACAATACAAGCTAGAATTCTACAAAAGTTAAGATTAATTATATTATCAACTTAAATATCATTATCTTGAAATTTGAATAAAATATGTTAAATATGTCATTGCGTTGACATGCTCTAAAAGGACAATAGCATCTTGCTAAGTCACATGTGACTCTAATGACAGACAGCTTATAATAACCAACTTTTAAAATGAACTTGATGAATATTTTATTTTTATTTACCAGAAATTCTCAATTATTACTATTTACTTTCGTTTCTAATTCAAATTCACCAACTTCTTAATTTGAGTTTTTAATTCTTTCTTTATCCATGTAATGCCTTATGTGCCTTACGCGGGTAATATTGGAGGCTTTCATCCTATTTTCATGCAAGAGTTAAGCTCGTTCAGATTTAATTTTTAATTGTATTTAATTGGTTTTGAGTGCCCTAGCGAAAGCTTTTAAATCTCTACATGCACTTACACGGGACGAAGAGGAAACTTCCGCTTGATAATTCATATTAAACTCTTTCATCTTGCGGCATCGCCGGATGGAACAGTTTTTGAGGACACACTTATGTCAGGAAGAAAATGAAAATTGAACATAATAATGAAGGTCGAATCCTTTGATGATCTAACGAACAGAAATTCTGGAACTGTTAGCTGTAAGAATAGAGAGAGAGAAAGAGAGAGTGGGAGAGAGAGAGAGAGAGAGCAGAGTAAGAGTATGAATGTATGAAAGTGTGTGGGCTGATTGTTATCAGATATGAAACAAAGCATGAAATGAGAGTTTCGGAAGAGGTAATTAAGAATTCTCAGAAAGCTCCAACAGTGTTTTATGATATCATTTGCAGCTGCGGTATAACCTTTGATTATGTTTCTATTAGAACATTTCTTTTCATTTTCCATGAAAGACAAGAATAATGCACATTATCTGATTCGTTATTGCTCACATTTGACCTTTCTCTCTTTGGTCATCATGGAAATACATGACAGGTGTTGCGTGAGCACCTGAAGACAATTAGATGGGATAAGTAGCTTCAAAACAATGCCCGCTTTAAAAGCATGACAGTTGTTGGGGAGGATTACTTGTGCAGCTTTCTGACCATTCGCTTTCATTTTATCTCCCGCTACGAATGTTGACCTCTCATTTTAAGTACAATTGTTATTAGAGAAACAAAAGTGTCATGTTAACAACAAAAACAACATTAACAACATCCCTATTGAACAAGAAACATGTCATTCTCTTTCAACATTCTATAATCCTATTAATCGCTACTTCAAACGATTGTGGGAAAATGTTCATCTTTTACATACTTTAAGTACTAATAGGCTAGTTTTTGCTTCTTTCATGTCCC
The DNA here is from genome assembly GCA_030370435.1 of Auanema freiburgensis. Classification (NCBI taxonomy): domain Eukaryota; kingdom Metazoa; phylum Nematoda; class Chromadorea; order Rhabditida; family Rhabditidae; genus Auanema; species Auanema freiburgense. The sequence goes on along the minus strand of CM059371.1, from coordinate 3,234,963 downwards.
CCTTTTGAATTCAGCTAGGACTCTAAATTTTGATATTCGAATCTGAATACTAGGAAGAAGAAAACGTTTTCAAAGCATTTATTAAAAAATCAGCTAAAAAACTGCAAATTAGAATTCTTTCTCCAAGAGAGAGCGCATCTCTTTAATAGCCTGCTTGGTCTTGCGCATGCTTGGGAGATTAAGCTGATTAACCTTTTTCTCCAAGTGGAACAAGCTTTCAGTTGCAGCAGTACGATAATTCTGGAAATAGGAGAGCATCTTCGGATGAAAAATGAGTTTTCCTACTATATCATTGGCGTTCACGTTCTGGGAACCAGGCTCTACCCAATCAGGGGTCATGTAACTACAACAAGGAGTTGTAAAAGGATCGAAATCAAAAGGAGTATGAGGAAGAACGCTTCCAGGACCTTCTTCTCCATTACCAACTTTGTTTTCGACGTTGATAGCCTGAAACTCGATTTTAAACTTAAAACAGGAGGTTTGATGTTTGTCACCTTTCCAATCTCACTTTGGAGCGTTTTAACCATTTTAAAACATTTGTAAGAGAAATCAAATGTTTCATTGATCTCAGCAACTTCACGGGCCGCGTTAGCAGTGGTCATGATCTTGACTTCCTTAAAGTTCCTATGTAGTTTCTAGAATAAATTTCGAGTGAAAACGGATTAAAAATGAAATGGGAGGGTGAGGAAAAGCCTCCGAATTATAAAAGAGGAAGAGCCAACATATTGACAGCCGGCTATGAAAAGCATGAGCATTTGGTGAGTCAGAATGGTATTCATTAATATGATAATAGACATAGAGCATTGAAAAGTTTCATTTCTAAACATCAATAAGCCTTTATATTAATGTACGCTCAATGAACCTTTCATAAACTCGGAATGAATATTCTGCATATATTGACAATGGTTTTCTCAATAATTAACATTATTATATAATATGGGTGGATACATCAAATTTATCTAATTAAACCTCGAAAAATTGAAATATGGCTAAACTCCATCATAATGCATGAATAATATAAACATGGCTTTGCTCAAAAAGAAGGTGGAGCCATTCGATGACATCTGGATGACCTGGCGCCTTAATCTTGGCACAACCACAAAAAGAATAGTGTCATGTGAGATGGAGTAATGAACACGAATTATTCTTTTTATTTCGTCTTCTCTCATTTTTCAATCTATTCAAAGAAAAGAGTATCTGGAGCTGATCTCAATGATATCACTCATGACCAGAGTTGTAAACATGACCGAAACTACTTGAGAAATCATAATATTGTATGGGAATAATTTTTTTTAAAGAAAACACAAACTCGCGTGTGCGAAATAGGGCAGCACAACATCATTCCATTGCACTTGCCCACTTTCTTACTCTTTTCACCCTCATCGTTTGGCTGTCTCTTTCTCTCCGCTTCTCCTCCCTGTCTGCTGGCAATAAGGTGATAGTTCATTTTTCTTTTCTGACGAGTGTTTTTGTTAATGTCACTCGTCTAAACATTTCTGTTTCAAGGTCCACGCATTTAAGAAACTAAAAATAAATGACATATTGTCGCTTAACAGGTGTTCCAGAGCTGTTCTTCTCATGTAAAGAGCACTATCTGGCAGCTTGAAGCCGTGAAGCTTTGGACCCATTCTCACATCATACGTCTCAAAGGACAACTAGAATTCAAGACTCCGGAGAAATTTTAGGGCTGGATGAAATGAGAGATGAGGAATTTGACATTTTTCAAGTTTCATTCCTCCTATGATAAAGATATTTTCTATCAAAGTTTTCAAATGAAGCCGTATACTCTCGTGATTGTACGGTACTTTGCTATTTCCCCATAAATAACAGAATTTCTTCAAGCAGTTGAAATTCTGGGATAACTGTATAAATACGATGAGAAAACCTTTCTCAGTCCGGAAAATACTCTTAATTTATACCTTTCTGCGTCAACTAATTTCTCGCCTGGTTTATTCCATGAAGATTACATATAGGTTCGAAAAGACAGAAATAATATGCTATTCCATTCATTCTCATTACAAGTTAATAAAAAAACCGAATGATAAAGTTTATATTCGAAATGATTTTCTGTCGCTCGATTTTTCTTTATTTGGATCTTCATTTGAAAAAAATCCGCTCAAATAAAAACACAACAAAAAGAGGTTTGCTCAATGTTGAAAATATTTTGAACGAAATCGCAAGATAGTCAAACCATTTGCTTTTAAGTTCATTTTCGTTTCTCTGCCTTTTGAAACAGTTTTTGATGTCTCACAGCCTCAATAGATAAGCTGATTTATCAAAAAAAAAAGCATTCATGGTCTACAGTATGCATACTTATGAATCCTTTTCATTTATCAACATATTCAGGATGTGAGATGTCAGATGTTCCTAACTTTGCAAGAAATTTCATCCGGAACATGGTCAATTTCAGTCAGCTTGTCTTCTCTGATTCTGGAACATGCTTCTTCCCATTGCTCTTCGATATTCAATAAAGTTCAATATGTTGTTTGACAAAATCCTTTATTTCTCTTGCTAGTAGTGTAACTGTTTGCTTTTTGAGGTAAAGCTTTGGTGGATGTGTTCATAGCTTTGGCTGACTGACAGTCTTACAACATAATCGCTCAAACACTTGCATGCTCATGACGATTCGGTCACCGTAGTTTGCTTGTTTTTGAGAAGAAAAGTCCGTTTTCTTCTCAAAGGTTTCACAGCTTTCAAATTTTTTTCGTTTCTTTACTCTGAGAAATTTTTTTCTTAAATCTCTGCTATTTCTTTCTCACAAATCCTAGTTTTTAATTCATATGCTGTAACATTTCAAATAATCAGGATAAAACCTTGGTTGAGGCGAAATTTTTTAAAAGGAAATACAAATTTCTTTAAATGCCTTCAACTTACAGAATCAATAATACATTCATTCAAATCTCTTGCGTTTTTGGTTAAAAATCAAGATGAGGCGGATGAGTTGTTGGAATTTATTGGTTTATTAACTTCTTTACGGATTTCATCATATAGCATTATCAATGGAACCATTAAAGAAATATTCATTGAAATACTTTTTTGAATGTCAAAAGCCGTTGAAACTTTTATTTCATTCATAGAGAAACATTTCGTTAGACACACATAATTCAATTAATTTCAAAACTCCATTGTAGAAAACCTGTATCACAGAAATTTCCAACAAAACATGTACACAATGAATGATTTGTGAAGTTTGAGGTTACAATCATCATTCTGAAGTTGAGATAGCACTATTTTATTGGAATTTCACTCTGGCAATCAAAGAGGAATGTTCGACTTTCGAGCTTCGATCCGATCTTCGCTAGACCAAATGGACATTTTCTTGCACTTTTCATTATTTTCTTCTATTACGTCACGTTATTTGATCAAAATCTAGAGTCTCGTTCTAAGGAAAACGTTGGGAAACTTCATTTACCTGGTTGTAGAAGCGCACCTTCTTCAACATTGATAGTTTCCAAATAAATTAAATTCATTTGTTCATCACGGTTTCAGGAATGGCAAAGCATGGAAATGCGAAAAGTTCAAAGTTGTTGATAAATGCGTTTAGAAAATAAAAACCTATTCTTATGTTGAAGACTTTGAATTTTGATATTCGAATCTGAATACTAGGAAGAAGAAAACGTTTTCAAAGCATTTATTAAAAAATCAGCTAAAAAACTGCAAATTAGAATTCTTTCTCCAAGAGAGAGCGCATCTCATTAATAGCCTGCTTGGTCTTGCGCATGCTTGGGAGATTAAGCTGATTAACCTTTTTCTCCAAGTGGAACAAGCTTTCAGTTGCAGCAGTACGATAATTCTGGAAATAGGAGAGCATCTTCGGATGAAAAATGAGTTTTCCTACTATATCATTGGCGTTCACGTTCTGGGAACCAGGCTCTACCCAATCAGGGGTCATGTAACTACAACAAGGAGTTGTAAAAGGATCGAAATCAAAAGGAGTATGAGGAAGAACGCTTCCAGGACCTTCTTCTCCATTACCAACTTTGTTTTCGACGTTGATAGCCTGAAACTCGATTTTGAACTTAAAACAGGAGGTTTGATGTTTGTCACCTTTCCAATCTCACTTTGGAGCGTTTTAACCATTTTAAAACATTTGTAAGAGAAATCAAATGTTTCATTGATCTCAGCAACTTCACGGGCCGCGTTAGCAGTGGTCATGATCTTGACTTCCTTAAAGTTCCTATGTAGTTTCTAGAATAAATTTCGAGTGAAAACGGATTAAAAATGAAATGGGAGGGTGAGGAAAAGCCTCCGAATTATAAAAGAGGAAGAGCCAACATATTGACAGCCGGCTATGAAAAGCATGAGCATTTGGTGAGTCAGAATGGTATTCATTAATATGATAATAGACATAGAGCATTGAAAAGTTTCATTTCTAAACATCAATAAGCCTTTATATTAATGTACGCTCAATGAACCTTTCATAAACTCGGAATGAATATTCTGCATATATTGACAATGGTTTTCTCAATAATTAACATTATTATATAATATGGGTGGATACATCAAATTTATCTAATTAAACCTCGAAAAATTGAAATATGGCTAAACTCCATCATAATGCATGAATAATATAAACATGGCTTTGCTCAAAAAGAAGGTGGAGCCATTCGATGACATCTGGATGACCTGGCGCCTTAATCTTGGCACAACCACAAAAAGAATAGTGTCATGTGAGATGGAGTAATGAACACGAATTATTCTTTTTATTTCGTCTTCTCTCATTTTTCAATCTATTCAAAGAAAAGAGTATCTGGAGCTGATCTCAATGATATCACTCATGACCAGAGTTGTAAACATGACCGAAACTACTTGAGAAATCATAATATTGTATGGGAATAATCCTTTTAAAGAAAACATAACATAAACAGATACGTAAATGAAACAAGATTGGTAAAAATGAATGAGAGAGAGTGAGAGGCAAAGAGAGAGAGAGATCTGATTACCCCATTTGGTAAATCACTAGATGATATCTTGAACGTTAACAAAGTTGTTTTAATTGAATTTGAAATCGTACAAACTGCTGTCGATGAGAGATTGTTAGCTTGTTTCAGTTGAGAAGAGATGAAAAGAAGTGAGAAAGAGAGGTTGGATGAGGTGGAGAGAACAATAGACAGACTATCTCATGACAATTGTGAGAATGAATTTTAAAATGAAAAACAGTCTTGAATGGTCTATGTTTTGCATTAGTTCAATCAATCTCATTTTTCTTCATTTTTTTTGTCCAGTCAGTCAGTCAGTTGGCAGAAAGAAATATGAATGCAATGAAGTCAGTATTCATATCTTTCCGCTTTCACTATCTCTCTCTATATGAGAGAAATATAAAAATCATGTTTGATAAAAATGAACCGACTGAAATCATTTTATATTAAATAAATTCATTTAATATGCTTTGTCAATTTAATATATTTTCAGGCTTTTCACTATTCAATATGAATATAATATGAGGTTCATAGAAATGTTGTCGTTGTGGTCGGAGAAAATGTTATAGAATTGAACGTTTAAGCATTTTCTTTTTGATGGCAAGATGCTGCACACACACACAGATACACACACACACGCTCACATTTGCACTTTGACTCTGATAAATTGAAATAGCTTAAATTAGCTTTGTTAGCAGAATGGGTGGAAAATTATTCCGCTCAAAGATTATTCATTGGATGGCTTTCAGAAATGTAAATGAACTGTATATATAAGAATGGTCAAGAATAAATACGAATTAAGAAAAAATTATGCCATTATATGGCTTCATTCTGAACAAATATGGAATGAGATGAATATAATCATTTTTGCCGAAATCTGTCATGCATTATTATATATATATAGAGGGAGAGAGAGAGTAAGAATATGTTATAGATATACATGTATAGAAAAAGAGAGAGGAAGAGAGAGCAAAAGAGAAAGAATGAGATATCTATATATGCGGCATTTATAACTGAAGGGGTGGCATTATGAGGACAATATCATCTGGCTATTGGAAATAAACCTCAACAGCTCTTTATTATTATAACAAAATAAATATATTATATAGATTAAACTCATATATATATATAGATATATCTATCTTTATAGATATAGATATATGTATAAGTAATAGATAAGAATTATAACAATGAGTCTAGTCATAGATGTTGTTACAATCTTATTCTCAATCTTCTTTTATCTTCTTCTCACACAAAATGTTCCAAATGAAGTTTTGTGGCGTTGAAATTCGCACCTAATGGCTTCCTTAAGAAAGTTTCTTCACTAAGTGCAAACAAATCAATCGTACTAAAAGCATACTTTTTATTCAATTTCATTTACACTTTTCATTTTCATTCCAACTTCATTTTCACTCTCTTCCTTTAATTATTTTCAATCTAAGAAAGATTTTAGTCTATATCAGTTTGAGAAAAACAGAAGACTAGAGATTCGTGAAGCCATTTCATTAGAGGGCAAAATGAGGAGAAAAAAAAAAGTAAGAATTGGGAAAATGACCAAGATGAAACAAATAGGAAAATTAGAAGAAAAGCCCAATTTGGTGCTAAATGAGAGAAGTTCAAAGCAATAACAAAGGAATTAAAAGGAATGCTTCTAAGAATCAACCGTCTGGTCTGAATTCTAATTGTCAAACTCTATTAGAACGAAAAGGGGGAGATAATGTAAATTGGAAAAAGTTGTCTATACATTTGAAACATCATATAGTTCACATTGAAGAATGATGTGGTTAAAAGAATGAAACGTTTTCAAACTAACTGATATGAATGTATAGAAAACAGTTTATTATAACTAATACGTCACATATATGAACAATCAGAGATGACTAGAACTATTTATTATCTGTGTTAATGGAATGTTGGAAAAGGACATAAATTATTATTATTAAGCATGTTGTCTGCAAATCAAAGATTGGGTATTAAAGCTTTTCAAGCTATTTTTTTTGATGATTCCGTAGTTTTGCCTCCAGGCATCTCTCATGAATTTTGGCACATTGCACAATTATGTCTTGAAAAAGTTCTTGAACGTTTCGGTTTTCTTTGGCAGATACATTGAAATGAGCGACGTTCCTTCCACGGATCAAATTCCTTAGATCATCTTTCCTGACCTAAGTATTTAAATATGAAACTGTTGTAATTGATTATGCATGCAACCTCCATCTTCTCAAAATCACATTTGGTACCAATCGTCAAAAGAATCGCATTACGTTTCCTATGATGGAAATGATCAATATAATAAATGAAAAGCTTTTCCATCTGAAAAAATAGTTTGAGTTGAATCACTCATAGTCAAACCTGCAAAAAGCTCAGAACACTATCGGTTGCGAACAAAAAAGCAACAACATCTGCGCTCTCCAAGTATTCATTTAACAAAGGCTTATTGTTAGGATTGAAGTCATGTACTTGAAGAACAAACATCTTATGCTGCAGAACGTTAACTTGCAAGAATAATAAAAAACAATTAAAGTACCTCATATGAGAAAGTAACATTATGTTTTCTACAGATGGTTGGTACAGTATCAGTCATGAACTCTGAATGAAACATACGTTCGATCAGACACGTTTTTCCGCTATCGGATGGTCCAACGAAAGCCATGCGAAATGCTTTTAAGCTTGTCATCACCTGAAAACAATTAAAATTTAGCAAAGTTTAGGAAATTATGAAAATTATTTGGAATAATGTATTAAATGAATGACTTTGACGACACTGATTCAAAGTCTATATCGTGGCATATGATATATCAAATGACATTTATTCAAATGCTACCGTCTCATCTTTTCTACCACATAAAGATCATTTTTAAAGAATAATTGTAAATTAACACCAATTAGATGAAGATAATCTAATTGAATTATGTATTTTATGGAATATTCGAGTTTGAGCGATCTATGGTTCAGATGACAATGGTAGAAGCTGAGATAACCATGATATAAGCTTGAATATCAAAGAATCATACAAAGAGCTATAGATATCTTTAGAAAAACGAAACAGATGTGGGAATGTTTATGTAAAAGCGAACTTATCCAATAAAAGTTGTTCTCACCTTTCAAACTTTGAATCAGACACTTATGTTATGCAGGGCTCTTATCGATTATACTAATAAACTGAAACAAAAACAATTGGCTTATTGACAGATGGTTGAACAAAAAAATATTTCTTAATGACAGATATATTATGACAAACATATATAAGATGAAGAAAACTATTATAATAGCTTGGACAAAATTAAAATTTAACGTTTATGAATGAGATAATTGCAAATTTCATAGTTTGAAGATGAAAATGAAGTTTAACTTTTGACTTTAAACTATAGAAAATGAACTTGATGCTCGTTATGTGCTGAACAAGAGAATTTAATCTTTATCAAACAGTTTTTCTTCGTTTTTCGTTTTGGGAACAGTTTTTGTGGGTGGATTGATATACATCAAGCTGCAAAGCTTGATGACAACAAATTAAATTTGGATCAACATGGTTGATGATTATAAAAACAATTTCTTACAGAAAGAGAAGTTGTTGCAGTTTGATAGAAAAGTTAAAAAGAAGAGCTTAAATTGTGTCAAAGTAAGTATGCTTAAGAATATATAATGAATAATCATATAAACATTATGGTATATGATTTGAACATGCATGGTATGAAATGCATAGTTGATGTTCGCACAAATCTTTAGACTGAGCAAACGAATCCGAAAAATAGTGATAATACCGGATAATACGTGCAAATCCCCATACCAACTATTTCAGATTTTTCTGAAGCAAACTATGTGAATAGATAAGTTCATGCAAGCTTTCATCCTATTGTATCATAATTTATCATTATTCTTTGATGATTATAAAGAAATAGAAAGTATTAGATATTGTAAATAGCATACACACTCTATGCTATTCACAACAATAATACTCTTTGAACAAAAATCAGAGACATCTCACATGAAATCATTCAATCTTTTCATCCAAAGCTATAATCTGCTGTGATAAGTCGTTTGTCCTTTATCACTTGGAGCTTTAACCTCAATGACATTTAAACAACAATAACATCACAGAACGTACGTTCTGTTAAGTATATGACATGCTAATAGAAACTCAAATAAATCTCAGATATTCTTTGTTAACAAGAACCGTTTGACTATAATCAACAAACGTAATTTAAAAAACTTTATACGATATAATTAGAATGAATATATGATCATTTTTTGGTGATCAAGTTCTCGTGATATCACCAGGGTTCATAGTCTGATTCTTCATTTATGGTTCCTTCTGCTGAACGGTCATCTGAAGATTGGCTAGTTTCATCATCTGATTCGTCATCTGTATGCTCACTACTTCCGAAAGCGAGATCAACTAGAAGTATTGATTAAAAAAAATTTTAAAAAAGAACTAATTTACCTTGTATATCAAATTCTTCCGACAAAAAGAAATAAATGAACGCCAGAAAATACAATTCGATAACGACTGTTATGAATGGGAAGAATATAATCAGAAAATAAGGTAAGCTGTTCTCCATATACGGAAAAATTGCAAAAATGAAATGAAGCTATGTACGTATGATTGAAATTTGTGAACCGAGAGAGATCCAGGAAGTATAAAGGTATACGCCTCTTACCTTCAAAAACTAATATCCGTTAGCACTGCAGTCAATGTCGTTCTTGCCATACTGTCACTAATCTCTGAGTAACAACTCCAAATTGATTCCAACTGCGATAATCTGTGGTTTTATGCGTTTCGTTGAATGAACTTTTAAAAGATTGATCTTGGAAAAATTGCTAATACATCTTTGTTATTTTAAAACAGGATTATTCATTACTTCAGTTATGCGGATTACGATATGATCGCGATGTTCCAGAGGATTATGATAAGTTGAAGAGCAATCAGTTTTTTTTCAAATGATTAGACTAAAGAATTTTCCGTGATGTGGTAGTGGAAATATAATGTACTCCAGAAGAGAGCATTATTGGAGCCAGATGCACAGGATATGAAACGAATTGTCATGTTGATGGAACGGAGGTCGCTTGCAAATGAAGCTATGGATCGGATTCATAAGCATATAATGACGACTATCTTCCGAAAACATAAATTTTTTTGAGTTTCAAGAATTATGGGAAATCAAGTTCATTGATTGATTCTGATAATAAAACACGTACTAAACGAATTTATTCTGACGTAGAGAAGAATCTATGAAATTTATAAACGTATATCTTTTTGATGTTTCATACTGGTGTAGTGGCAACTTGTTGGTTGTAGTCGATGACATAGAAGTCCGATTCTTCGTTACACTGATGTTGAAGAGGCTCCACAAGTTCTGCGCGAGTTCCAGCCGAGTGACGCTGACGAGGTTGCAATGCGATTTCCTCTGGAAACAACGACAATGATTATTGATTAAATCTGTGATCTCACCTTGTCTTCTGTTTTCTTGAGATGTTTCATACTCACGTTTACAGTAGAGGAATACCAGGAAGAGTATCCATAGAGCGAGAAGTATAGTTACGGCGAGCGGAATGAGTTGCCCAGTGGGCATGTTTGAAATAGATTCAAACGAAGGAGAAGTAAAGAAGACACCGATCATGATGGGAACGAATGAGACAATGATATCTTCCACGTCTCCTTGCGTTATCTTGGAGATGAACTTTCTACAATTAATATCCTGGCAACAATTACTTTGCTTAGCAATTGTTCAATTAGTGAAAAAAAAGGTCTGAAAATGTCATGCGCGAGGAGATGAATGGTAATCAATACCTGTTGGAGACAGATTCACGTCTGTCTGGAAGAAGGAGTGAGAGAACGAAAGTCCAGAGCCAGAACAGCTCACCGATGAAGAAAGGAGGAATGATAAATCGGAGGAAACGTTTTGTTGGAGTCATTTAATCCTTTTTCTTTATCCTTTTTTTATGAATAGAATGAGTTGAATGAGACGGTAGCTGATAGCTGGAATGAACTTCTATACCTTCACTTGCGCTTAATCCATCGATAGGATATGCAGAAACAGAAGATTAGAGCAAAAAGATGATCAATACAACCTCTCAAAAACGTTATAAACTATATTAATTACATGGATACCGAAAGTTACACTCAATGACAGGTCCGGAATTTTTTTAGACCTGAAATAAGATGAACTTTATTTCATTTCTATTAATTTCACAAGAAAACACAGGAATGAAATTAATTCAATAGGTCATCAAGTAGAAGTCAGAACGTTCGGTACTGACGTGACGGAAAAGCTGAACAATCAGTTCTTCTGGAGTTGTTGCTTGACGGATTTCTGAGAGTGACTTGTTAACTCCACATGATACTTCAAACTACCGTGCAAATTTCGACGGAATGATAGTACTTGCAGAACCAGCCAGAAGATCAAGATGGACGAGTAAGAGCCAATGATTACGATAGCTACGGCAACTGTAACGTCATTCCTTATTTTAACGTTCATAACAATTAAACAAAATACACATGAATTCAGGTGAGTAGTAGTCCATCTTGCAAGCAATCAGCAAACTTAACTGAACGATAACACCAGTCTGAATGGTACATGAGAAGAGTTGACAGCCCATAGAGCAAGTGTTACTGTACATGACAAGAAACACTTGTGAATCAACGAAAAAAAACAATGAGAAATTGAAAAAGCTGTGATTCGCTTTAGCGTATGAAATGACGATCAAAACTTGATCCGTAAACTGAAAATCTCTGGAAATGCACACTCATGAATTTTGCATAAATGAAAATCCTAGCAACGGTTAGCATTTGACATACTGATAAATGATTTATCTATCCGCTACATGACATGATTCCACACTAGTAAGTTCAAAAAGTAATGTGATAATCATATCATAGAGTAAGTCTTCTATTTTCAATTTTCCTGAACAAACTTCTTCCTTAGATGAAACATGGGGAGCTAAGTAGAGCAGCCGTATCAATGAAACGGAGTTTCAGAAAAGGAAGGAATATATCTCATAAAAAACAAGAACAAAATGAAGAAACAAAACAAGAAAGGGCATCTGCTGGCAGCGAAGCTGAGCTTTCAATATTAATTTCAGAAGTTTTTCCTTTTGCGCAGTAACATTATAACTAAACCATCATGAAAAAGGAAATGAAGTGTAAAAGCATAGATCATATTTTTTGAGCAGTTCCGCAGAGATTACACACACTGACACAATATAGTTTTTGAACTCAACATATGAATGACTTAAGAGATATTCGAGTTGATTAAGAAATAATAATAATAGTTGGGATGAACGCTGTCAAAGTATAGAAACGACAGAAGCGCATTAAAACAATTAACAACTGAACAAGAAAGTATGCTGATACAAGTAGCAGGTGTATGTATGTATGCATGTTATAACTTTTTCACAAGATATTAAATGAAAATGAGAAAGTAGCTATCTATTCATAGAGAAGTAATTGTTTGTTTAGAGAACGTTTAGCAGATGATGATGATCATTCTCTAGGATTTTCATAAAGATATAGCAAAGAATCGTGTAAATAAAAATTTTCAATTAACTTTCATATAGAAAACAGGATTCATTCATTTTACTAGCAGCAGTAATGCAACCTACGCGTTACGAAAAAGGAAATGAAATGTAGAAGAATGATCATAGCTTACTGATATCTACATGGAACATCTCAACACCTGCTATAAATCTGAAAAAATATTGATTGCGGCATATAAGATTTGTAGATTTTTGAAAAATTCTGGAAAAGGAGCTATTAATGAGCTTACGTCAAACACTAATTGAGAGATATATTGTTTGAGAGCTATGCTATTCGGCTCTTAACAGCTTTTGATTAGCAAAATATCTCAAGAAACGTATCTATTCATAGAAAACTAATTGCCTTCCCAAGATGATATGATATGTGATTTTGAGGATCTGAAATGAGAATCTTTGAATTCTTTGAAAATTCGAAGTATTTTTTGAAAAATAAAGTAAAACAGATGGTCTTCGTCAGCCGAGAATGTTAACACTGATAATCATATATGAGACTGTAGAGCAATTAAAACATGTTAATAAAAAACATTCACATTGCCTTTGACGTTCATTTTCCAAGTAAACAGATGTCATACCTTACATTTAACTTATATCGCGCTGAACAAAACGTTACAGTTATGAGTTTATTGTTATATTTCATTTATGACCGGACAGTCGGAGTGCGGTTCACTGAATGCATATGTATACGAATCAGATAGAGTCATATTGTCGATCTGTCGGTGAGGCCTAATTCTTCCATGAAGATCCTGCCGAATTGATCAGTTCCAACCAATCTGTGATCTCACTGTACTGCAGAATAACAACTCTTCGAGTTCTAGACGATATCCGTTCATTGCCCATAGGTCCCGAAGTTGCCGATCTCGTTGCTCTGAAAACTTATGTATTGATTTATCACAACTATATTATAACCTTGTCTTTCCTCTGCCAGTTCATACTCCAGTGTCCAGTAAATAATTATCCATCCAGTGAGCACAAAGTTGCTGACAAACAGAACTAATGGATCATATAGCATGTTTGAAAGAGATTCGAACAGAGTAGGAGGCAAGAAATCACCGATTATGACAAACATGGTCAAGGCAATCATGTCTTCCACCACTCTATGCGTTATCTTGGAGATGAACTTCCAAAAATCCGAGCAACAATCACGTTCTCTTAGGAACAGGCTACACTGAACTTTTGAAGATTGCTATCTTAACAACAATAAGGCTGTTCTGCAATTGATAATCAGAGTAATGGTTTGAAAATACCAAGCGCGAAAAGATGTACGTTAATCAATACCTCTTGGAAACAGATCCACGTCTGGCAGGAAGAAGGAATGAGAGAACGTAAGCTCAGAACAGGAACCACTCACCAATGAGCAATGCGCGCGCAGATTTCCCCTTCTCCTTGCGTTATCTTGGAGATGAACTTTTAACAATCACTATCCTGGCAACAATTACTTTGCTTGGCAATTGTTCAATTAGTGAAAAAAAAGATCTCAAAATGTCATGCGCGAGGAGATGAATGTTAATCGATACCTGTTAAAGACAGACTTACGTCTGTCTGGAAGAAAGAGTGAGAGAACGAAAGCCCATAGGTAGAACATCTCCTCCATGAGCAGGGAAAGAAAGATAAAGACGAAAAACGTTCTGTGGAAGTCATTTAATCCTTTTCTTCATCCTTCTTCTATGAATAGAATGAATTGAATGAGACGGTAACTGATAGCTGGAATGAACTTCTATACCTTTCACTTCAGCTTAATCTTTTAATAGAATATGCAGAAGCAAAAGATTAGAGCAAGCAGATGATCTGTAAAACCTCCACAAAGTGTTCTAAACTATACATACTATATACCTGTCAGTAAGATATTGAATCTATTCTAGCTCGTTTTGTTACAAAACTAGAGAGACCCCTGAAACAAGACGCTGTGAATCTTCATGTGAGTTATCACAGAACAGCGGAAAATCAACAATGAATTATCAAATTCGTTTATAACTAAATTACTGTCGTTCAAGTACATATTATGATCAAGCTTACATTATTGAACAATCAAATTCAACAGAAGGAATTCAAAAAAATGATAGCGTAAGATGGAGAGAAAAGCTTCTTGAAATGTGCGAATCTTGTTTTTTCAGAGATTTTTTGGTTTTGCATGGCTGGAATAGAACAGCTTCGATCTCAGATTCAGGTGAGGCCTAATTATTCCATGAAGATCCTGCCGAATTGATCAGTTCCAACCAATCAAGCCGAATCATCAAAAACAGAAAGAAATACTGATGGAAAATGATTATTTTATTATACTGAGATAATACGATTCTCATTATTATCCGCTTAAGCATCAGATGTTGGGCTACTTATCGATAAAATTCGTCAACATAGTATTCTGTGATCTCACTGTACTGCAGAATCAACAACTCTTCGAGTTCTAGACGATATCCGTCCATTGCCCATTGGTCCCGAAGTTGCCGATCTCGTTGCTCTGAAAACTTATGTATTGATTTATCACAACTATATTATCACCTTGTCTTTCCTCTGCCAGTTCATACTCCAGTGTCCAGTAAATAATTATCCATCCAGTGAGCACAAAGTTGCTGACAAACAGAACTAATGGATCATATAGCATGATTGAAAGAGATTCGAACAGAGTAGGAGGCAAGAAATCACCGATTATGACAAACATGGTCAAGGCAATCATGTCTTCCACCACTCTATGCGTTATCTTGGAGATGAACTTCCAAAAATCCGAGCAACAATCACGTTCTCTTAGGAACAGGCTACACTGAACTTTTAAAGATTGCTATCTTAACAACAATAAGGCTGTTCTGCAATTGATAATCAGAGTAATGGTTTGAAAATACCAAGCGCGAAAAGATGTACGTTAATCAATACCTCTTGGAAACAGATCCACGTCTGGCAGGAAGAAGGAATGAGAGAACGTAAGCTCAGAACAGGAACCACTCACCAATGAGCAATGCGCGCGCAGATCTACCCTTCTCCTTGCGTTATCTTGGAGATGAATTTTTAACAATCACTATCCTGGCAACAATTACTTTGCTTGGCAATTGTTCAATTAGTGAAAAAAAAGATCTCAAAATGTCATGCGCGAGGAGATGAATGTTAATCGATACCTGTTAAAGACAGATTTACGTCTGTCTGGAAGAAAGAGTGAGAGAACGAAAGCCCATAGGTAGAACATCTCCTCCATGAGCAGGGAAAGAAAGATAAAGACGAAAAACGTTCTGTGGAAGTCATTTAATCCTTTTCTTCATCCTTCTTCTATGAATAGAATGAATTGAATGAGACGGTAACTGATAGCTGGAATGAACTTCTATACCTTTCACTTCAGCTTAATCTTTTAATAGAATATGCAGAAGCAAAAGATTAGAGCAAGCAGATGATCTATAAAACCTCCACAAAGTGTTCTAAACTATACATACTATATACCTGTCAGTAAGATATTGAATCTATTCTAGCTCGTTTTGTTACAAAACTAGAGAGACCCCTGAAACAAGACGCTGTGAATCTTCATGTGAGTTATCACAGAACAGCGGAAAATCAACAATGAATTATCAAATTCGTTTATAACTAAATTACTGTCGTTCAAGTACATATTATGATCAAGCTTACATTATTGAACAATCAAATTCAACAGAAGGAATTCAAAAAAATGATAGCGTAAGATGGAGAGAAAAGCTTCTTGAAATGTGCGAATCTTGTTTTTTCAGAGATTTTTTGGTTTTGCATGGCTGGAATAGAACAACTTCGATCTCAGATTCAGGTGAGGCCTAATTATTCCATGAAGATCCTGCCGAATTGATCAGTTCCAACCAATCAAGCCGAATCATCAAAAACAGAAAGAAATGCTGATGGAAAATGATTATTTTATTATACTGAGATAATACGATTCTAATTATTATCCGCTTAAGCATCAGATGTTGGGCTACTTATCGATAAAATTCGTCAACATAGTATTCTGTGATCTCACTGTACTGCAGAATCAACAACTCTTCGAGTTCTAGACGATATCCGTCCATTGCCCATTGGTCCCGAAGTTGCCGATCTCGTTGCTCTGAAAACTTATGTATTGATTTATCACAACTATATTATCACCTTGTCTTTCCTCTGCCAGTTCATACTCCAGTGTCCAGTAAATAATTATCCATCCAGTGAGCACAAAGTTGCTGACAAACAGAACTAATGGATCATATAGCATGATTGAAAGAGATTCGAACAGAGTAGGAGGCAAGAAATCACCGATTATGACAAACATGGTCAAGGCAATCATGTCTTCCACCACTCTATGCGTTATCTTGGAGATGAACTTCCAAAAATCCGAGCAACAATCACGTTCTCTTAGGAACAGGCTACACTGAACTTTTAAAGATTGCTATCTTAACAACAATAAGGCTGTTCTGCAATTGATAATCAGAGTAATGGTTTGAAAATACCAAGCGCGAAAAGATGTACGTTAATCAATACCTCTTGGAAACAGATCCACGTCTGGCAGGAAGAAGGAAAGAGAGAACGTAAGCTCAGAACAGGAACCACTCACCAATGAGCAATGCGCGCGCAGATCTACCCTTCTCCTTGCGTTATCTTGGAGATGAACTTTTAACAATCACTATCCTGGCAACAATTACTTTGCTTGGCAATTGTTCAATTAGTGAAAAAAAAAGATCTCAAAATGTCATGCGCGAGGAGATGAATGTTAATCGATACCTGTTAAAGACAGATTTACGTCTGTCTGGAAGAAAGAGTGAGAGAACGAAAGCCCATAGGTACAACATCTCCTCCATGAGCAGGGAAAGAAAGATAAAGACGAAAAACGTTCTGTGGAAGTCATTTAATCCTTTTCTTCATCCTTCTTCTATGAATAGAATGAATTGAATGAGACGGTAACTGATAGCTGGAATGAACTTCTATACCTTTCACTTCAGCTTAATCTTTTAATAGAATATGCAGAAGCAAAAGATTAGAGCAAGCAGATGATCTGTAAAACCTCCACAAAGTGTTCTAAACTATACATACTATATACCTGTCAGTAAGATATTGAATCTATTCTAGCTCGTTTTGTTACAAAACTAGAGAGACCCCTGAAACAAGACGCTGTGAATCTTCATGTGAGTTATCACAGAACAGCGGAAAATCAACAATGAATTATCAAATTCGTTTATAACTAAATTACTGTCGTTCAAGTACATATTATGATCAAGCTTACATTATTGAACAATCAAATTCAACAGAAGGAATTCAAAAAAATGATAGCGTAAGATGGAGAGAAAAGCTTCTTGAAATGTGCGAATCTTGTTTTTTCAGAGATTTTTTGGTTTTGCATGGCTGGAATAGAACAACTTCGATCTCAGATTCAGGTGAGGCCTAATTATTCCATGAAGATCCTGCCGAATTGATCAGTTCCAACCAATCAAGCCGAATCATCAAAAACAGAAAGAAATACTGATGGAAAATGATTATTTTATTATACTGAGATAATACGATTCTAATTATTATCCGCTTAAGCATCAGATGTTGGGCTACTTATCGATAAAATTCGTCAACATAGTATTCTGTGATCTCACTGTACTGCAGAATCAACAACTCTTCGAGTTCTAGACGATATCCGTCCATTGCCCATTGGTCCCGAAGTTGCCGATCTCGTTGCTCTGAAAACTTATGTATTGATTTATCACAACTATATTATCACCTTGTCTTTCCTCTGCCAGTTCATACTCCAGTGTCCAGTAAATAATTATCCATCCAGTGAGCACAAAGTTGCTGACAAACAGAACTAATGGATCATATAGCATGATTGAAAGAGATTCGAACAGAGTAGGAGGCAAGAAATCACCGATTATGACAAACATGGTCAAGGCAATCATGTCTTCCACCACTCTATGCGTTATCTTGGAGATGAACTTCCAAAAATCCGAGCAACAATCACGTTCTCTTAGGAACAGGCTACACTGAACTTTTAAAGATTGCTATCTTAACAACAATAAGGCTGTTCTGCAATTGATAATCAGAGTAATGGTTTGAAAATACCAAGCGCGAAAAGATGTACGTTAATCAATACCTCTTGGAAACAGATCCACGTCTGGCAGGAAGAAGGAATGAGAGAACGTAAGCTCAGAACAGGAACCACTCACCAATGAGCAATGCGCGCGCAGATCTACCCTTCTCCTTGCGTTATCTTGGAGATGAACTTTTAACAATCACTATCCTGGCAACAATTACTTTGCTTGGCAATTGTTCAATTAGTGAAAAAAAAAGATCTCAAAATGTCATGCGCGAGGAGATGAATGCTAATCGATACCTGTTAAAGACAGATTTACGTCTGTCTGGAAGAAAGAGTGAGAGAACGAAAGCCCATAGGTAGAACATCTCCTCCATGAGCAGGGAAAGAAAGATAAAGACGAAAAACGTTCTGTGGAAGTCATTTAATCCTTTTCTTCATCCTTCTTCTATGAATAGAATGAATTGAATGAGACGGTAACTGATAGCTGGAATGAACTTCTATACCTCTCACTTCAGCTTAATCTTTTAATAGAATATGCAGAAGCAAAAGATTAGAGCAAGCAGATGATCTGTAAAACCTCCCCAAAGTGTTCTAAACTATACATACTATATGGTTACTAATCATAATGGAACTGATTTCTTCCGTAACCTGTGTAGCATTAGTCTGCCGTTGACGATCGAGAGGAAGTGTCTGAAGAGAGAAAGATTTGTCGATACCTATCGGGAAGATATAGAATCTACTCTAGCTCGTTTTGTTTCAATCGGTATGTTCTGTTGATATTTCATCTTACTAGTCAATAATCTTATTCCAGTTTGTCATTGGATGTCAATAAAATTCTGAACAAATTTTTTATTAAGTTTTTTAGGTGCAGAGAAGACGATTATTTTGAGCTACAAGATGGATGGAACGGAGCCGAGTACGAATTGCGATGGGAGGAAAAGCGACGATCGCGTCCAGCAACACCAGCAGATCAAGGTATTTTTTTAAATATTTCACACCTTTTATTGATTGTTACATTTTAAGATTTATTTTAAACATTGTCAATTTATTTATCAATTTTCAGACAGAGCACGGTCTCGACCATCAACGTCAATGGATCAAAATGAACGACCAATCAGCCCGTATTACCCAGCATGTAAGATTCTACTCAAATTCATATTGTAAATTCTTTTTCAGTATCGCCAGAACCTGCACCAAGTTCAGAAGCGTTTATCCAATGGATGTTCTATTTGCACGACCAATTGCACGGGAAAGCTACAACAATTTGTGTCCATTCGCACTTCTTTGTTACTTTTCGACATGGGACACACCAAAAGTTCAATCTCAACGACACGATGAAAATGTATAGGTAAATTGCTTAAATACTGCTTAATATTTTGTTGTTAATTCATAGAGCGCAAGAAGAAGTCGGAGAAGAAAATGGAATAGAAGTTTCCGTGGCTAGCATCAATGAACCACTTGACTTTGTTCTACTCAAAAGTCAATTTGATGTTGTCAAAGTAAGTTCTTGCAATACTTCTTTTATTTTGTTGTTAATTCATGCATTTTTAGTTCGGCCCTCCGATTGATTATTCTCGAGAATCAGAACCGTTCACGCTGGTCGGATTTGGAAACTATCGAGGATATATTTCGAATTTACCTGGAGCAATTCATTATGTTCGCAATTATTCTTCTCACAATGACGATCGAAGAATGGGTTCTTTCATTTTGGGCAGTTGTGCAAGTTCGAGAGGAGATTCAGGTAAAGATTATATTATTGGTCAATTAAATTCAACGTTAACTTGTAGGCGGTGGTATTTGAGGATCACGAAGACTGCTTGGAATGAATTTTGGTTGCACGATGACGCCACCAACACTTCACCACGACGCAATCTTTGAGGCGGCCATGTTCAGTGCAAAGAACATCATTTGTCCGTCATTTCGATTCAAAGACGCTTTTATGGTATGCTAAATTACTATTACTAATCAATACTGTATTATTTAATAATGTTTTGTTTAGGAGGAACTTGCAAAAGAGGAACCTGCAAAAGAACACGAGGAAAAAGAGACGTCGCCTCCGCGTAAGAAAGCAGCTGTAATGACCGAAATCGATGGAATTGGCCGTCTCTTTGGAAAAGAAATATAAGTTGTTTTTTGATGTCGATTTAGTCTATTAAATGTGCAAGAGTTGGACATAATAAATGTTTCTGAAATCATTTGAATTTAGTTAACACGCGCACAACGCATAAAAACATCCCGAAAGTCTTTGATTTTTAACTCTTTTCAATTAAGTATGGTTTTGGCTTAAACAATGACTAAAAACAGCCAAAAAGTGGGTAAAATTAAAAGTGGGCAAAATTGGTAAGTGGTGCGCCAGACAAATTTTGGTCATTTTTCAAAAATGACTGGTTTAAGATAAGCTTAGACACTTTTTTGATGAAAATAAGCTTTGAAATAGCTAAAAAGTGCAAAAATCGCATATAGGCAGTAAAAGTTGCGCCAGCGTCAACCATTTGTATACTACTTGAAATGAATGAGACGGTAACTGATAGCTGGAATGAACTTCTATACCTTTCACTTCAGCTTAATCTTTTAATAGAATATGCAGAAGCAAAAGATTAGAGCAAGCAGATGATCTATAAAACCTCCACAAAGTGTTCTAAACTATACATACTATATACCTGTCAGTAAGATATTGAATCTATTCTAGCTCGTTTTGTTACAAAACTAGAGAGACCCCTGAAACAAGACGCTGTGAATCTTCATGTGAGTTATCACAGAACAGCGGAAAATCAACAATGAATTATCAAATTCGTTTATAACTAAATTACTGTCGTTCAAGTACATATTATGATCAAGCTTACATTATTGAACAATCAAATTCAACAGAAGGAATTCAAAAAAATGATAGCGTAAGATGGAGAGAAAAGCTTCTTGAAATGTGCGAATCTTGTTTTTTCAGAGATTTTTTGGTTTTGCATGGCTGGAATAGAACAACTTCGATCTCAGATTCAGGTGAGGCCTAATTATTCCATGAAGATCCTGCCGAATTGATCAGTTCCAACCAATCAAGCCGAATCATCAAAAACAGAAAGAAATGCTGATGGAAAATGATTATTTTATTATACTGAGATAATACGATTCTAATTATTATCCGCTTAAGCATCAGATGTTGGGCTACTTATCGATAAAATTCGTCAACATAGTATTCTGTGATCTCACTGTACTGCAGAATCAACAACTCTTCGAGTTCTAGACGATATCCGTCCATTGCCCATTGGTCCCGAAGTTGCCGATCTCGTTGCTCTGAAAACTTATGTATTGATTTATCACAACTATATTATCACCTTGTCTTTCCTCTGCCAGTTCATACTCCAGTGTCCAGTAAATAATTATCCATCCAGTGAGCACAAAGTTGCTGACAAACAGAACTAATGGATCATATAGCATGATTGAAAGAGATTCGAACAGAGTAGGAGGCAAGAAATCACCGATTATGACAAACATGGTCAAGGCAATCATGTCTTCCACCACTCTATGCGTTATCTTGGAGATGAACTTCCAAAAATCCGAGCAACAATCACGTTCTCTTAGGAACAGGCTACACTGAACTTTTAAAGATTGCTATCTTAACAACAATAAGGCTGTTCTGCAATTGATAATCAGAGTAATGGTTTGAAAATACCAAGCGCGAAAAGATGTACGTTAATCAATACCTCTTGGAAACAGATCCACGTCTGGCAGGAAGAAGGAATGAGAGAACGTAAGCTCAGAACAGGAACCACTCACCAATGAGCAATGCGCGCGCAGATCTACCCTTCTCCTTGCGTTATCTTGGAGATGAACTTTTAACAATCACTATCCTGGCAACAATTACTTTGCTTGGCAATTGTTCAATTAGTGAAAAAAAAAAGATCTCAAAATGTCATGCGCGAGGAGATGAATGCTAATCGATACCTGTTAAAGACAGATTTACGTCTGTCTGGAAGAAAGAGTGAGAGAACGAAAGCCCATAGGTAGAACATCTCCTCCATGAGCAGGGAAAGAAAGATAAAGACGAAAAACGTTCTGTGGAAGTCATTTAATCCTTTTCTTCATCCTTCTTCTATGAATAGAATGAATTGAATGAGACGGTAACTGATAGCTGGAATGAACTTCTATACCTCTCACTTCAGCTTAATCTTTTAATAGAATATGCAGAAGCAAAAGATTAGAGCAAGCAGATGATCTGTAAAACCTCCCCAAAGTGTTCTAAACTATACATACTATATGGTTACTAATCATAATGGAACTGATTTCTTCCGTAACCTGTGTAGCATTAGTCTGCCGTTGACGATCGAGAGGAAGTGTCTGAAGAGAGAAAGATTTGTCGATACCTATCGGGAAGATATAGAATCTACTCTAGCTCGTTTTGTTTCAATCGGTATGTTCTGTTGATATTTCATCTTACTAGTCAATAATCTTATTCCAGTTTGTCATTGGATGTCAATAAAATTCTGAACAAATTTTTTATTAAGTTTTTTAGGTGCAGAGAAGACGATTATTTTGAGCTACAAGATGGATGGAACGGAGCCGAGTACGAATTGCGATGGGAGGAAAAGCGACGATCGCGTCCAGCAACACCAGCAGATCAAGGTATTTTTTTAAATATTTCACACCTTTTATTGATTGTTACATTTTAAGATTTATTTTAAACATTGTCAATTTATTTATCAATTTTCAGACAGAGCACGGTCTCGACCATCAACGTCAATGGATCAAAATGAACGACCAATCAGCCCGTATTACCCAGCATGTAAGATTCTACTCAAATTCATATTGTAAATTCTTTTTCAGTATCGCCAGAACCTGCACCAAGTTCAGAAGCGTTTATCCAATGGATGTTCTATTTGCACGACCAATTGCACGGGAAAGCTACAACAATTTGTGTCCATTCGCACTTCTTTGTTACTTTTCGACATGGGACACACCAAAAGTTCAATCTCAACGACACGATGAAAATGTATAGGTAAATTGCTTAAATACTGCTTAATATTTTGTTGTTAATTCATAGAGCGCAAGAAGAAGTCGGAGAAGAAAATGGAATAGAAGTTTCCGTGGCTAGCATCAATGAACCACTTGACTTTGTTCTACTCAAAAGTCAATTTGATGTTGTCAAAGTAAGTTCTTGCAATACTTCTTTTATTTTGTTGTTAATTCATGCATTTTTAGTTCGGCCCTCCGATTGATTATTCTCGAGAATCAGAACCGTTCACGCTGGTCGGATTTGGAAACTATCGAGGATATATTTCGAATTTACCTGGAGCAATTCATTATGTTCGCAATTATTCTTCTCACAATGACGATCGAAGAATGGGTTCTTTCATTTTGGGCAGTTGTGCAAGTTCGAGAGGAGATTCAGGTAAAGATTATATTATTGGTCAATTAAATTCAACGTTAACTTGTAGGCGGTGGTATTTGAGGATCACGAAGACTGCTTGGAATGAATTTTGGTTGCACGATGACGCCACCAACACTTCACCACGACGCAATCTTTGAGGCGGCCATGTTCAGTGCAAAGAACATCATTTGTCCGTCATTTCGATTCAAAGACGCTTTTATGGTATGCTAAATTACTATTACTAATCAATACTGTATTATTTAATAATGTTTTGTTTAGGAGGAACTTGCAAAAGAGGAACCTGCAAAAGAACACGAGGAAAAAGAGACGTCGCCTCCGCGTAAGAAAGCAGCTGTAATGACCGAAATCGATGGAATTGGCCGTCTCTTTGGAAAAGAAATATAAGTTGTTTTTTGATGTCGATTTAGTCTATTAAATGTGCAAGAGTTGGACATAATAAATGTTTCTGAAATCATTTGAATTTAGTTAACACGCGCACAACGCATAAAAACATCCCGAAAGTCTTTGATTTTTAACTCTTTTCAATTAAGTATGGTTTTGGCTTAAACAATGACTAAAAACAGCCAAAAAGTGGGTAAAATTAAAAGTGGGCAAAATTGGTAAGTGGTGCGCCAGACAAATTTTGGTCATTTTTCAAAAATGACTGGTTTAAGATAAGCTTAGACACTTTTTTGATGAAAATAAGCTTTGAAATAGCTAAAAAGTGCAAAAATCGCATATAGGCAGTAAAAGTTGCGCCAGCGTCAACCATTTGTATACTACTTGAAATGAATGAGACGGTAACTGATAGCTGGAATGAACTTCTATACCTTTCACTTCAGCTTAATCTTTTAATAGAATATGCAGAAGCAAAAGATTAGAGCAAGCAGATGATCTATAAAACCTCCCCAAAGTGTTCTAAACTATACTTACTATATGGTTACTAATCATAATGGAACTGATTTCTTCCGTAACCTGTGTAGCATTAGTCTGCCGTTGACGATCGAGAGGAAGTGTCTGAAGAGAGAAAGATTTGTCGATACCTATCGGGAAGATATTGAATCTACTCTAGCTCGTTTTGTTTCAATCGGTATGTTCTGTTGATATTTCATCTTACTAGTCAATAATCTTATTCCAGTTTGTCATTGGATGTCAATAAAATTCTGAACAAATTTTTTATTAAGTTTTTTAGGTGCAGAGAAGACGATTATTTTGAGCTACAAGATGGATGGAACGGAGCCGAGTACGAATTGCGATGGGAGGAAGAGCGACGATCGCGTCCAGCAACGCCAGCAGATCAAGGTATTTTTTTTAAATATTTCACACCTTTTATTGATTTTTGACAGACAAGAACTAGTCTTAACTTAAGATCAGCTACAACTGGGAAACTGGTTGGGGATGCATCATCAAGTCCGCCTCCTAGGGTTAATAGGGTGATGAAATGGCTTATGCTAAGAAATCGCACTACCTAAGGCTCCATTCGGGTAACGCTAAGTAGACCTCTGTGATTCATCCCCTGACTTAAACTTCGCGGTGGAGGTCAGTAGCCGCACGCAATCATTGTTGACGCGCATTGTATTACCTACTCGAAGAGGAGGCCCTCACTCACTTTGACCCGCTCTTGGGAGTCTCCTCAAGGGGGAGCGCATCAGCTTTCTCCGAAACTACCACATCATCCGATATTTCAGCAGATAGAGTTACTTTGAGTTCTTAATGAGATTCAATAAGCCAACTCAAGGAAACAAATTAAACCTTTCAATATCCCCTGAACATTTTCAGGGAGGGTAGACTTCATCTCATCTAGAGACGAAAGAAGAGCGGCATAGGAGCTAGAAACAGACGTGGAGGCCTGCTTTGCCTCCAAGGAACGAAGCTTGTTAAGCCTCGGAGTAAGGTCGGAACTTTGATAAGCCAACCAGCTTTTGTGAGCTTGACGGTAGAATCGGCCAAGAGAATGAGGCATCTGAAAAGATTGCACTATAATCAAGGAAAAAAAAGAATACCTGGAGGACAATGTCCTTGGACAGCTCACCAGAGCAGGCTGAGCAGAGACCCGGCATAGGTCTAGCGGAGGAGGCGGCTGAGGTCGGAATTTTAGACATGACGAGAATGTCAAAAAATGACTGCCGAGACCTTACCTCAAAAAACTTATAGGCCGAAGGGTTGCCAAACAGTCTTGAAAATTTCACTGCGAGGCAACCCTAATCGGGAAAAAACCTGAAAGGAAAATAAGGATATGGTGCCCAAAATGCATCTCAATGTAACAACACCCATGGTCCAACACGGAAAGTTCAGCTGAGGCACGGAAGATCAAAGGTCGATCCCGGCCGAGGCGGAACTCTTCAAAACGACCCAAATAAAAGGACAGTAACTAGATAACCTTCTTGTTTTTTTTTCCGCAACAGGGAAACGAATCAGACGGGAAAACCCTCGACTGCTAAGAACACCTAACTTCGAAATAGGAGGGGGTGGACAGATCAGCCAAGGACAGACCAGACTGACTAAATAAAACATTCTGCTTCTTGAAACAGAGAGGGAATATATACTGAACAAAACTTCGGCTGCACCAAGACCGGAGAAATCCATGAGACCCAAATTGGAAACCCTGTGAAATTGAGGAAAGGAAACTCCAAACATGGTAAAAGCCTCACAACCCAGCCATCCAGTTAGGATGTGTTGATGCACGTAGGATGAAGCACTAACACGTTTGCATTGCGGATAGGTTGAGAATCCAAACAAATGGATTCATGGGCGGGAGCTATTTAGCTTTTCCATCCTTCCTGTCGTTGGTTCGACGAATTTGGGCAGCCCCCACTAAACGGAGAGTCCTACCATTGGGAGAGTGCTTGAGTCAGCCCCCCAGTAGTCAATCCTAAAGACTTAAAAATCAAATTTATGAAAAGACTGGACCAACTAGTCAAAAAAGTGGAGACCCCTCAACTCTTGAGGAAACACGCAGGGACAGAAGTCCTGAAGAAAGCACACCGGCCAATGACGCCACGTTGCAAGCACAACACGTTGCCTACCTTGATCGTACAAGAACAAGAGGCAACACGTCTGGCTCAGAAGAAATAAAGGACTTAAAAGTCATAACCAAGAAACACTCCCAAAACGGGAGGATGAACTGGGAAGCAGTCTGTGAAGAATGGGCCAAGCTAGATCATAGGCCTAGAACCAAACATGCACTCCAGGGTGCGTACAGAAAGTTCCAAAACTCTGTAGATAGAAGCATGAACAATGCTCCTTTAACTATAGAGGAAGGAACTGGAACAATCCAGAAAAATATGGAAAGTGACCACTCGGAAGAAAACCCGAGCGGAATAGAGGCGCAAGCCATCATAGATCCTGCAACAAGGATGGAAGAGAACGTGGAACTACCCACTTAATAGATACCAGAGAAAACCTGGTTAAGTCTTAAGAACAGAATAAACAAAGCCTTAAGTAACTTTAATAGGAACCCATTGCCGAAACTGGGAAAAGTCAAAAAAGAAGTCATCGAAAAGATTGACTTATATATCCGGAAGACAGCTAAAGATGCTAGTGATTTCAACAGGACAAACGCGGCGTTATATGCAGCAGTCCTGGAAGCCACCCGGACGAAAAAGACTGATAGATACCTTGAAAGGGTAAATGAAGTCAACGATAGGAAGAAAACCATCCTCAAAGAAATGCGAACTCTCACAAGTGAGATTCAAAGAACACACAACCTCGAAAACAGAGGGAGAAAATGGAAAAGAAAAGTGAAAGCAATCCGAGACAAATACGGAATCACTAACTTCGGGGAATTGACAGACTTAGTTAAAGCCCTGAAAGAAAAGCTGAAAAGCTACCAGAGCGAACTGGTAAAACACCAAGAAGGGGAAATATAGTTAGCAGCACAGAGGAGTACTCTGCGAGGAGAAACCTTGACACCTGTGTCCAACCGCACATGGAGAAGAGGGAAATCAGACAGATTGGCAAGAAAGCCATCAAAGAAATAAGACCATGGAAGGCCCCTGGAGCTGACGGCATCCAAGCCTTCTGGTGGTAAACGATCCCTACAGCGAGGGAACGAATGCTCAATATGGTGACCAAGACTCTTCACGGAGAAAGGGAAATACCACAATGGATGGGATTGGATAAAGTGTATCTCATACCTAAAACCAAAGAAGCAGGGCAAGATCCCAGCAAATACAGATCAATAGCGTGTCTAAACACATGCTACAAAATAATAACAGCGTCGATTAAGAAATCGATTGAAGAAAATAAGCCTACCCGAAGAACATGTGTCTGAACAAGGGCGTTAGAGGATGTGCACAAGCACACATAATAGACCAGGCCATCACGAATGATGCGAAGCTTAATAAGAAGCCACTATCGATGACATGGATAGATATGAAGAAAGCTTATGACTCCATATCTCACCAAGCCATCAAAGACGCCATCAAAAATGAAGGCCTAGACTCCAAAACGGAGAATCTAATTTTAAGAATCCTGAATATAGGAGCTTTAACCTATGTGATCCCCAATAGAGAAGGGAAATCGACAATGTCCAGAACAATAAGAGTAAAAAGGGGGATCCTCCAAGGGGACTCCCTATCACCACTCCTATTTTGTCTGGCGATCAAACCGATATCGGAGAGTATAAACCAAGTTGGAGCTGCGTATAGCACCAACATGATTGGATCGAACTCTGGAAAGAACCGATTAAAAGTGAGCCATCTATTTTATATGGATGACCTCAAAATTAACACAAATTCCTTGGAAAAAGAAAGAATAATCAACGAAACAGTTGAGAAAAGAGCCAGAGAAATTGGACTGGAAATAAATAAGACCAAGAGTGCTACGAGAAGGAGAAATCTCCCCAACGAGCCGACTGGAAAAATTCAAATCCTCCAAGATGACGAGGACTACAAATATCTAGGAATCGAACAACTTGACGAGAACCAAGGCAACAGCCTATGGGAAAGAATCAGGAAAGAAGCCGCGCACATAAGGGAAACCTTATTCAGCAGCAAACTCACGATCCGCCAAATGGTGGATGCCTACAACCAGAAAGTGATAGGTAAAATTAGATACCTGAGCCAATGCGGTATCACTAACCAAGGCAGGCTAGAATGCCAAATTAAAGAAGCAAAAATGCTTGACAAAGCCTTAGGGCCTGATCTTTGGAAATACAAAGTCAGAGAAAATAAAAGTGCTTTAGCACGACAATTTGTACCCACCGAAAAAGGCGGGCTAGGATTTATGAAAGCTGAGCTAGCCATAAAAGTAACCATACTGAGTACGTGGGAATACATCATGAAGCAGCCAGCTCTTAAACTTATAAAAACCCAAAGCGAGGTTGCATCAAGAAGAGAAAAGAGAAGCATCTATAAAGATTACCTCTCAATAGTGGGAGAACTTCGTGAAAACTACGAAGGAACCCCACAACAAGCACTCATCAAGAAAAATGAAGAAGATAATCTCAAAGAATGGAAGACCAGAGAGACGTCATCCAGAATGATTACAGGAGAAATATCCCTGAAAGACTCCTCCCTGTGGTTGAAAAGAGGACATATTGGCAAAGAATCCGTTAGAATCATAATGGGCTGTCAAGAAGGTCATCTTTTCACCAACGACAAGGCAAAAACCACAAACAAGATGGGGTCTAACTGCAGAAAAGGGTGTCCCTACAGAGAAACTGAGGAACACATCCTAACGGGATGCGCTGCCTGGCGTAATTTCCTAATGATTGAAAGACATGACTCTATAGTTTATCTGTAATGAGCTGGCGAAAAAGTCGGACATAATACTAGAAAAAGGAGTTCGATCATACGAATCTGAGAAGTATGATCTAAAGATCGACACACAGATCCGCACGATCGCCAAACTCCAATACAACAAACCCGATATTCTCTTCACCAATAAAGAGGAGAAGAAGATATACATAATTGAAGTCTCTGTATCATGGGGCACAAGACTCAAAACGCAGGAAAAGCGTAAAGTACAGAAATATACCATAAACGGTAATCATCCAGAAGACAATATAGTCGACTGTATCAGAAGAGACAATCTCCAGAAACTACTAAAAACTGAGAGGAAAATGGATGTAGAATCCCAATAATAATCTCCGCAACAGGATAAGCGAAAAAAGAAAAATAAGCGTGCTAACGGATCCGCCCGCCAGAGATGCTGACACTACCCAGGTGAAAGCCAACACCTCAATAAGAAACATGGCTGGGACACATTACCTACTCCCCAACATTGAGCACCGTCGTGCAAATATACCTGATCTTACTGGTTCAGATGGTAATCCCATTTGTCTGTTCTGCGTGTTGATCTTCTGCATGAAGAGATTGAAAGAAAACCCTTTGGTTACTGATCCAATGTTGACGCGCATGGTATTACCTAGCCGCCCCCCCCACCCCTTGACCGGAAGCATTCCACGTGGACACGTGACAATCAGCATGTTATCTTAAGGTAGCCACACGCGTGAAAAGAAAGGAAAGAAAGGAAACCTTTTAACAAGTCCTTCACATTTGGAGGCAAAGCCACATCCTCCAAAGAATCAAATAGATTCACAAGTTCAACAGGACACTCAGACCGAGCAGCATTCGCTTTCAATTTTTGCTGAACCACGATTAAATAAAAATCGGAAAACACAAAAGGGTAACCTCTCTCTGGGCCCAGAGGCCTCTAAACAATTCAGGGAACTTCACTACGAAACCACCTTTAGCAATCTTAACCGAACTCTCGGACAATAACGACATAGGAAGCTAAAAAGCACAGATATTAGAAACCTAAAAAGGACTCACTAGCAGAACGACATCCTTCGAAAGTTCCGAAGAACAACCAGAGCAAAGACGAGGGAGGGAAGAGCGAGCAGACATGATCGCAAAAGCGAGCTGATAATGGAAAACTAAAACCCAAAACGGGTTACACCAAAAAATTTTTAGGGAGAAGGGCTGCCAAACAGCGAAACCCGAAAAAATGACTGCGAGGCAACCCAAGGGCTGCCGAGCAGCGGAACAAGAAAACTGCGAGACCACCTTAAAAAGGGGAAACAAGCGAAGAAATCATACAATGAAATCCAAAAGGATAACTGTAACTTGAGACACAACTTAGTCAAACACGTAAGGGCGCTCTTCGGTCCGAACAATAAAGTTCAAACCCCCCCATAGATTTAATTTTTGCAAATCCAACACAAAACCCCAGATGAACTATAATCATCGTTTTGTGAAACCCAAAGGTTCAGAAAAACGGAAAACCTAAAAAGGATAGACACAGGACCCAATCTATGAACTCCCGAATAACTTGATGAAAGGAAACCCGTAGATGGTAAGGCCCACACAATTGCAATAGCAAACCAGCTCTCCAATTAGGACGTGTTAATGCAAACTAGAGTGAAGCTTACACATGTTTACACTGCGGATGAGTGGAGGATTGCAGAAATGCGATCCAAGGCCAGAGCTATTTAGCTTTTCCCTCCGTCCTGTCGTAGACCGGCGAATTTGGGCAGCCCCCACTAAACGGAGAACTCTGCCATCGGATGAGTGCCTAAGTCAGCCTCCCTTTGGTCAATCTTAAAGACTTAAATAAGCCAATCCTAGAAAGACTGTGTCCACTAGTCGCGAAAGTGGAGGGTCCTCACCTCACGAGGAAACCAGCAGGGACAAAAGTCCTGAAGAAAGTACATTGGTCCTCGAGGGCATTACTGAAGAGCAAACCGCTCCCACAAATAGCCAAATACTCGGAAGAGTAAGAGGCAATACATGGAACTCAAAAGAGTTAGAAGACCTAAAGGTCATAACGGAAAAATATTCCCAAAACGGGAGAATAAACTGGAAACAGGTCTGCGAGGACTGGGCCAAGTTAAATCATGGGACCAGAACCAAGCAATCTCTTCAAAGAGTTTACAGAAAGCTCCAAACACCCACCGCAAAAAGCGCAAATAACGCTTCCACCCAAAACTGTGAATCTATGGAAAACCAAGAAGAGGAGGAGAGAAATAGAGCAGTGCAAGGAACTGTCAACCAAGAGGAAATGGGAGAAAACCCAGATAACACCTTAACCCAAGCCACTGCACCCACAAATGGGATAGAAGAAACTTCAGAAGTCCCCAATGACTATGTACCAGAAGAAACTTGGATAAGCCTCAAGGGAAGACTAACCAAGGCCTTGAAAGGCCAAATCAGAAACCCACTCCCAAAAATGGGAAAAGTACCCAAAGAAGTCATTGAAAAGATAGACTTATACCTCCGGAAAACATCAAAAGATGCTAGTGACTTCAACAGAACAAATGCAGCCTTATATGCCGCAGTTCTAGAAGCCACCCGGAAAAAAAAACTGACCAACACCTAGAAAGGGTCAAGGAAGTCGGTGAAAAGAAAACTACAATTCTCAAGGAAATGAGAACTCTCTCGAACGAGATACGAAGAACCCATAACCTGGAGAGAAGGGGAAGAAAATGGGGAAAGAAAGTAGAAGAGATCCGAACAAAGTACGGAATAAACACCCTTGGTGAAATGACAGACCTGGTAAAAACCTTGAAAGAAAAGCTAAAAAGCTACCAAAACGAGTTGGTACAACACCAAGAAGCAAGAGAAAGGACACAAATCCGAAACAAAGGAGCTAAACTGCTATTCAGAGCAGACATGATCTCTGACAACCCGACACCAGATGAAGAAAGAACAGTTCAATTCTGGGAGAAGATAGTCAGTGAAACAGGAAATTACCCTGAAAATAGAAATCTCAACACCTGTGCCCAACCGCACATGGAGAAAAGAGAGATCAGAGAAATTGGCAAGAAAGCCATCAAAGAAATGAGACCATGGAAAGCACCTGAAGCTGACGGTATCCAAGCTTTCTGGTGGAAGACGATACCAACAGCAAAAGAGAGAATGCTGGAAATGGTCACAAAAACTCTATATGGAGAAAGAGAAATACCTGAATGGATGGGAGTAGGTAAAGTATACCTCATCCCTAAATCCAAAGAAGCAAGGCAAGACCCTAGCAAATATAGACCTATAGCATGCTTGAACACATGCTATAAAATAATAACCTCAGAGATTAAAAAATCGATAGAAGGGAAAATAACCCTACCAGAAGAACAGATGTGCCTAAAGAAAGGCATCAGAGGATGTGCACAAGCACACATAATAGACCAGGCCATCACGAATGATGCGAAGCTTAATAAGAAGCCACTATCGATGACATGGATAGATATGAAGAAAGCTTATGACTCCATATCTCACCAAGCCATCAAAGACGCAATCAGGAACGAAGGCCTAGATTCCAAAACGGAACGACTCATACTCAGAATCCTAAAGATAGGAAAACTCACCTACGTAATCCCCAACAAAGAGGGGAAAGCAACGATGTCTAGAACGATAAGAGTAAGAAGTGGAACCGCAGAATAAAGAGTTAATAGGTAAGTGCAACCGCTAAGCTGAGGAAGGTAAGCCATCAGCGTTAATATTTTTTTTTGTGAAGACCTCTCGGGAAATGAGGCGTTAAAAATGTATTGGCTTACAATACACAAGTGTGATGACCAGGCTCACACTTGATTGATTAGAGAAGACCTCTAAAGGCGAGAGGCTATATATCTTGGTGCTGAGACAAGAATCTCTAGGCTATGAAAGTGAGATGGTTAACACCTCATGATATCAGGATATCACATAATGATACCTTATAAAGTATGCTAAAAACGAGGGAACTAGGGAACCCTGCGAAGAGATGTGCTGAAGTTTTAGGTTTGGTGAATTTTGATCCAAGTAAACTAGCATCTCATAAACAGATGGTTGAAGCGTGCCAAATATCATCAGGGGTCTAGCATAGCCTGAGTGAGTCCAACACCTTAATAAAAGATGGAACGAGAGGTACGAGCTTTCTAGCCTCCAACAACACGACTCCCCTAAACGAGTCGATACGTTTTATCACAAAACAGCGGAAAATCAACAATGAATTATCGAATTTGTTCATAACTGAATTACTGTCGTTCAAGTACATAATATGAATAAGCTTACTTTATTAAACAATCAGATTCAACAGAAGGAATACAAAGTAATGATAGCGTGGAATGGAGAGAAAAGCTTCTTGAAATGTGCGAATTTTCTTTTTTCAGAGGTTTTTTGGTTTTGCATGGTTAGATGAGAACAACTTCAATTACATACTTAGCGGAATCACTATCAACACTCTCAACTTTTTGTTTTCCATCCTTCTTCGTCATATCATTTTCCGAATCAGCACTGAATGATTTTTGATAATTACCATTATGAGAATGAACTTACCTTTTCAAAAATGGTTGCAGAGGTCTTATTTCCAAATCAAAATCCTTACCCTCACCAAAGAAGATCCATTCGTGCAGCAAATGACGAACATCTTCTATGAAGATAGCATTGTCGTAGAGCGAAATCTCTACGTTACTCAGCGCACAAACAGACGGTTTGCACCAAAATGTGGAGTATTCGTACGAAGTTATAAAGTCCTTTTGTTGTTCCGTAAGATTGACCAGAGGAGTGTTCTCTTCCGTCTCTTTCCGGATGAGAGCAGAGAGATCTTTCATAAACTGAACGGTTTTTTGTCATGATTATTAGGTTCACTATATACCTTAATCAGTGCAATATTACAGCACCTCTCACCACCGAATCCCCATTCTCGTAGACTCAAGAGCCAACTAGCCATACATTGTATGATTAAAAACTTAGTCATAACGCGCTGGAATCAAGTGAACGAATTATTCGAAGAAAAATGACTGCGTCAAGTTGTTCAAAGAAAGAAGAAAAAGATGTTCATGGGCAAACATGGACAAGATAATCATATCGTCCACGTCTCTTTGCGTTATCTTGGAGATGAACTTTCGACCATCCTAGCAACAATCATTTCGCTTAGCAATCATTTGAGGATGTGGAAGAAAAGTTCTGAAAATGCCAAGCGCGGGGATGAATGTTAATCAATACCTGTTGGAGACAGATCCACGTCTGGCTGGAAGAAAGAGTGAGAGATCGTGAGCTCAGGTATAGAACAGCTCATCAATGAGCAGGTAAAGGAAATTAAATCTGGGAAACGTGCTGTCGGAGTCACTTTATCCCTTTATTCATTGTTTTGCATGAACGGAGTGAGTTGAATGAGACGGTTGCCGATATCTGGAATCAATTTCTTTACCTTCAGCGTGCGCTTAGTTCATTGATAGAGTATGGAGAAGCAGAATATTATAGCAAGCAGATGATTAACCAAACCTTTCCAACGTGTTTTTAACTATACATACTATATACCTATTAGTAAGATATTGAATCTATTCTAGCTCGTACTGTTTCGAAACTAGAATGACCTCTGAAACAAAACGCTGTGAACCTTCATGTGAGTTATCACAAAACAGCGGAAAATCAACAATGAATTATCGGATTCGTTTATAACTGAATTACTGTCGTTCAAGTACATAATATGAATAAGCTTACTTTATTAAACAATCAGATTCAACAGAAGGAATACAAAGTAATGATAGCGTGGAATGGAGAGAAAAGCTTCTTGAAATATGCGAATTTTCTTTTTTCAGAGGTTTTTTTGGTTTTGCATGGTTAGATGAGAATAACTTTGATTATATATTTAGCGGAATCACTATCAACACTCTCAACTTTTTGTTTTCCATCCTTTTTCGTCATATCATTTTCCGAATCAGCACTGAATGATTTTTGATAATTACCATTATGAGAATGAACTTACCTTTTCAAAAATGGTTGCAGAGGTCTTATTTCCAAATCAAAATCCTTACCCTCACCAAAGAAGATCCATTCGTGCAGCAAATGACGAACATCTTCTATGAAGATAGCATTGTCGTAGAGCGAAATCTCTACGTTACTCAGCGCACAAACAGACGGTTTGCACCAAAATGTGGAGTATTCGTACGAAGTTATAAAGTCCTTTTGTTGTTCCGTAAGATTGACCAGAGGAGTGTTCTCTTCCGTCTCTTTCCGGATGAGAGCAGAGAGATCTTTCATAAACTGAACGGTTTTTTGTCATGATTATTAGGTTCACTATATACCTTAATCAGTGCAATATTACAGCACCTCTCACCACCGAATCCCCATTCTCGTAGACTCAAGAGCCAACTAGCCATACATTGTATGATTAAAAACTTAGTCATAACGCGCTGGAATCAAGTGAACGAATTATTCGAAGAAAAATGACTGCGTCAAGTTGTTCAAAGAAAGAAGAAAAAGATGTTCATGGGCAAACATGGACAAGATAATCAACTCGTCCACGTCTCTTTGCGTTATCTTGGAGATGAACTTTCGACCATCCTAGCAACAATCATTTCGCTTAGCAATCATTTGAGGATGTGGAAGAAAAGTTCTGAAAATGCCAAGCGCGGGGATGAATGTTAATCAATACCTGTTGGAGACAGATCCACGTCTGGCTGGAAGAAAGAGTGAGAGATCGTGAGCTCAGGTATAGAACAGCTCATCAATGAGCAGGTAAAGGAAATCTGGGAAACGTGCTGTCGGAGTCACTTTATCCCTTTATTCATTGTTTTGCATGAACGGAGTGAGTTGAATGAGACGGTTGCCGATATCTGGAATCAATTTCTTTACCTTCAGCGTGCGCTTAGTTCATTGATAGAGTATGGAGAAGCAGAATATTATAGCAAGCAGATGATTAACCAAACCTTTCCAACGTGTTTTTAACTATACATACTATATACCTATTAGTAAGATATTGAATCTATTCTAGCTCGTACTGTTTCGAAACTAGAATGACCTCTGAAACAAAACGCTGTGAACCTTCATGTGAGTTATCACAAAACAGCGGAAAATCAACAATGAATTATCGGATTCGTTTATAACTGAATTACTGTCGTTCAAGTACATAATATGAATAAGCTTACTTTATTAAACAATCAGATTCAACAGAAGGAATACAAAGTAATGATAGCGTGGAATGGAGAGAAAAGCTTCTTGAAATATGCGAATTTTCTTTTTTCAGAGGTTTTTTTGGTTTTGCATGGTTAGATGAGAATAACTTTGATTATATATTTAGCGGAATCACTATCAACACTCTCAACTTTTTGTTTTCCATCCTTTTTCGTCATATCATTTTCCGAATCAGCACTGAATGATTTTTGATAATTACCATTATGAGAATGAACTTACCTTTTCAAAAATGGTTGCAGAGGTCTTATTTCCAAATCAAAATCCTTACCCTCACCAAAGAAGATCCATTCGTGCAGCAAATGACGAACATCTTCTATGAAGATAGCATTGTCGTAGAGCGAAATCTCTACGTTACTCAGCGCACAAACAGACGGTTTGCACCAAAATGTGGAGTATTCGTACGAAGTTATAAAGTCCTTTTGTTGTTCCGTAAGATTGACCAGAGGAGTGTTCTCTTCCGTCTCTTTCCGGATGAGAGCAGAGAGATCTTTCATAAACTGAACGGTTTTTTGTCATGATTATTAGGTTCACTATATACC
This sequence comes from Auanema freiburgensis, assembly GCA_030370435.1. Taxonomy (NCBI): domain Eukaryota; kingdom Metazoa; phylum Nematoda; class Chromadorea; order Rhabditida; family Rhabditidae; genus Auanema; species Auanema freiburgense. Next base: position 3,197,737 of record CM059371.1, on the reverse strand, counting down.
TTAATCAGTGCAATATTACAGCACCTCTCACCACCGAATCCCCATTCTCCTAGACTCAAGAGCCAACTAGCCATACATTGTATGATTAAAAACTTAGTCATAACGCACTGGAATCAAGTGAACGAATTATTCGAAGAAAAATGACTGCGTCAAGTTGTTCAAAGAAAGAAGAAAAAGATGTTCATGGGCAAACATGGACAAGATAATCATATCGTCCACGTCTCTTTGCGTTATCTTGGAGATGAACTTTCGACCATCCTAGCAACAATCATTTCGCTTAGCAATCATTTGAGGATGTGGAAGAAAAGTTCTGAAAATGCCAAGCGCGGGGATGAATGTTAATCAATACCTGTTGGAGACAGATCCACGTCTGGCTGGAAGAAAGAGTGAGAGATCGTGAGCTCAGGTATAGAACAGCTCATCAATGAGAAGGTAAAGGAAATTAAATCTGGGAAACGTGCTGTCGGAGTCACTTTATCCCTTTATTCATTGTTTTGCATGAACGGAGTGAGTTGAATGAGACGGTTGCCGATATCTGGAATCAATTTCTTTACCTTCAGCGTGCGCTTAGTTCATTGATAGAGTATGGAGAAGCAGAATATTATAGCAAGCAGATGATTAACCAAACCTTTCCAACGTGTTTTTAACTATACATACTATATACCTATCAGTAAGATATTGAATCTATTCTAGCTCGTACTGTTTCGAAACTAGAATGACCTCTGAAACAAAACGCTGTGAACCTTCATGTGAGTTATCACAAAACAGCGGAAAATCAACAATGAATTATCGGATTCGTTTATAACTGAATTACTGTCGTTCAAGTACATAATATGAATAAGCTTACTTTATTAAACAATCAGATTCAACAGAAGGAATACAAAGTAATGATAGCGTGGAATGGAGAGAAAAGCTTCTTGAAATATGCGAATTTTCTTTTTTCAGAGGTTTTTTTGGTTTTGCATGGTTAGATGAGAATAACTTTGATTATATATTTAGCGGAATCACTATCAACACTCTCAACTTTTTGTTTTCCATCCTTTTTCGTCATATCATTTTCCGAATCAGCACTGAATGATTTTTGATAATTACCATTATGAGAATGAACTTACCTTTTCAAAAATGGTTGCAGAGGTCTTATTTCCAAATCAAAATCCTTACCCTCACCAAAGAAGATCCATTCGTGCAGCAAATGACGAACATCTTCTATGAAGATAGCATTGTCGTAGAGCGAAATCTCTACGTTACTCAGCGCACAAACAGACGGTTTGCACCAAAATGTGGAGTATTCGTACGAAGTTATAAAGTCCTTTTGTTGTTCCGTAAGATTGACCAGAGGAGTGTTCTCTTCCGTCTCTTTCCGGATGAGAGCAGAGAGATCTTTCATAAACTGAACGGTTTTTTGTCATGATTATTAGGTTCACTATATACCTTAATCAGTGCAATATTACAGCACCTCTCACCACCGAATCCCCATTCTCCTAGACTCAAGAGCCAACTAGCCATACATTGTATGATTAAAAACTTAGTCATAACGCACTGGAATCAAGTGAACGAATTATTCGAAGAAAAATGACTGCGTCAAGTTGTTCAAAGAAAGAAGAAAAAGATGTTCATGGGCAAACATGGACAAGATAATCATATCGTCCACGTCTCTTTGCGTTATCTTGGAGATGAACTTTCGACCATCCTAGCAACAATCATTTCGCTTAGCAATCATTTGAGGATGTGGAAGAAAAGTTCTGAAAATGCCAAGCGCGGGGATGAATGTTAATCAATACCTGTTGGAGACAGATCCACGTCTGGCTGGAAGAAAGAGTGAGAGATCGTGAGCTCAGGTATAGAACAGCTCATCAATGAGAAGGTAAAGGAAATTAAATCTGGGAAACGTGCTGTCGGAGTCACTTTATCCCTTTATTCATTGTTTTGCATGAACGGAGTGAGTTGAATGAGACGGTTGCCGATATCTGGAATCAATTTCTTTACCTTCAGCGTGCGCTTAGTTCATTGATAGAGTATGGAGAAGCAGAATATTATAGCAAGCAGATGATTAACCAAACCTTTCCAACGTGTTTTTAACTATACATACTATATCAGTAAGATATTGAATCTATTCTAGCTCGTACTGTTTCGAAACTAGAATGACCTCTGAAACAAAACGCTGTGAACCTTCATGTGAGTTATCACAAAACAGCGGAAAATCAACAATGAATTATCGGATTCGTTTATAACTGAATTACTGTCGTTCAAGTACATAATATGAATAAGCTTACTTTATTAAACAATCAGATTCAACAGAAGGAATACAAAGTAATGATAGCGTGGAATGGAGAGAAAAGCTTCTTGAAATATGCGAATTTTCTTTTTTCAGAGGTTTTTTTGGTTTTGCATGGTTAGATGAGAATAACTTTGATTATATATTTAGCGGAATCACTATCAACACTCTCAACTTTTTGTTTTCCATCCTTTTTCGTCATATCATTTTCCGAATCAGCACTGAATGATTTTTGATAATTACCATTATGAGAATGAACTTACCTTTTCAAAAATGGTTGCAGAGGTCTTATTTCCAAATCAAAATCCTTACCCTCACCAAAGAAGATCCATTCGTGCAGCAAATGACGAACATCTTCTATGAAGATAGCATTGTCGTAGAGCGAAATCTCTACGTTACTCAGCGCACAAACAGACGGTTTGCACCAAAATGTGGAGTATTCGTACGAAGTTATAAAGTCCTTTTGTTGTTCCGTAAGATTGACCAGAGGAGTGTTCTCTTCCGTCTCTTTCCGGATGAGAGCAGAGAGATCTTTCATAAACTGAACGGTTTTTTGTCATGATTATTAGGTTCACTATATACCTTAATCAGTGCAATATTACAGCACCTCTCACCACCGAATCCCCATTCTCCTAGACTCAAGAGCCAACTAGCCATACATTGTATGATTAAAAACTTAGTCATAACGCACTGGAATCAAGTGAACGAATTATTCGAAGAAAAATGACTGCGTCAAGTTGTTCAAAGAAAGAAGAAAAAGATGTTCATGGGCAAACATGGACAAGATAATCATATCGTCCACGTCTCTTTGCGTTATCTTGGAGATGAACTTTCGACCATCCTAGCAACAATAATTTCGCTTAGCAATCATTTGAGGATGTGGAAGAAAAGTTCTGAAAATGCCATGCGCGCAGGGATGAATGTTAATCAATACCTGTTGGAGACAGATCCACGTCTGGCTGGAAGAAAGAGTGAGAGATCGTGAGCTCAGGTATAGAACAGCTCATCAATGAGCAGGTAACGGAAATTAAATCTGGGAAACGTGCTGTCGGAGTCACTTTATCCCTTTATTCATCGTTTTGCATGAACGGAGTGAGTTGAATGAGACGGTTGCCGATATCTGGAATCAATTTCTTTACCTTCAGCGTGCGCTTAGTTCATTGATAGAATATGGAGAAGCAGAATATTATAGCAAGCAGATGATTAACCAAACCTTTCCAACGTGTTTTTAACTATACATACTATATACCTATCAGTAAGATATTGAATCTATTCTAGCTCGTACTGTTTCGAAACTAGAATGACCTCTGAAACAAAACGCTGGGAAAGTTCATGTGAGTTATCACAAAACAGCGGAAAATCAACAATGAATTATCGGATTTGTTTATAACTGAATTGGGAGAGACTGAATCGTTCAAGTACATAATATGAATAAGCTTACTTTATTAAACAATCAGATTCAACAGAAGGAATACAAAGTAATGATAGCGTGGAATGGAGAGAAAAGCTTCTTGAAATGTGCGAGTTTTCTTTTTTCAGAGGTTTTTTGGTTTTGCATGGTTAGATTAGAACAACTTCAATTACATACTTAGCGGAATCACTATCAACACTCTCAACTTTTTGTTTTCCATCCTTTTTCGTCATATCATTTTCCGAATCAGCACTGAATGATTTTTGATAATTACCATTATGAGAATGAACTTACCTTTTCAAAAATGGTTGCAGAGGTTCTATTTCCCAATCTAAGTCTTTACCCTCACCAAAGAAGATCCATTCGTGCAGCAAATGACGGACATCTTTGACTAACATCGCTCTGTCGTAGAGCGAAATCTCTACGTTATTCAGCACACGAACAGACGGTTTGCACCAAATTGTGGCGTATTCAAACGAAGTTATAAAGTCCTTTTGTTGTTCCGTAAGATTGACCAGAGGAGTGTTCTCTTCAGTCTCTTTTTGGATGAGAGCAGAGAGATCTTTCATAAACTGAACGGTTTTTTGTCATGATTATTAGGTTCACTATATACCTTAATCAGTGCAATATTACAGCATCTCTCACCACCGAGTCCCCATTCTCGTAGACTACAAAGCCAACTAGCGATACATTGTAGGATTACAATCTTAGTCATAACGCACTGAATCAAGTGAACGAATTATTCGAAAAAAAAAGGCTGCGTCAAGTTGTTCAAAGAAAGATGAAAAAGATGTTCATGGGCAAACATGGACAAGATAATCATATCGTCCACGTCTCTTTGCGTTATCTTGGAGATGAACTTTCGACCATCCTAGCAACAATCATTTCGCTTAGCAATCATTTGAGGATGTGGAAGAAAAGTTCTGAAAATGCCATGCGCGCAGGGATGAATGTTAATCAATACCTGTTGGAGACAGATCCACGTCTGGCTGGAAGAAAGAGTGAGAGATCGTGAGCTCAGGTATAGAACAGCTCATCAATGAGCAGGTAACGGAAATTAAATCTGGGAAACGTGCTGTCGGAGTCACTTTATCCCTTTATTCATCGTTTTGCATGAACGGAGTGAGTTGAATGAGACGGTTGCCGATATCTGGAATCAATTTCTTTACCTTCAGCGTGCGCTTAGTTCATTGATAGAATATGGAGAAGCAGAATATTATAGCAAGCAGATGATTAACCAAACCTTTCCAACGTGTTTTTAACTATACATACTATATACCTATCAGTAAGATATTGAATCTATTCTAGCTCGTACTGTTTCGAAACTAGAATGACCTCTGAAACAAAACGCTGTGAACCTTCATGTGAGTTATCACAAAACAGCGGAAAATCAACAATGAATTATCGGATTCGTTTATAACTGAATTACTGTCGTTCAAGTACATAATATGAATAAGCTTACTTTATTAAACAATCAGATTCAACAGAAGGAATACAAAGTAATGATAGCGTGGAATGGAGAGAAAAGCTTCTTGAAATGTGCGAATTTTCTTTTTTCAGAGGTTTTTTTGGTTTTGCATGGTTAGATGAGAATAACTTTGATTATATATTTAGCGGAATCACTATCAACACTCTCAACTTTTTGTTTTCCATCCTTTTTCGTCATATCATTTTCCGAATCAGCACTGAATGATTTTTGATAATTACCATTATGAGAATGAACTTACCTTTTCAAAAATGGTTGCAGAGGTCTTATTTCCAAATCAAAATCCTTACCCTCACCAAAGAAGATCCATTCGTGCAGCAAATGACGAACATCTTCTATGAAGATAGCATTGTCGTAGAGCGAAATCTCTACGTTACTCAGCGCACAAACAGACGGTTTGCACCAAAATGTGGAGTATTCGTACGAAGTTATAAAGTCCTTTTGTTGTTCCGTAAGATTGACCAGAGGAGTGTTCTCTTCCGTCTCTTTCCGGATGAGAGCAGAGAGATCTTTCATAAACTGAACGGTTTTTTGTCATGATTATTAGGTTCACTATATACCTTAATCAGTGCAATATTACAGCACCTCTCACCACCGAATCCCCATTCTCCTAGACTCAAGAGCCAACTAGCCATACATTGTATGATTAAAAACTTAGTCATAACGCACTGGAATCAAGTGAACGAATTATTCGAAAAAAAAAGACTGCGTCAAGTTGTTCAAAGAAAGAAGAAAAAGATGTTCATGGGCAAACATGGACAAGATAATCATATCGTCCACGTCTCTTTGCGTTATCTTGGAGATGAACTTTCGACCATCCTAGCAACAATCATTTCGCTTAGCAATCATTTGAGGATGTGGAAGAAAAGTTCTGAAAATGCCATGCGCGCAGGGATGAATGTTAATCAATACCTGTTGGAGACAGATCCACGTCTGGCTGGAAGAAAGAGTGAGAGATCGTGAGCTCAGGTATAGAACAGCTCATCAATGAGCAGGTAACGGAAATTAAATCTGGGAAACGTGCTGTCGGAGTCACTTTATCCCTTTATTCATCGTTTTGCATGAACGGAGTGAGTTGAATGAGACGGTTGCCGATATCTGGAATCAATTTCTTTACCTTCAGCGTGCGCTTAGTTCATTGATAGAATATGGAGAAGCAGAATATTATAGCAAGCAGATGATTAACCAAACCTTTCCAACGTGTTTTTAACTATACATACTATATACCTATCAGTAAGATATTGAATCTATTCTAGCTCGTACTGTTTCGAAACTAGAATGACCTCTGAAACAAAACGCTGTGAACCTTCATGTGAGTTATCACAAAACAGCGGAAAATCAACAATGAATTATCGGATTCGTTTATAACTGAATTACTGTCGTTCAAGTACATAATATGAATAAGCTTACTTTATTAAACAATCAGATTCAACAGAAGGAATACAAAGTAATGATAGCGTGGAATGGAGAGAAAAGCTTCTTGAAATATGCGAATTTTCTTTTTTCAGAGGTTTTTTTGGTTTTGCATGGTTAGATGAGAATAACTTTGATTATATATTTAGCGGAATCACTATCAACACTCTCAACTTTTTGTTTTCCATCCTTTTTCGTCATATCATTTTCCGAATCAGCACTGAATGATTTTTGATAATTACCATTATGAGAATGAACTTACCTTTTCAAAAATGGTTGCAGAGGTCTTATTTCCAAATCAAAATCCTTACCCTCACCAAAGAAGATCCATTCGTGCAGCAAATGACGAACATCTTCTATGAAGATAGCATTGTCGTAGAGCGAAATCTCTACGTTACTCAGCGCACAAACAGACGGTTTGCACCAAAATGTGGAGTATTCGTACGAAGTTATAAAGTCCTTTTGTTGTTCCGTAAGATTGACCAGAGGAGTGTTCTCTTCCGTCTCTTTCCGGATGAGAGCAGAGAGATCTTTCATAAACTGAACGGTTTTTTGTCATGATTATTAGGTTCACTATATACCTTAATCAGTGCAATATTACAGCACCTCTCACCACCGAATCCCCATTCTCCTAGACTCAAGAGCCAACTAGCCATACATTGTATGATTAAAAACTTAGTCATAACGCACTGGAATCAAGTGAACGAATTATTCGAAGAAAAATGACTGCGTCAAGTTGTTCAAAGAAAGAAGAAAAAGATGTTCATGGGCAAACATGGACAAGATAATCATATCGTCCACGTCTCTTTGCGTTATCTTGGAGATGAACTTTCGACCATCCTAGCAACAATAATTTCGCTTAGCAATCATTTGAGGATGTGGAAGAAAAGTTCTGAAAATGCCATGCGCGCAGGGATGAATGTTAATCAATACCTGTTGGAGACAGATCCACGTCTGGCTGGAAGAAAGAGTGAGAGATCGTGAGCTCAGGTATAGAACAGCTCATCAATGAGCAGGTAACGGAAATTAAATCTGGGAAACGTGCTGTCGGAGTCACTTTATCCCTTTATTCATCGTTTTGCATGAACGGAGTGAGTTGAATGAGACGGTTGCCGATATCTGGAATCAATTTCTTTACCTTCAGCGTGCGCTTAGTTCATTGATAGAATATGGAGAAGCAGAATATTATAGCAAGCAGATGATTAACCAAACCTTTCCAACGTGTTTTTAACTATACATACTATATACCTATCAGTAAGATATTGAATCTATTCTAGCTCGTACTGTTTCGAAACTAGAATGACCTCTGAAACAAAACGCTGGGAAAGTTCATGTGAGTTATCACAAAACAGCGGAAAATCAACAATGAATTATCGGATTCGTTTATAACTGAATTACTGTCGTTCAAGTACATAATATGAATAAGCTTACTTTATTAAACAATCAGATTCAACAGAAGGAATACAAAGTAATGATAGCGTGGAATGGAGAGAAAAGCTTCTTGAAATGTGCGAATTTTCTTTTTTCAGAGGTTTTTTGGTTTTGCATGGTTAGATTAGAACAACTTCAATTACATACTTAGCGGAATCACTATCAACACTCTCAACTTTTCGTTTTCCATCCTTCTTCGTCATATCATTTTCCGAATCAGCACTGAATGATTTTTGATAATTACCATTATGAGAATGAACTTACTTTTTCCCAAATGGTTGCAGGGGTCTTATTTCCAAATCAAAATCCTTACCCTCACCAAAGAAGATCCATTCGTGCAGCAAATGACGGACATCTTTGACTAACATCGCTCTGTCGTAGAGCGAAATCTCTACGTTATTCAGCACACGAACAGACGGTTTGCACCAAATTGTGGCGTATTCAAACGAAGTTATAAAGTCCTTTTGTTGTTCCGTAAGATTGACCAGAGGAGTGTTCTCTTCCGTCTCTTTCCGGATGAGAGCAGAGAGATCTTTCATAAACTGAACGGTTTTTTGTCATGATTATTAGGTTCACTATATACCTTAATCAGTGCAATATTACAGCATCTCTCACCACCGAGTCCCCATTCTCGTAGACTACAAAGCCAACTAGCGATACATTGTAGGATTACAATCTTAGTCATAACGCACTGGAATCAAGTGAACGAATTATTCGAAAAAAAAAAGGCTGCGTCAAGTTGTTCAAAGAAAGATGAAAAAGATGTTCATGGGCAAACATGGGCAAGATAATCATATCGTCCACGTTTCTTCGCGTTATCTTGGAGACGAACTTTCGACCATCCTAGCAACAATCATTTCGCTTAGCAATCATTTGAGGAGTGGAAGAAAAGTTCTGAAAATGCCAAGCGCGGGGAAATGAATGTTAATCAATACCTGTTGGAGACAGATCCACGTCTGGCTGCAGGAAGGAGTGAGAGAACGTAAGCCCAGAGTTAGAACAACTCATCAATGAGCAGGGAGAGAAAGATAAATCTGGAAAAACGTTCTGTCGGAGTCGTTTAATCCTTTTTTTCATCGTTCTTCATGAATAGAATGTGTTGAATGAGACGGTAACTGATAGCTGGAATGAACTTCTATACCTTTCACTTCAGCTTAATCTTTCAATAGAATATGCAGAAGCAAAAGATTAGAGCAAGCAGATGATAAATAAAACCTCCCCAAAGTGTTTTAAACTATACATACTATATACCTATCAGTAAGATATTGAATCTATTCTAGCTCGTTTTGTTACAAAACTAGAGAGACCAATGAAACAAGACGCTGTGAACCTTCATGTGAGTTATCACAAAACAGCGGAAAATCAACAATGAATTATCGGATTCGTTTATAACTGAATTACTGTCGTTCAAGTACATAATATGAATAAGCTCACATTATTAAACAATCAGATTCAACAGAAGGAATACAAAGTAATGATAGCGTGGAATGGAGAGAAAAGCTTCTTGAAATGTGCGAATTTTCTTTTTTCAGAGGTTTTTTGGTTTTGCATGGTTAGATTAGAACAACTTCGATTACATACTTAGCGGAATCACTATCAACACTCTCAACTTTTTGTTTTCCATTCTTCTTCGTCATATCATTTTCCGAATCAGCACTGAATGATTTTTGATAATTACCATTATGAGAATGAACTTACCTTTTCGAAAATGGTTGCAGAGGTTCTATTTCCCAATCTAAGTCTTTACCCTCACCAAAGAAGATCCATTCGTGCAGCAAATGACGGACATCTTTGACTAACATAGCTCTGTCGTAGAGCGAAATCTCTACGTTATTCAGCACACGAACAGACGGTTTGCACCAAATTGTGGCGTATTCAAACGAAGTTATAAAGTCCTTTTGTTGTTCCGTAAGATTGACCAGAGGAGTGTTCTCTTCAGTCTCTTTTTGGATGAGAGCAGAGAGATCTTTCATAAACTGAACGTTTTTTTGTCATGATTATTAGGTTCACTATATACCTTAATCAGTGCAATATTACAGCATCTCTCACCACCGAGTCCCCATTCTCGTAGACTACAAAGCCAACTAGCGATACATTGTAGGATTACAATCTTAGTCATAACGCACTGGAATCAAGTGAACGAATTATTCGAAAAAAAAAAGGCTGCGTCAAGTTGTTCAAAGAAAGATGAAAAAGATGTTCATGGGCAAACATGGGCAAGATAATCATATCGTCCACGTTTCTTCGCGTTATCTTGGAGACGAACTTTCGACCATCCTAGCAACAATCATTTCGCTTAGCAATCATTTGAGGAGTGGAAGAAAAGTTCTGAAAATGCCAAGCGCGGGGAAATGAATGTTAATCAATACCTGTTGGAGACAGATCCACGTCTGGCTGCAGGAAGGAGTGAGAGAACGTAAGCCCAGAGTTAGAACAACTCATCAATGAGCAGGGAGAGAAAGATAAATCTGGAAAAACGTTCTGTCGGAGTCGTTTAATCCTTTTTTTCATCGTTCTTCATGAATAGAATGTGTTGAATGAGACGGTAACTGATAGCTGGAATGAACTTCTATACCTTTCACTTCAGCTTAATCCTTTAATAGAATATGCAGAAGCAAAAGATTAGAGCAAGCAGATGATAAATAAAACCTCCCCAAAGTGTTATAAACTATACATACTATATACCTATCAGTAAGATATTGAATCTATTCTAGCTCGTTTTGTTACAAAACTAGAGAGACCCCTGAAACAAGACGCTGTGAATCTTCATGTGAGTTATCACAGAACAGCGGAAAATCAACAATGAATTATCGAATTTGTTTATAACTGAATAACTGTCGTTCAAGTACATAATATGAATAAGCTCACATTATCAAACAATCAGATTCAACAGAAGGAATACAAAGTAATGATAGCGTGGGATGGAGAGAAAAGCTTCTTGAAATGTGCGAATCTTATTTTTGCAAAGTTTTTTTGGTTTCGCATGGCTTGACTAGAACAACTTCGATTTCAGATTCAGCGGAATCACTATCAACACTCTCAACTTTTTGTTCTCCATCCTTCTTCGTCATATCATTTTCCGAATCAGCACTGGATGAATTTTGATAATTACCATTATGAGAATGAACTTACTTTTTCCCAAATGGTTGCAGGGGTCTTATTTCCAAATCAAAATCCTTACCCTCACCAAAGAAGATCCATTCGTGCAGCAAATGACGGACATCTTCGATGAAGATAGCTTTGTCGTAGAGCGAAATCTCTACTTTCTTCAGCGCTCGAACAGACGGCTTGCACCAAATCTGGACATATTCAAACGAAGTTATAAAGTCCTTCTGTTGTTCCGTAAGATTGACCAGAGGAGTGTTCTCTTCAGTCTCTTTTTGGATGAGAGCAGAGAGATCTTTCATGAACTAAACGGTTTCTTGTCATGATTTGTTGATGGCAGGTTGGATAGATACCTTAATTAGTGCCCCGTAAATGCATCTCTCACCACCGAATCCCCATCGCCGTAGACTACCAAGCCAACTAGCCATACATGGTATCATCACGTTCTGAGCCATAACTCACTGGAATCATTTGAATGAATCATTTAAAAAAAAAAACGATTGTTTTCAGTTGTTAAAAGAAAAGTGAAAAAGATGTTTATTTGGGAGATTCTGAAATTGAGAAAGCAGAATAAGTGTAGATGATACTAAATATTTCTAGAAAATAGCTTCCAACAATGCAGAGTATCATATCTAATGAGAATCGGAGAACAATTGCAATTTGACCGATAAAACAGAGAATTGTTGGCAAATAGGAAACAAAGTAAGTTTATGAATCTCTTTGGAACAATTTGAGCTGTTTCTCATTCAATATTGATCAGAAAAGGGATGCTATGTGAGTGAAAAGGATGTTTTGGACATAATATCCAGACAACCAAATACAAGACACCTTACTATCAGGAAGTATTAGAGGGGTGCATGGATACGATAATTGCATTTCTGCTATTCAAATATCAATTTAAGCTTTTGAACGGTTGCATTGAATCGAAAAGCAGGATAACAATTAGAGTTACGACAGGTGCGCTTCTCGTGCTTTTGGCTGTATCTGGTCAGAGTATTAGTGACAGAATAAAAATAAGGATTAAGGGATATACATATGGCATTTCTGACTGATCAACAATCCGTATGTTGCTTATTGAGAATAAAGTTTTTTCTTTCAATTCGATCATGAAAACTCATGAAGAGAAATGACTTTTGAGTGATTCACATGATATGAGTACAAGAATGAAAAAGAGAAACACAAAAATGAGATTTGAAAGAGCAAGGATAAGAAAATATACTATTATATCCATATTTTGAACACATGAAAGAATATTCAAATTATAATTCTGATGTCTATTTGATTTTCTTTAAGAATAGTGGAAATAATGAAGAAGATAGTACTATAAGTTGAGATATATGATCATCAATCAATCTGTCAGCATATAAATTCGAGTCAGCTTTCACCTTCTTCTATATGCTTTTTAGGTTGGCTGACTGGAAAGTTCTGATTGAAAATGAGAGTTGTCTGATGACCATTTAAATATATACTCAGTAGCATTATCAGACTTTTCCTGAAATAAATGAAATAATGCAATCATATCTATTTCCTTTCAGAACAACAACTACATTTCGATTGTCCATAGATGGAGGGTTTATCAAGTCCGTTAGGAGAAGGCTAATGAAAAGATGAACATTTAAACGAATACAGCTTGGATATGTGATACGGATAGGATAGTTTTATATCTTCAAAAACAAACTGATTAACAAAGAGATATACGAAACAACTAATGGTTACATGGGTACTTTTTGAGATCTTTCTCAACAGCGTCAAATAGTTTGTCTTACTTTTTCTGCCTTTTCGTTCACGTTCCCAGAGCCAGCAAAAAACAAAAAGGTGAATGACAAAGCGATTTTTGAAATGTTTCTCTATCACAATGACCTTTTTCAATGTTTCTCTGAACTCTCTTACTCATTGTTTCAGACAAACGGGTCTGGTTTCTTGATCTTTCCGTTCATTATTTTCATGTTCAGAAGTTCCAACACAAACAGCCTTATGGATAGTTTTATTCAAAATAATAAAAAGATCTCACTTCTTCAAACAAAGAATTTTTGTTTTCTAAAGGTAAGGCAGATGATTTCTCCTTTCTCGAGGTTTGACCAGCTTGCCCGTCCCAACTAAAACGAATCCGATGAAAGATTCAAAAAAGTATCATAAAAGTAACTGATTGAATGTTGAATAAAGAAACACTGAAAGAATATGGAAGAAGAACAAACACTTTTTTGAGGTGTTGACAAATTGCCTCAATCAAGCAGGAACGATTCCTATAACCAAAAACGTATACTTGTCAGCTTTTAGTTATAGCTCTATTCATCCTTTATGTTTTTATCTCTGTGGTTCTTCTGTTTGATGCTTTATACTAGCTGTCTCAGTATGTAATCCAAGAGCGTCTATTCTTTGATTTGTTTATATTAAGATTACTTAGCGCTATTGTCTGAAATAAAAGGAAAGGTTTAAGGAAATGTCACTATCATCTATATCTATTTCTTTCAGGATAATCAAAATAGTATTTTAAACATGTAAATCTTTTACTTTTTTCCGTTAAGTGTTCTCAAAAAATAATTTATTCAGGGTAAAAGTACATGAATTACAAAGTGTTTTAACTATAAGTTGAAATTGCAACGATCGTGCCAGTTATCTGGAAGTTCAACATCTGAAAAATCATTTTAAACTTCTTGGAAGCAATATTTCATCTTTCACAACATAATGTAGTCAGGAAAAAAACTTTGCTCCATAGCAGGCTCGAACTGCTGACCTTGGCATATCCTATACTTATAAGTACCACGCGCTAACCAACTGCGCCAATGGAGCACAGTCGCCAGACAAATATCGATGAAACTGATTTCGAAAACACTATTTCATATAATAAACTGATCACTTCTATTCGAAAACAATTTTTTTTGTTCCAACTTTTCAACATTGAATTCAGTGCAGCAATGTGTTTCTTCTACGTTTCAAATCATTTGCAACATACGCTTCAGGACAAGTGCTCGTGCTCGTTCGGTTCATATGATTGATAAAGGAAAAAATGAGAATGATAAGTTTGATGAGTTTACTGATAATACGCTTATGATGTGCAGTATCACTTCCCTAGTTAGAAACTAAACGCACTAACCAATTCGAAGATGCACAAATCAAATATAAATTTTCGATGAAATTTTCTCCAATAGAAGTTAAACAGAGCTACTGTAGTTGGATAGGCAGATATGCAAATGAGATCATCTTTGAGCCGTCTTCTTTTCATATATAACATGAAATTGAGATGTACGACGGATCTGTTACAGTTATTTGCTCATATTATTGAATAAACACTTCAATACTCAAAAATGAAAAGCAAACAAAGGAAAATATTTGTTTTACTTGAGTTAACTTAATATTCCTAATTCCATGAAATTCATAAGTATGGAATATGAAACGATATGTTTGATCAAGCTTTATATAACGTAAGCCAGAGGGATAAGGTTGCATCTACGTTATATACCACTGTATTCCATTATTGAGTAAGCTTTGAATATGTATTCATCAATATTCTTATTTTTATTATTTCATCAAATAATCTCACAAGTTATAAGTAAGTACTATGATCTACATTACATAATATGGCTCATGATTCTCAGAAATTGCTGTAGATGAAGGTGACACATTCTCTAGTCTACTAGCTGACCATTTAAATATCAGCTTCATGTACTATAAGGATAAGAACAGTGATTTTCATAACTTCTCCGTGTCACGCGTTATACTTCCAAAGCCATCTTCTCTTGAAAATAGTAAAGTTGTGTTGCTATGACCCTATCATTGAGTGATTTCTAGTTTGTGATGTTATTAACTCAGCTCATTTCGTCATCAGTCTCAGTCGTCATGAAGATAATCAGAAGATGTTAAAGACAGGAGCAGAACAATCGGGGATATCAGTTGTTCAATTAATGAGTAACTATTCCAGTTTGCATAACTACTTGATAGGAAAAGGTATTGCATACATTTAATAATCACAAGAGTTGCTCCTTTCACAGAAAATCTTAACTATGATACTTTGCCAAACTACATAACCATCATCAATCCTAATCCCATCTTCAATGGAGTTATAGAAGACATATTTCCAAGTTTGGACATAACTACTGCAACAGCAATCTTGTATGATAATATCTACGGTATGAATTAATATCCTATGATGATTGAAAATGTTATAGATAACTCATACGTATCATGGAAGCTTCCGTTCGAGAATCTTCCTGTTCCAACAAAATTTTATCAAATGGAACATGATGAGAAGAAAATCAAACACCAGCTAAACAGCCTGACAAACAGTAACGGCAACATTATATTTGCTGCTAAAACCGAGAATGTTATCAAATACATTGAGTCAGCAAAGGATTATATGGAAAAGCGGTCCATTAACTTTATAACCATAACCAAAGTAATAAAGCAGAAAAGGTTATTCATAATAACTAGCTGTTCAGGATGTTACTCCGTTTAAATGCGATGAATGTGTTTCTGCATTTCTATTTTGGCTAAGACCATATCCAAGTGGAAATTTACAGATGATACGATCATTAAGAGAATTCTTAGCGGCAAAAGAATTAGGAACAGAGTTGAACTATCATATCCAAGGATATGACGAGGTAGGGCAAAAAAAAATTTTTTTCTGCATTTTGTAATAATTCATGAAGCTTGATGTTGAATTTGCGATGACGATTATGAATGGAGCAATGAACTATCTTAGTGCGACAAACATCACATCTTTAAATCAATCGACCTTTTCTTGCTCTCATGAAGAACAAATTGATCCTGAACGTTCGCTAATGATATTAGTCAGCACCAATTTGAACTTAACTAATCATTTTGATTTTGGAGAGCTTGTTGGTGTTCAAGGAAATGTATTCTTCAAGGTAATACTATTTTAGTTGAAGATGCAAGCATTTTGACAGAATCTTGAAACCAGAATTTTTCGTATTGATCAATTAGAAGAAGATTCAGATGTGATATATAATAAGATGGTATATCACATATACATTACTTCTATCTATAGGCATATAATTCAGGTTGGGACATGGAGCCCCGTTAATCGATTGCAATACTTCTATAATTCTTTGGATATAAACGTTCGAACGCTCAACGTTTACAGAGTTGTGACGATTATTGTATGAGTAGAACAATCTATTTAACTCATTCTAATATGTTACAGCAACCTCCTTTTGTTCAGCATTCAGAGAATGGGGGATATGAAGGATACTGTATTGACTTGTTCAATCTAATTCAAGAACGATTGAATTTCACTTATACCATATATGAAGTTGAAGATGGATCGTTTGGAGCAATGGATGAGAACGGTAACTGGAATGGGCTGATTGGAGCTTTAGGTCAGACTTTACTCTCTTCTTAGTTGATAATTCCATTATATAGTGTCCGGATCAGCTGATATTGCATTGGCACCTTTAAGCGTAATGGCTGAAAGAGAGAACGATGTTGACTTCACAGTCCCGTATTATGATCTCGTTGGAACAACTATACTCATGAAAAAAGCAGATGTTGAATATTCGTTATTCAAGTTTATGAAAGTAACTTTGATATGCAGCTAGTCTTATTGATGACATGTTAAGGTATTAGAATGGCCTGTTTGGCTTTGTATCTTTGCAGCATATCTATTCACTTCTCTACTTCTATGGGTTTTTGATAAGTTTAGCCCATTCTCCTATACAAACAACGCCGAAAGGCAAGAATTTCCTATTTCGAAGTAATGGTTTTGTAATACCTCTGTTACAGATACGCAAATGACACAGAAAAAAGAGTTTTCACTTTGAAGGAATGTTTATGGTTCTGTATGACATCGTTAACTCCCCAAGGTTCATTGAATACTGATTTTCTCATTATTAATATCAAATTCAGGTGGGGGTGAAGCACCGAAAAATCTATCTGGAAGATTAGTAGCTGCAAGTTGGTGGTTGTTCGGCTTCATCATTATTGCATCTTATACTGCGAACTTGGCCGCTTTTTTAACAGTTTCTCGACTCGAACAGCCAATAACGTAATACGACGTCATAGATTCATTGTTTCACGCATGTCATAGATCACTGGATGACCTCGCCAAGCAATACAAAATTGAATATGCTCCGATCAAAGGAAGTGCTTCTGAGACGTATTTTCGAAGGATGGCAGAGATTGAAGAGCAGTTTTATATGTTTAATCATAATTGCAAATATACGAAAAACCGGATACATTAAGAATTTGGAAGGAAATGTCGTTGAACGAAAGCATGTCGCCTCGAGAACGAGCTAAACTTGCAGTTTGGGATTACCCTGTATCCGACAAGTTCACCAATATGTGGAGGTGGTCGAATGAAACATGTTCAGAAAACCTATTGCTCTTTAGATATATGCAGGAGTCCAAACTGCCTGAGAACATGTCAATGGCTATTGATCGCGTCTTGAACTCTCCTAATGGATTCGCCTTTATAGGTTCTTAAAACATTGCAGACTGTCGTTATTCAGCTGTTAAGGTGATGCAACGGAAATAAAATATGCAGCTTTAACGAATTGTAAACTTCAACAAGTTGGAACTGAGTTCTCAAGAAAACCTTACGCTATTGCCGTTCAGAATGGCCATGTGCTGAAAGATAATATTTCAAGCTCGTAATCAGAGAAATATTGAAAAATAAGCCTAATTATTCATTTAAGAATACTGATTCTTCTCAACCAGAGGCAACTAGAAGCTCTGAAAGAGAAATGGTGGAATGAAAATCCAAATAAGCTATCATGTCCTGATACAGCAGATGAAAGTGATGGTATTTCGATTCAGAACATTGGAGGAGTTTTCATCATGATTCTAGCAGGAATATTTCTGTCTATGATAACTCTGTTATTTGAATATTTCCATTATAGGTATGGTTTGAGCTACTCTATAACATATTATATGAACCGTTACTATTTCAGAAGAAGTCGGCAAGTAGAAGTTAATAATAAACAGGAAACAGATGAATCCATACAGTCACAAGTAACTCATATTCCGGTGTATTGAAAGCAAGTATCAACGCATGGCTTCATTCTATTCGTTGCACATTTCTCATTCTATCATTGTTAATTTTGAATTAAAGCTTATAAAAGCTAATTTATCAAACCATCCAACCTGAATGAGTAAAACTCTTCCAATAGTATAGTATTTGAACTCATTGAAAATAAAAAAAAAAAGAAGTTTACCTTTGTACTACATGTTTGTGTTCAATGAATATCATGTCAGCTATTAATACTGTTCATGATTGCCTTTATATATGTATTCATAGAATAATATACTACAAGATAGATGTAACTGCACGAAATTTAAATAATGCTCTTTGTTTCTATTTTAATTCTTTATTCATTAGTTGCGTGACGTCGGAAGAGTAATATATTTTTTCTGCAGTTGTTTAAATGAAACAAAAAGCACATAAACTATATTCAACTGACATTCATCTGCTTGTCTCTCTCTCACTCTATCTAACGATAAATACCTTATTCAACTGCAACGAAAAAGAACAGAAAAAAAAAAAACTTTTTTCTTCTGACATATTCTTGGTCTATAGTGGGTACTTGTGTTTGAGATTCAAATATAGTTATATCCTATACTATCATCTATAAACAGTCACTACAATGATTATTGTATTCATTATTCTAAGTGCTCAAATTATGGTTGATGGATTGAGATGTCATTTACATCATGATTTTCAAGAAGATGGTAAACGCATGAGAATTCTACCGGATATTTGTTCATCCGAAAAATATTGTATTTCTGCTACATATCGTGATTCAAATCCACGCAAGAAGAATGGCTTCTCACTTGGATGTGATCGAGTTGATTGCGACGATATTGCTAGTGGACTGAATACGGCATGGCATAAGAGTTCAAGAAATCAAACATGCCGAACACACCGTGATTATGGGCTAAATGGAATGATCTGTTGTTGCTCCACAGACTTATGTAATTCAGCTTTTACTTCACAATTACATATTGCATTTTTGTTTTTTTTTGTTTTTGCTATTGTTGTAGGTACTCAATGATATATAATTTATATTGCCTAGATCAACTTGTTTCTTTCGAAATTATGTTTTTATTAAATGACAAATGAATTTGATATCAGTTTTTCATTATTACTATTATGTGAGAATATGGCTAGACGAAAGTATATTTGGACGTGGATGAGAAAGAAGGAAATTAAAAATTCTGATGACAAGTTGCGTAATACATATCTCTCTTTCTTTCTCATCGCAACATGCAATCAGAACTATGGAATATGTTAATGAGGAATAGAGGATTATGTTATTTAAATAGGAATAGAGCTAAGGACAAAGTGAGCATTCCAAAAAGAATGTCAAGATATCATTTATAAGCATCTGAATAGCCTGGTCAATACAGTAATAATCTTTCATCTCTCACTTTTCTCAGTCGGCTCTGATGAGCTGAAATGGAAAATTCAAATTAGTATTAATGTGTTATGTAAAAAACTCACTATAGACTTTGCCAAAGATAATTTTCGGTCGGATAGCCATTCTCATGGCTTTACCAGGCCCAAAGAAAATCCAATGATGCATCAAATCAGCTAAAGCTTCTCTAATAGAGCTTCTTTCAAAGTAATTCAGCTCAGGAGATAAAACAGCTGGCCTAATTCTCATATTGAAATAGTATTTACAAGAGAGAATGCATGTTCGTTCTTCCGGAGTGAACGGCATGAAGTAGCGCATCTCCAACTTTTCTCGAATGAGTTGAGCACAAATATAGTTCATAAACTGCAACAATCATCTATTAATATATGAAAAAAATAGATATTTACTTTAGTTACAGCCATTTTCCTACATGTTTGCTGTCCGAAACCCCAAGACACCAGTTCCCGATAGAGGTATATCAAGCACTTCCTCATAGTCCCCACTGCCATATAGAACTGCAATTGAGAGAGAATCATTAATGAGATAAAGGTAGGAGAAATCAAAACAGGAAAACAGACGCATGCAATTAGGAATAATCAAAAACGGAGATAGACAGATGGCAAAGCATTTATTGATTCATATACATGGGTAGGTGTTGCCAACGAGCTGCTACCCAGGGGAACGCAATATTTGAAATGAAAAATATGGAAGGAAATGAGTATGGGATAAAAGAATTCATTTCTAATTGGAAAGTTAAATTGGAGAACAATGCAATATTTTCGAAAGGAAAGAGATAGAACGTTAAAGATTATAAGAGAGCATGAGAGAAAGCCTTTGCCTTGACTTTTCGCTTGTAAAGCTTCACTCAGACAAAATTGCTTAAAATAAACATAGATGAGGCTTGAAAGTATCAAAGGCATACGAATGAATAGAATCCCAAAATGGAAAATGGTAATGAAGTTGAAGAGAATATTCATTACTTAGCTAACTCATTCAATCATCTACGTATTCGTTTCAGTGTCTCTCTTCAGATCTAAATCCTTTTTTAGGAATATGGAAACAGAATGAATAAATTATTCCAAATAATATAATGAAATGAAGTATAAACGACAATACGCACTAACGAATGATGATCTGTCAAAAAGTTTCAGAAAAATCTCTTGCATCATCCTTTTCTCTCATTCATCTCTACATAGCGAACAAAGATGAAACATTTGAGACAATCTTATCTGCTAGATTAATCTATCTCTCGAAAATATCGATATAAAGTGCATTATCTTATAATAAACAGCAAAGAAACAACTAATTCAAACAATAACCAAAACTCCCATATTAAGACGAATCAGATCAAAGTAATAATTCAATAAAGTTATCAAACCTTACACGCATGTATACACAAAGCACGAATGCATGCAAGTTTTCTGTATCACGCTCATTCAAATAATTATGACGTGTCTTACAACATAGAGAGACGAAAGAAAAAAAAAACAAAAGGTTAATGATTCATCTGGTTGAAGCAAATGACAACCGCATCTGTTTTCAGAAGAAAGATCATTCAAATACTTGTTTCAATGTATCATCAGAATCAATTCAATTTTTTATTTGCGAACACGACAAGAACGTTAAGATAAATGAAAAGCAAATTCTTCTTAAAACAATATAATGTTTTAACAAAACATTCTGAATATTGTAGTTTGAAAAAGAAATATTAATGCAGTATGAATAATAAAAAGTAAAAATATATTTTATAATTAAGAAAGGACAACGTAAAGTACAATTACTTGTTGTTCAAGTTGTTTGTCAGTAGAGCAAACTTGTGACCTTTGGCAGATCAAACAGTTTTGCCGGATAAATTTGATCTCTCGAACAGGTATATATAGTCTGTTTCGCAGCAATCATATCAGTCATCATTCGTCATTCAACAACAACCACTAGCTGTCTGCCAATCAGCATTTGTCATCATTTCTTTTTTTAATATTAGTGAAACTGTGTAAACCGCGCTCCAGTGATGTGTCATGGATCCCGCTGGTTTTACTGTTCGAGTTGTTTGATGTGTTTTCTTTATTAATTACTTGTCATAATTCTTTGTCGTTTTTTCTTGCTTCTTTATTGTTCTGTGCTCGTTATGATATTCTCATACTTTTCGTTACAGAACTTTTCACAACTTTCAACTTTTCGTTAGCCATGGAACTTCAAGCTACCCACATTAGAGAATGCCTCGATTTCCTCAAGGAGAAACTCGCACTCTGGGGATACAAAGGAGACAAGAAAGCTGACTTTACTGTTGCCAAGGTGAGTATTCTTAATTTGTTTTGTGTTGTAAACATTTTTTTCAGTTCCTAAACCGTTTTGGTATGGAAATCATGAGCGAAAGAGGCGACTACGAGGTGGCAATAGACATGCCCTACAAGTACAAGGAATTTCTACTCTCGTGTGAATATCTTCTGAATGGAGAATTCACAGTTGTGAAGGAGTTCAGCCTGACCGATGAAGAGAGAGAGGACTTCAAATCGAGGATCTGCGAATTTTTCTACAATTTCATGTTCTTTGGAGGAGGAGTCGACTTGTTTGGAGAGCTGGAGCAAGCAGAACTTGAGAATAAAATGTGAGTTCAGTATCATCATGTTCTATAATGGTTTTATGTTTACAGGTCGAATGCCAGTGTAGCCGATGAAGATCGCGAAGAGAGAAACGAAAACCAACCTGCTGAGAATGCCGGAATGCAAGCTGACCAGAAGGATGAGGATGAGGATGTTTTAGAGCATGTTGATGAAGACATTCAAGTCTTGCGAATGATTCGTCATGTCGCTCACCACCGTTTGCAGCATAATCACCGTACTCCACCACGCATGCCACCCCCACATGGAACTGAATTCATGCCTTTCTGGTACATGATGGCTTGGAGAATAGCTAACAACCCAATCAGAGATGAAGTCGTGTATGATAACAGATATCGAGAGGAGGTCGAAAAGGAAAAGCGCATGAGACGTTACCAACGAGAACAACTTGAAATGTTCAATCGCATTCGAGAACAACAGGCTCAAGAGGAAGAACTTAACAATGCTGCTGCCAATTAAGCAGAATGAGGTATCCTCTGCTTGTATAATTATCTTGTACTTTTTACCATTTCCTAGTTTACTTTAAACTATTCACTTTGCAATACTAATAACTTTACTTGTACTTTTTGTATTCACATTTTATCTTTTTATAATAAATACTTTTTCATACTACGGCTTCAGCTCACCACACAGCAATACGAGTACAGATTTCAATAAAATGAAAAGGTTTCACCTCGAATAAATTCTCTCCGTCTATCTCAACTGTTTGCGTCGACTGACTTCGGACCAGCCTCGTGTGTTCTCCTGTGTTCTTCTGAGTTCTCCTCTGTTCTCCTGTCCTCAGCGTTCTACCGGAAGATAGGTTTGAGATATGTAGCATATTAACTCGCTATGTTTCAGTGTTCATCTTTGGGAGAGTTGTCAACCTGCAGAAAAATCCAGACGTGTAACCGTTTTTTGTGTGCTTCCTTAGTGCGTCTCATTACACCTCAACAGTGCATTCTCCCAATGGAAACACTCTAAATCATGCAGAATCGTCGAAGGTATGGAATCGACGTGAGTTTAAAGCACTTTTAGTTCTTTCTTTTCCTTTCTATTTGTGTTTTGTTATGGATTTCGATATGGAACCGTAATATTGATCACTCACAGGCTTGTTTTTGAGAACACTCCCGTTGATTCCTTACTGTTCATCCTCATTCACTGTCTCTTCATCATGACCATACAGTCTGATAATTTTTTTATTTATCACCATCAAGTGACCTTAACTTATTGATGGTTCAACTGATGATCAATCAGAGTACTACTTCTCAATCTCTCTCATCATTGCCAATGTGAATTGCGACATGCAACCGTTACATATCACTCATCAACATACAAGTCTTTCGTATTAACTCTTCTTTGTTGAACCATGGGATTTTGATCGATTACAGACCCTTGATTATCATATCTTACTATTACTTGTCTACAATCATACATCCTTCTCCATATATGACTGTTAACAGCACGTTACCGTAACTCATTGATGGTTCAACTAATGATCAATCAGAGTACTACTTCTCAATCTCTCTCATCATTGCCAATGTGAATTGCGACATGCAACCGTTACATATCACTCATCAACATACAAGTCTTTCGTATTAACTCTTCTTTGTTGAACCATGGGATTTTGATCGATTACAGACCCTTGATTATCATATCTTACTATTAATTGTCTACAATCATACATCCTTCTCCATATATGACTGTTAACAGCATGTTACCGTAACTCATTGATGGTTCAACTGATGATCATTCAAAGTACTACTTCTCAATCTCTCTCATCATTGCCAATGTGAATTGCGACATGCAACCGTTACATATCACTCATCAACATACAAGTCTTTCGTATTAACTCTTCTTTGTTGAACCATGGGATTTTGATCGATTACAGACCCTTGATTATCATATCTTACTATTACTTGTCTACAATCATACATCCTTCTCCATATATGACTGTTAACAGCATGTTACCGTAACTCATTGATGGTTCAACTAATGATCAATCAGAGTACTACTTCTCAATCTCTCTCATCATTGCCAATGTGAATTGCGACATGCAACCGTTACATATCACTCATCAACATACAAGTCTTTCGTATTAACTCTTCTTTGTTGAACCATGGGATTTTGATCGATTACAGACCCTTGATTATCATACCTTACTATTACTTGTCTACAATCATACATCCTTCTCCATATATGACTGTTAACAGCATGTTACCGTAACTCATTGATGGTTCAACTGATGATCATTCAAAGTACTACTTCTCAATCTCTCTCATCATTGCCAATGTGAATTGCGACATGCAACCGTTACATATCACTCATCAACATACTAGGCTTTCGTATTAACTCTTCTTTGTTGAACCATGGGATTTTGATCGATTACAGACCCTTGATTATCATATCTTACTATTACTTATCTACAATCATACATCCTTCTCCATATATGACTGTTAACAGCATGTTACCGTAACTCATTGATGGTTCAACTAATGATCAATCAGAGTACTACTTCTCAATCTCTCTCATCATTGCCAATGTGAATTGCGACATGCAACCGTTACATATCACTCATCAACATACAAGTCTTTCGTATTAACTCTTCTTTGTTGAACCATGGGATTTTGATCGATTACAGACCCTTGATTATCATATCTTACTATTACTTGTCTACAATCATACATCCTTCTCCATATATGACTGTTAACAGCATGTTACCGTAACTCATTGATGGTTCAACTAATGATCAATCAGAGTACTACTTCTCAATCTCTCTCATCATTGCCAATGTGAATTGCGACATGCAACCGTTACATATCACTCATCAACATACAAGTCTTTCGTATTAACTCTTCTTTGTTGAACCATGGGATTTTGATCGATTACAGACCCTTGATTATCATATCTTACTATTACTTGTCTACAATCATACATCCTTCTCCATATATAAGACTGTGTATATGAAAATACAAAAGGTTAATGATTCATCTGGTTGAAGCAAATGACAACCGCATCTGTTTTCAGAAGAAAGATCATTCAAATACTTGTTTCAATGTATCATCAGAATCAATTCAATTTTTTATTTGCGAACACGACAAGAACGTTAAGATAAATGAAAAGGAAATTCTTCTTAAAACAATATAATGTTTTAACAAAACATTCTGAATATTGTAGTTTGAAAAAGAAATATTAATACAGTATGAATAATAAAAAGTAAAAATATATTTTATAATTAAGAAAGGACAACGTAAAGTACAATTACTTGTTGTTCAAGTTGTTTGTCAGTAGAGCAAACTTGTGACCTTTGGCAGATCAAACAGTTTTGCCGGATAAATTTGATCTCTCGAACAGGTATATATAGTCTGTTTCGCAGCAATCATATCAGTCATCATTCGTCATTCAACAACAACCACTAGCTGTCTGCCAATCAGCATTTGTCATCATTTCTTTTTTTAATATTAGTGAAACTGTGTAAACCGCGCTCCAGTGATGTGTCATGGATCCCGCTGGTTTTACTGTTCGAGTTGTTTGATGTGTTTTCTTTATTAATTACTTGTCATAATTCTTTGTCGTTTTTTCTTGCTTCTTTATTGTTCTGTGCTCGTTATGATATTCTCATACTTTTCGTTACAGAACTTTTCACAACTTTCAACTTTTCGTTAGCCATGGAACTTCAAGCTACCCACATTAGAGAATGCCTCGATTTCCTCAAGGAGAAACTCGCACTCTGGGGATACAAAGGAGACAAGAAAGCTGACTTTACTGTTGCCAAGGTGAGTATTCTTAATTTGTTTTGTGTTGTAAACATTTTTTTCAGTTCCTAAACCGTTTTGGTATGGAAATCATGAGCGAAAGAGGCGACTACGAGGTGGCAATAGACATGCCCTACAAGTACAAGGAATTTCTACTCTCGTGTGAATATCTTCTGAATGGAGAATTCACAGTTGTGAAGGAGTTCAGCCTGACCGATGAAGAGAGAGAGGACTTCAAATCGAGGATCTGCGAATTTTTCTACAATTTCATGTTCTTTGGAGGAGGAGTCGACTTGTTTGGAGAGCTGGAGCAAGCAGAACTTGAGAATAAAATGTGAGTTCAGTATCATCATGTTCTATAATGGTTTTATGTTTACAGGTCGAATGCCAGTGTAGCCGATGAAGATCGCGAAGAGAGAAACGAAAACCAACCTGCTGAGAATGCCGGAATGCAAGCTGACCAGAAGGATGAGGATGAGGATGTTTTAGAGCATGTTGATGAAGACATTCAAGTCTTGCGAATGATTCGTCATGTCGCTCACCACCGTTTGCAGCATAATCACCGTACTCCACCACGCATGCCACCCCCACATGGAACTGAATTCATGCCTTTCTGGTACATGATGGCTTGGAGAATAGCTAACAACCCAATCAGAGATGACGTCGTGTTTGATAACAGATATCAAGAGGAGGTCGAAAAGGAAAAGCGCATGAGACGTTACCAACGAGAACAACTTGAAATGTTCAATCGCATTCGAGAACAACAGGCTCAAGAGGAAGAACTTAGCAATGCTGCTGCCAATGAAGCTCCAGCCGAAGAACCTGCTCTTGGTAATGCTCCCGAGGAAGAAGAAGCAGCTGCTGTTGAAGTTCTTCAAGATCAAGCAGCAAATGTTATGGTCGGTGGTGAATCCAGTTCGGACGAATATGAGGAAGGTTTTGTATCCGACCAGCAAAGAAATGAGGACACTTCCAATGATGAAGCAGAATAAGATATCCTCTGCTTGTATAATTATCTTGTACTTTTTACCATTTCCTAGTTTACTTTAAACTATTCACTCTGCAATACTAATAACTTTACTTGTACTTTTTGTATTCACATTTTATCTTTTTATAATAAATACTTTTTCATACTACGGCTTCAGCTCACCACACAGCAATACGGGTACAGATTTCAATAAAATGAAAAGGTTTCACCTCGAATAAATTCTCTCCGTCTATCTCAACTGTTTGCGTCGACTGACTTCGGACCAGCCTCGGGTGTTCTCCTGTGTTCTTCTGAGTTCTCCTCTGTTCTACTGTCCTCAGCGTTCTACCGGAAGATAGGTTTGAGATATGTAGCATATTAACTCGCTATGTTTCAGTGTTCATCTTTGGGAGAGTTGTCAACCTGCAGAAAAATCCAGACGTGTAACCGTTTTTTGTGTGCTTCCTTAGTGCGTCTCATTACACCTCAACAGTGCATTCTCCCAATGGAAACACTCTAAATCATGCAGAATCGTCGAAGGTATGGAATCGACGTGAGTTTAAAGCACTTTTAGTTCTTTCTTTTCCTTTCTATTTGTGTTTTGTTATGGATTTCGATATGGAACCGTAATATTGATCACTCACAGGCTTGTTTTTGAGAACACTCCCGTTGATTCCTTACTGTTCATCCTCATTCACTGTCTCTTCATCATGACCATACAGTCTGATAATTTTTTTATTTATCACCATCAAGTGACCGTAACTCATTGATGGTTCAACTAATGATCATTCAGAGTACTACTTCTCAATCTCTCTCATCATTGCCAATGTGAATTGCGACATGCAACCGTTACATATCACTCATCAACATACAAGGCTTTCGTATTAACTCTTCTTTGTTGAACCATGGGATTTTGATCGATTACAGACCCTTGATTATCATACCTTACTATTACTTGTCTACAATCATACATCCTTCTCCATATATGACTGTTAACAGCATGTTACCGTAACTCATTGATGGTTCAACTGATGATCATTCAAAGTACTACTTCTCAATCTCTCTCATCATTGCCAATGTGAATTGCGACATGCAACCGTTACATATCACTCATCAACATACAAGGCTTTCGTATTAACTCTTCTTTGTTGAACCATGGGATTTTGATCGATTACAGATCCATGATTATCATATCTTACTATTACTTGCCTACAATCATACATCCTTCTCCATATATGACTGTTAACAGCATGTTACCGTAACTCATTGATGGTTCAACTGATGATCAATCAAAGTACTACTTCTCAATCTCTCTCATCATTGCCAATGTGAATTGCGACATGCAACCGTTACATATCACTCATCAACATACAAGTCTTTCGTATTAACTCTTCTTTGTTGAACCATGGGATTTTGATCGATTACAGACCCTTGATTATCATATCTTACTATTACTTGTCTACAATCATACATCCTTCTCCATATATGACTGTTAACAGCATGTTACCGTAACTCATTGATGGTTCAACTAATGATCAATCAGAGTACTACTTCTCAATCTCTCTCATCATTGCCAATGTGAATTGCGACATGCAACCGTTACATATCACTCATCAACATACAAGTCTTTCGTATTAACTCTTCTTTGTTGAACCATGGGATTTTGATCGATTACAGACCCTTGATTATCATATCTTACTATTACTTGTCTACAATCATACATCCTTCTCCATATATGACTGTTAACAGCATGTTACCGTAACTCATTGATGGTTCAACTGATGATCAATCAGAGTACTACTTCTCAATCTCTCTCATCATTGCCAATGTGAATTGCGACATGCAACCGTTACATATCACTCATCAACATACAAGGCTTTCGTATTAACTCTTCTTTGTTGAACCATGGGATTTCGATCGATTACAGATCCATGATTATCATACCTTACTATTACTTGTCTACAATCATACATCCTTCTCCATATATGACTGTTAACAGCATGTTACCGTAACTCATTGATGGTTCAACTGATGATCAATCAGAGTACTACTTCTCAATCTCTCTCATCATTGCCAATGTGAATTGCGACATGCAACCGTTACATATCACTCATCAACATACAAGTCTTTCGTATTAACTCTTCTTTGTTGAACCATGGGATTTCGATCGATTACAGATCCATGATTATCATACCTTACTATTACTTGCCTACAATCATACATCCTTCTCCATATATGACTGTTAACAGCATGTTACCGTAACTTATTGATGGTTCAACTGATGATCAATCAGAGTACTACTTCTCAATCTCTCTCATCATTGCCAATGTGAATTGCGACATGCAACCGTTACATATCACTCATCAACATACAAGTCTTTCGTATTAACTCTTCTTTGTTGAACCATGGGATTTCGATCGATTACAGATCCATGATTATCATACCTTACTATTACTTGTCTACAATCATACATCCTTCTCCATATATGACTGTTAACAGCATGTTACCGTAACTCATTGATGGTTCAACTGATGATCAATCAGAGTACTACTTCTCAATCTCTCTCATCATTGCCAATGTGAATTGCGACATGCAACCGTTACATATCACTCATCAACATACAAGGCTTTCGTATTAACTCTTCTTTGTTGAACCATGGGATTTTGATCGATTACAGATCCATGATTATCATACCTTACTATTACTTGCCTACAATCATACATCCTTCTCCATATATGACTGTTAACAGCATGTTACCGTAACTTATTGATGGTTCAACTGATGATCAATCAGAGTACTACTTCTCAATCTCTCTCATCATTGCCAATGTGAATTGCGACATGCAACCGTTACATATCACTCATCAACATACAAGTCTTTCGTATTAACTCTTCTTTGTTGAACCATGGGATTTCGATCGATTACAGATCCATGATTATCATACCTTACTATTACTTGTCTACAATCATACATCCTTCTCCATATATGACTGTTAACAGCATGTTACCGTAACTCATTGATGGTTCAACTGATGATCAATCAGAGTACTACTTCTCAATCTCTCTCATCATTGCCAATGTGAATTGCGACATGCAACCGTTACATATCACTCATCAACATACAAGGCTTTCGTATTAACTCTTCTTTGTTGAACCATGGGATTTTGATCGATTACAGATCCATGATTATCATACCTTACTATTACTTGCCTACAATCATACATCCTTCTCCATATATGACTGTTAACAGCATGTTACCGTAACTTATTGATGGTTCAACTGATGATCAATCAGAGTACTACTTCTCAATCTCTCTCATCATTGCCAATGTGAATTGCGACATGCAACCGTTACATATCACTCATCAACATACAAGTCTTTCGTATTAACTCTTCTTTGTTGAACCATGGGATTTCGATCGATTACAGATCCATGATTATCATACCTTACTATTACTTGTCTACAATCATACATCCTTCTCCATATATGACTGTTAACAGCATGTTACCGTAACTCATTGATGGTTCAACTGATGATCAATCAGAGTACTACTTCTCAATCTCTCTCATCATTGCCAATGTGAATTGCGACATGCAACCGTTACATATCACTCATCAACATACAAGTCTTTCGTATTAACTCTTCTTTGTTGAACCATGGGATTTCGATCGATTACAGATCCATGATTATCATACCTTACTATTACTTGTCTACAATCATACATCCTTCTCCATATATAAGACTGTGTATATGAAAATACAAAAGGTTAATGATTCATCTGGTTGAAGCAAATGACAACCGCATCTGTTTTCAGAAGAAAGATCATTCAAATACTTGTTTCAATGTATCATCAGAATCAATTCAATTTTTTATTTGCGAACACGACAAGAACGTTAAGATAAATGAAAAGCAAATTCTTCTTAAAACAATATAATGTTTTAACAAAACATTCTGAATATTGTAGTTTGAAAAAGAAATATTAATACAGTATGAATAATAAAAAGTAAAAATATATTTTATAATTAAGAAAGGACAACGTAAAGTACAATTACTTGTTGTTCAAGTTGTTTGTCAGTAGAGCAAACTTGTGACCTTTGGCAGATCAAACAGTTTTGCCGGATAAATTTGATCTCTCGAACAGGTATATATAGTCTGTTTCGCAGCAATCATATCAGTCATCATTCGTCATTCAACAACAACCACTAGCTGTCTGCCAATCAGCATTTGTCATCATTTCTTTTTTTAATATTAGTGAAACTGTGTAAACCGCGCTCCAGTGATGTGTCATGGATCCCGCTGGTTTTACTGTTCGAGTTGTTTGATGTGTTTTCTTTATTAATTACTTGTCATAATTCTTTGTCGTTTTTTCTTGCTTCTTTATTGTTCTGTGCTCGTTATGATATTCTCATACTTTTCGTTACAGAACTTTTCACAACTTTCAACTTTTCGTTAGCCATGGAACTTCAAGCTACCCACATTAGAGAATGCCTCGATTTCCTCAAGGAGAAACTCGCACTCTGGGGATACAAAGGAGACAAGAAAGCTGACTTTACTGTTGCCAAGGTGAGTATTCTTAATTTGTTTTGTGTTGTAAACATTTTTTTCAGTTCCTAAACCGTTTTGGTATGGAAATCATGAGCGAAAGAGGCGACTACGAGGTGGCAATAGACATGCCCTACAAGTACAAGGAATTTCTACTCTCGTGTGAATATCTTCTGAATGGAGAATTCACAGTTGTGAAGGAGTTCAGCCTGACCGATGAAGAGAGAGAGGACTTCAAATCGAGGATCTGCGAATTTTTCTACAATTTCATGTTCTTTGGAGGAGGAGTCGACTTGTTTGGAGAGCTGGAGCAAGCAGAACTTGAGAATAAAATGTGAGTTCAGTATCATCATGTTCTATAATGGTTTTATGTTTACAGGTCGAATGCCAGTGTAGCCGATGAAGATCGCGAAGAGAGAAACGAAAACCAACCTGCTGAGAATGCCGGAATGCAAGCTGACCAGAAGGATGAGGATGAGGATGTTTTAGAGCATGTTGATGAAGACATTCAAGTCTTGCGAATGATTCGTCATGTCGCTCACCACCGTTTGCAGCATAATCACCGTACTCCACCACGCATGCCACCCCCACATGGAACTGAATTCATGCCTTTCTGGTACATGATGGCTTGGAGAATAGCTAACAACCCAATCAGAGATGACGTCGTGTTTGATAACAGATATCAAGAGGAGGTCGAAAAGGAAAAGCGCATGAGACGTTACCAACGAGAACAACTTGAAATGTTCAATCGCATTCGAGAACAACAGGCTCAAGAGGAAGAACTTAGCAATGCTGCTGCCAATGAAGCTCCAGCCGAAGAACCTGCTCTTGGTAATGCTCCCGAGGAAGAAGAAGCAGCTGCTGTTGAAGTTCTTCAAGATCAAGCAGCAAATGTTATGGTCGGTGGTGAATCCAGTTCGGACGAATATGAGGAAGGTTTTGTATCCGACCAGCAAAGAAATGAGGACACTTCCAATGATGAAGCAGAATAAGATATCCTCTGCTTGTATAATTATCTTGTACTTTTTACCATTTCCTAGTTTACTTTAAACTATTCACTCTGCAATACTAATAACTTTACTTGTACTTTTTGTATTCACATTTTATCTTTTTATAATAAATACTTTTTCATACTACGGCTTCAGCTCACCACACAGCAATACGGGTACAGATTTCAATAAAATGAAAAGGTTTCACCTCGAATAAATTCTCTCCGTCTATCTCAACTGTTTGCGTCGACTGACTTCGGACCAGCCTCGGGTGTTCTCCTGTGTTCTTCTGAGTTCTCCTCTGTTCTACTGTCCTCAGCGTTCTACCGGAAGATAGGTTTGAGATATGTAGCATATTAACTCGCTATGTTTCAGTGTTCATCTTTGGGAGAGTTGTCAACCTGCAGAAAAATCCAGACGTGTAACCGTTTTTTGTGTGCTTCCTTAGTGCGTCTCATTACACCTCAACAGTGCATTCTCCCAATGGAAACACTCTAAATCATGCAGAATCGTCGAAGGTATGGAATCGACGTGAGTTTAAAGCACTTTTAGTTCTTTCTTTTCCTTTCTATTTGTGTTTTGTTATGGATTTCGATATGGAACCGTAATATTGATCACTCACAGGCTTGTTTTTGAGAACACTCCCGTTGATTCCTTACTGTTCATCCTCATTCACTGTCTCTTCATCATGACCATACAGTCTGATAATTTTTTTATTTATCACCATCAAGTGACCGTAACTCATTGATGGTTCAACTAATGATCATTCAGAGTACTACTTCTCAATCTCTCTCATCATTGCCAATGTGAATTGCGACATGCAACCGTTACATATCACTCATCAACATACAAGGCTTTCGTATTAACTCTTCTTTGTTGAACCATGGGATTTTGATCGATTACAGACCCTTGATTATCATACCTTACTATTACTTGTCTACAATCATACATCCTTCTCCATATATGACTGTTAACAGCATGTTACCGTAACTCATTGATGGTTCAACTGATGATCATTCAAAGTACTACTTCTCAATCTCTCTCATCATTGCCAATGTGAATTGCGACATGCAACCGTTACATATCACTCATCAACATACAAGGCTTTCGTATTAACTCTTCTTTGTTGAACCATGGGATTTTGATCGATTACAGATCCATGATTATCATATCTTACTATTACTTGCCTACAATCATACATCCTTCTCCATATATGACTGTTAACAGCATGTTACCGTAACTCATTGATGGTTCAACTGATGATCAATCAAAGTACTACTTCTCAATCTCTCTCATCATTGCCAATGTGAATTGCGACATGCAACCGTTACATATCACTCATCAACATACAAGTCTTTCGTATTAACTCTTCTTTGTTGAACCATGGGATTTTGATCGATTACAGACCCTTGATTATCATATCTTACTATTACTTGTCTACAATCATACATCCTTCTCCATATATGACTGTTAACAGCATGTTACCGTAACTCATTGATGGTTCAACTAATGATCAATCAGAGTACTACTTCTCAATCTCTCTCATCATTGCCAATGTGAATTGCGACATGCAACCGTTACATATCACTCATCAACATACAAGGCTTTCGTATTAACTCTTCTTTGTTGAACCATGGGATTTTGATCGATTACAGACCCTTGATTATCATATCTTACTATTACTTGTCTACAATCATACATCCTTCTCCATATATGACTGTTAACAGCATGTTACCGTAACTCATTGATGGTTCAACTGATGATCAATCAGAGTACTACTTCTCAATCTCTCTCATCATTGCCAATGTGAATTGCGACATGCAACCGTTACATATCACTCATCAACATACAAGGCTTTCGTATTAACTCTTCTTTGTTGAACCATGGGATTTTGATCGATTACAGACCCTTGATTATCATATCTTACTATTACTTGTCTACAATCATACATCCTTCTCCATATATGACTGTTAACAGCATGTTACCGTAACTCATTGATGGTTCAACTGATGATCAATCAGAGTACTACTTCTCAATCTCTCTCATCATTGCCAATGTGAATTGCGACATGCAACCGTTACATATCACTCATCAACATACAAGGCTTTCGTATTAACTCTTCTTTGTTGAACCATGGGATTTTGATCGATTACAGACCCTTGATTATCATATCTTACTATTACTTGTCTACAATCATACATCCTTCTCCATATATGACTGTTAACAGCATGTTACCGTAACTCATTGATGGTTCAACTGATGATCAATCAGAGTACTACTTCTCAATCTCTCTCATCATTGCCAATGTGAATTGCGACATGAAACCGTTACATATCACTCATCAACATACAAGGCTTTCGTATTAACTCTTCTTTGTTGAACCATGAGATTTCGATCGATTACAGACCCATGATTATCATATCTTACTATTACTTGCCTACAATCATACATCCTTCTCCATATATGACTGTTAACAGCATGTTACCGTAACTCATTGATGGTTCAACTGATGATCATTGAAAGTACTACTTCTCAATCTCTCTCATCATTGCCAATGTGAATTGCGACATGAAACCGTTACATATCACTCATCAACATACAAGGCTTTCGTATTAACTCTACTTTGTTGAACATTGGGATTTTGATCGATTACAGATCCATGATTATCATACCTTACTATTACTTGTCTACAATCATACATCCTTCTCCATATATGACTGTTAACAGCATGTTACCGTAACTCATTGATGGTTCAACTGATGATCAATCAGAGTACTACTTCTCAATCTCTCTCATCATTGCCAATGTGAATTGCGACATGCAACCGTTACATATCACTCGTCAACATACAAGGCTTTCGTATTAACTCTTCTCTGTTGAACCATGAGATTTCGATCGATTACAGACCCATGATTATCATATCTTACTATTACTTGCCTACAATCATACATCCTTCTCCATATATGACTGTTAACAGCATGTTACCGTAACTCATTGATGGTTCAACTGATGATCATTGAAAGTACTACTTCTCAATCTCTCTCATCATTGCCAATGTGAATTGCGACATGCAACCGTTACATATCACTCGTCAACATACAAGGCTTTCGTATTAACTCTTCTATGTTGAACCATGAGATTTCGATCGATTACAGACCCATGATTATCATATCTTACTATTACTTGCCTACAATCATACATCCTTCTCCATATATGACTGTTAACAGCATGTTACCGTAACTCATTGATGGTTCAACTGATGATCAATCAGAGTACTACTTCTCAATCTCTCTCATCATTGCCAATGTGAATTGCGACATGCAACCGTTACATATCACTCGTCAACATACAAGGCTTTCGTATTAACTCTTCTCTGTTGAACCATGAGATTTCGATCGATTACAGACCCATGATTATCATATCTTACTATTACTTGCCTACAATCATACATCCTTCTCCATATATGACTGTTAACAGCATGTTACCGTAACTCATTGATGGTTCAACTGATGATCATTGAAAGTACTACTTCTCAATCTCTCTCATCATTGCCAATGTGAATTGCGACATGAAACCGTAACATATCACTCATCAACATACTAGGCTTTCGTATTAACTCTACTTTGTTGATTATGATATCTTAGTATTACTTGCCTACAATCATACATCCTTCTCCATATATGACTGTTAACAGCATGTTACCGTAACTCATTGATGGTTCAACTGATGATCATTGAAAGTACTACTTCTCAATCTCTCTCATCATTGCCAATGTGAATTGCGACATGAAACCGTAACATATCACTCATCAACATACAAGGCTTTCGTATTAACTCTACTTTGTTGATTATGATATCTTACTATTACTTGCCTACAATCATACATCCTTCTCGATATATGACTGTTAACAGCATGTTACCGTAACTCATTGATGGTTCAACTGATGATCATTGAAAGTACTACTTCTCAATCTCTCTCATCATTGCCAATGTGAATTGCGACATGAAACCGTAACATATCACTCATCAACATACAAGGCTTTCGTATTAACTCTACTTTGTTGATTATGATATCTTACTATTACTTGCCTACAATCATACATCCTTCTCCATATATGACTGTTAACAGCATGTTACCGTAACTCATTGATGGTTCAACTGATGATCATTGAAAGTACTACTTCTCAATCTCTCTCATCATTGCCAATGTGAATTGCGACATGAAACCGTAACATATCACTCATCAACATACAAGGCTTTCGTATTAACTCTTCTTTGTTGATTATGATATCTTACTATTACTTGCCTACAATCATACATCCTTCTCGATATATGACTGTTAACAGCATGTTACCGTAACTCATTGATGGTTCAACTGATGATCATTGAAAGTACTACTTCTCAATCTCTCTCATCATTGCCAATGTGAATTGCGACATGAAACCGTAACATATCACTCATCAACATACAAGGCTTTCGTATTAACTCTACTTTGTTGATTATGATATCTTACTATTACTTGCCTACAATCATACATCCTTCTCGATATATGACTGTTAACAGCATGTTACCGTAACTCATTGATGGTTCAACTGATGATCATTGAAAGTACTACTTCTCAATCTCTCTCATCATTGCCAATGTGAATTGCGACATGAAACCGTAACATATCACTCATCAACATACAAGGCTTTCGTATTAACTCTTCTTTGTTGATTATGATATCTTACTATTACTTGCCTACAATCATACATCCTTCTCGATATATGACTGTTAACAGCATGTTACCGTAACTCATTGATGGTTCAACTGATGATCATTGAAAGTACTACTTCTCAATCTCTCTCATCATTGCCAATGTGAATTGCGACATGAAACCGTAACATATCACTCATCAACATACAAGGCTTTCGTATTAACTCTACTTTGTTGATTATGATATCTTACTATTACTTGCCTACAATCATACATCCTTCTCGATATATGACTGTTAACAGCATGTTACCGTAACTCATTGATGGTTCAACTGATGATCATTGAAAGTACTACTTCTCAATCTCTCTCATCATTGCCAATGTGAATTGCGACATGAAACCGTAACATATCACTCATCAACATACAAGGCTTTCGTATTAACTCTTCTTTGTTGATTATGATATCTTACTATTACTTGCCTACAATCATACATCCTTCTCGATATATGACTGTTAACAGCATGTTACCGTAACTCATTGATGGTTCAACTGATGATCATTGAAAGTACTACTTCTCAATCTCTCTCATCATTGCCAATGTGAATTGCGACATGAAACCGTAACATATCACTCATCAACATACAAGGCTTTCGTATTAACTCTACTTTGTTGATTATGATATCTTACTATTACTTGCCTACAATCATACATCCTTCTCGATATATGACTGTTAACAGCATGTTACCGTAACTCATTGATGGTTCAACTGATGATCATTGAAAGTACTACTTCTCAATCTCTCTCATCATTGCCAATGTGAATTGCGACATGAAACCGTAACATATCACTCATCAACATACAAGGCTTTCGTATTAACTCTTCTTTGTTGATTATGATATCTTACTATTACTTGCCTACAATCATACATCCTTCTCGATATATGACTGTTAACAGCATGTTACCGTAACTCATTGATGGTTCAACTGATGATCATTGAAAGTACTACTTCTCAATCTCTCTCATCATTGCCAATGTGAATTGCGACATGAAACCGTAACATATCACTCATCAACATACAAGGCTTTCGTATTAACTCTACTTTGTTGATTATGATATCTTACTATTACTTGCCTACAATCATACATCCTTCTCGATATATGACTGTTAACAGCATGTTACCGTAACTCATTGATGGTTCAACTGATGATCATTGAAAGTACTACTTCTCAATCTCTCTCATCATTGCCAATGTGAATTGCGACATGAAACCGTAACATATCACTCATCAACATACTAGGCTTTCGTATTAACTCTACTTTGTTGATTATGATATCTTACTATTACTTGCCTACAATCATACATCTTTCTCGATATATGACTGTTAACAGCATGTTACCGTAACTCATTGATGGTTCAACTGATGATCATTGAAAGTACTACTTCTCAATCTCTCTCATCATTGCCAATGTGAATTGCGACATGAAACCGTAACATATCACTCATCAACATACTAGGCTTTCGTATTAACTCTACTTTGTTGATTATGATATCTTACTATTACTTGCCTACAATCATACATCTTTCTCGATATATGACTGTTAACAGCATGTTACCGTAACTCATTGATGGTTCAACTGATGATCATTGAAAGTACTACTTCTCAATCTCTCTCATCATTGCCAATGTGAATTGCGACATGAAACCGTAACATATCACTCATCAACATACTAGGCTTTCGTATTAACTCTACTTTGTTGATTATGATATCTTACTATTACTTGCCTACAATCATACATCCTTCTCGATATATGACTGTTAACAGCATGTTACCGTAACTCATTGATGGTTCAACTGATGATCATTGAAAGTACTACTTCTCAATCTCTCTC
This sequence comes from Auanema freiburgensis, assembly GCA_030370435.1. Lineage (NCBI taxonomy): Eukaryota > Metazoa > Nematoda > Chromadorea > Rhabditida > Rhabditidae > Auanema > Auanema freiburgense. Next base: position 3,158,816 of record CM059371.1, on the reverse strand, counting down.
ATCATTGCCAATGTGAATTGCGACATGCAACCGTAACATATCACTCATCAACATACTAGGCTTTCGTATTAACTCTACTTTGTTGATTATGATATCTTACTATTACTTGCCTACAATCATACATCCTTCTCGATATATGACTGTTAACAGCATGTTACCGTAACTCATTGATGGTTCAACTGATGATCATTGAAAGTACTACTTCTCAATCTCTCTCATCATTGCCAATGTGAATTGCGACATGAAACCGTAACATATCACTCATCAACATACTAGGCTTTCGTATTAACTCTACTTTGTTGATTATGATATCTTACTATTACTTGCCTACAATCATACATCCTTCTCGATATATGACTGTTAACAGCATGTTACCGTAACTCATTGATGGTTCAACTGATGATCATTGAAAGTACTACTTCTCAATCTCTCTCATCATTGCCAATGTGAATTGCGACATGAAACCGTAACATATCACTCATCAACATACTAGGCTTTCGTATTAACTCTACTTTGTTGAACCATGGGATTTTGATCGATTACAGATCCATGATTATCATATCTTACTATTACTTGCCTACAATCATACATCCTTCTCCATATAAGACTGTTAACAGCATGTTACCGTAACTCATTGATGGTTCAACTGATGATCAATCAGAGTACTACTTCTCAATCTCTCTCATCATTGCCAATGTGAATTGCGACATGCAACCGTTACATATCACTCATCAACATACTAGGCTTTCGTATTGACTCTTCTTTGTTGAACCATGGGATTTTGATCGATTACAGATCCATGATTATCATATCTTACTATTACTTGCCTACAATCATACATCCTTCTCCATATAAGACTGTTAACAGCATGTTACCGTAACTCATTGATGGTTCAACTGATGATCAATCAGAGTACTACTTCTCAATCTCTCTCATCATTGCCAATGTGAATTGCGACATGAAACCGTAACATATCACTCATCAACATACAAGGCTTTCGTATTAACTCTACTTTGTTGATTATGATATCTTACTATTACTTGCCTACAATCATACATCCTTCTCGATATATGACTGTTAACAGCATGTTACCGTAACTCATTGATGGTTCAACTGATGATCATTGAAAGTACTACTTCTCAATCTCTCTCATCATTGCCAATGTGAATTGCGACATGAAACCGTAACATATCACTCATCAACATACTAGGCTTTCGTATTAACTCTACTTTGTTGATTATGATATCTTACTATTACTTGCCTACAATCATACATCTTTCTCGATATATGACTGTTAACAGCATGTTACCGTAACTCATTGATGGTTCAACTGATGATCATTGAAAGTACTACTTCTCAATCTCTCTCATCATTGCCAATGTGAATTGCGACATGAAACCGTAACATATCACTCATCAACATACTAGGCTTTCGTATTAACTCTACTTTGTTGATTATGATATCTTACTATTACTTGCCTACAATCATACATCTTTCTCGATATATGACTGTTAACAGCATGTTACCGTAACTCATTGATGGTTCAACTGATGATCATTGAAAGTACTACTTCTCAATCTCTCTCATCATTGCCAATGTGAATTGCGACATGAAACCGTAACATATCACTCATCAACATACTAGGCTTTCGTATTAACTCTACTTTGTTGATTATGATATCTTACTATTACTTGCCTACAATCATACATCCTTCTCGATATATGACTGTTAACAGCATGTTACCGTAACTCATTGATGGTTCAACTGATGATCATTGAAAGTACTACTTCTCAATCTCTCTCATCATTGCCAATGTGAATTGCGACATGAAACCGTAACATATCACTCATCAACATACTAGGCTTTCGTATTAACTCTACTTTGTTGATTATGATATCTTACTATTACTTGCCTACAATCATACATCCTTCTCGATATATGACTGTTAACAGCATGTTACCGTAACTCATTGATGGTTCAACTGATGATCATTGAAAGTACTACTTCTCAATCTCTCTCATCATTGCCAATGTGAATTGCGACATGCAACCGTAACATATCACTCATCAACATACTAGGCTTTCGTATTAACTCTACTTTGTTGATTATGATATCTTACTATTACTTGCCTACAATCATACATCCTTCTCGATATATGACTGTTAACAGCATGTTACCGTAACTCATTGATGGTTCAACTGATGATCATTGAAAGTACTACTTCTCAATCTCTCTCATCATTGCCAATGTGAATTGCGACATGAAACCGTAACATATCACTCATCAACATACTAGGCTTTCGTATTAACTCTACTTTGTTGAACCATGGGATTTTGATCGATTACAGATCCATGATTATCATATCTTACTATTACTTGCCTACAATCATACATCCTTCTCCATATAAGACTGTTAACAGCATGTTACCGTAACTCATTGATGGTTCAACTGATGATCAATCAGAGTACTACTTCTCAATCTCTCTCATCATTGCCAATGTGAATTGCGACATGCAACCGTTACATATCACTCATCAACATACTAGGCTTTCGTATTGACTCTTCTTTGTTGAACCATGGGATTTTGATCGATTACAGATCCATGATTATCATATCTTACTATTACTTGCCTACAATCATACATCCTTCTCCATATAAGACTGTTAACAGCATGTTACCGTAACTCATTGATGGTTCAACTGATGATCAATCAGAGTACTACTTCTCAATCTCTCTCATCATTGCCAATGTGAATTGCGACATGAAACCGTAACATATCACTCATCAACATACAAGGCTTTCGTATTAACTCTACTTTGTTGATTATGATATCTTACTATTACTTGCCTACAATCATACATCCTTCTCGATATATGACTGTTAACAGCATGTTACCGTAACTCATTGATGGTTCAACTGATGATCATTGAAAGTACTACTTCTCAATCTCTCTCATCATTGCCAATGTGAATTGCGACATGCAACCGTAACATATCACTCATCAACATACTAGGCTTTCGTATTAACTCTACTTTGTTGATTATGATATCTTACTATTACTTGCCTACAATCATACATCTTTCTCGATATATGACTGTTAACAGCATGTTACCGTAACTCATTGATGGTTCAACTGATGATCATTGAAAGTACTACTTCTCAATCTCTCTCATCATTGCCAATGTGAATTGCGACATGAAACCGTAACATATCACTCATCAACATACTAGGCTTTCGTATTAACTCTACTTTGTTGATTATGATATCTTACTATTACTTGCCTACAATCATACATCTTTCTCGATATATGACTGTTAACAGCATGTTACCGTAACTCATTGATGGTTCAACTGATGATCATTGAAAGTACTACTTCTCAATCTCTCTCATCATTGCCAATGTGAATTGCGACATGAAACCGTAACATATCACTCATCAACATACTAGGCTTTCGTATTAACTCTACTTTGTTGATTATGATATCTTACTATTACTTGCCTACAATCATACATCTTTCTCGATATATGACTGTTAACAGCATGTTACCGTAACTCATTGATGGTTCAACTGATGATCATTGAAAGTACTACTTCTCAATCTCTCTCATCATTGCCAATGTGAATTGCGACATGAAACCGTAACATATCACTCATCAACATACTAGGCTTTCGTATTAACTCTACTTTGTTGATTATGATATCTTACTATTACTTGCCTACAATCATACATCTTTCTCGATATATGACTGTTAATAGCATGTTACCGTAACTCATTGATGGTTCAACTGATGATCATTGAAAGTACTACTTCTCAATCTCTCTCATCATTGCCAATGTGAATTGCGACATGCAACCGTAACATATCACTCATCAACATACTAGGCTTTCGTATTAACTCTACTTTGTTGATTATGATATCTTACTATTACTTGCCTACAATCATACATCCTTCTCGATATATGACTGTTAACAGCATGTTACCGTAACTCATTGATGGTTCAACTGATGATCATTGAAAGTACTACTTCTCAATCTCTCTCATCATTGCCAATGTGAATTGCGACATGAAACCGTAACATATCACTCATCAACATACTAGGCTTTCGTATTAACTCTACTTTGTTGATTATGATATCTTACTATTACTTGCCTACAATCATACATCCTTCTCGATATATGACTGTTAACAGCATGTTACCGTAACTCATTGATGGTTCAACTGATGATCATTGAAAGTACTACTTCTCAATCTCTCTCATCATTGCCAATGTGAATTGCGACATGCAACCGTAACATATCACTCATCAACATACTAGGCTTTCGTATTAACTCTACTTTGTTGATTATGATATCTTACTATTACTTGCCTACAATCATACATCCTTCTCGATATATGACTGTTAACAGCATGTTACCGTAACTCATTGATGGTTCAACTGATGATCATTGAAAGTACTACTTCTCAATCTCTCTCATCATTGCCAATGTGAATTGCGACATGAAACCGTAACATATCACTCATCAACATACTAGGCTTTCGTATTAACTCTACTTTGTTGATTATGATATCTTACTATTACTTGCCTACAATCATACATCCTTCTCGATATATGACTGTTAACAGCATGTTACCGTAACTCATTGATGGTTCAACTGATGATCATTGAAAGTACTACTTCTCAATCTCTCTCATCATTGCCAATGTGAATTGCGACATGCAACCGTAACATATCACTCATCAACATACTAGGCTTTCGTATTAACTCTACTTTGTTGATTATGATATCTTACTATTACTTGCCTACAATCATACATCCTTCTCGATATATGACTGTTAACAGCATGTTACCGTAACTCATTGATGGTTCAACTGATGATCATTGAAAGTACTACTTCTCAATCTCTCTCATCATTGCCAATGTGAATTGCGACATGAAACCGTAACATATCACTCATCAACATACTAGGCTTTCGTATTAACTCTACTTTGTTGATTATGATATCTTACTATTACTTGCCTACAATCATACATCCTTCTCCATATAAGACTGTTAACAGCATGTTACCGTAACTCATTGATGGTTCAACTGATGATCAATCAGAGTACTACTTCTCAATCTCTCTCATCATTGCCAATGTGAATTGCGACATGCAACCGTTACATATCACTCATCAACATACTAGGCTTTCGTATTGACTCTTCTTTGTTGAACCATGGGATTTTGATCGATTACAGATCCATGATTATCATATCTTACTATTACTTGCCTACAATCATACATCCTTCTCCATATAAGACTGTTAACAGCATGTTACCGTAACTCATTGATGGTTCAACTGATGATCAATCAGAGTACTACTTCTCAATCTCTCTCATCATTGCCAATGTGAATTGCGACATGAAACCGTAACATATCACTCATCAACATACAAGGCTTTCGTATTAACTCTACTTTGTTGATTATGATATCTTACTATTACTTGCCTACAATCCACATTGGCAATGATGAGAGAGATTGAGAAGTAGTACTCTGATTGATCATCAGTTGAACCATCAATGAGTTACGGTAACATGCTGTTAACAGTCATATATGGAGAAGGATGTATGATTGTAGGCAAGTAATAGTAAGATATCATAATCATGGATCTGTAATCGATCAAAATCCCATGGTTCAACAAAGAAGAGTTAATACGAAAGCCTAGTATGTTGATGAGTGATATGTAACGGTTGCATGTCGCAATTCACATTGGCAATGATGAGAGAGATTGAGAAGTAGTACTCTGATTGATCATCAGTTGAACCATCAATAAGTTAAGGTCACTTGATGGTGATAAATAAAAAAATTATCAGACTGTATGGTCATGATGAAGAGACAGTGAATGAGGATGAACAGTAAGGAATCAACGGGAGTGTTCTCAAAAACAAGCCTGTGAGTGATCAATATTACGGTTCCATATCGAAATCCATAACAAAACACAAATAGAAAGGAAAAGAAAGAACTAAAAGTGCTTTAAACTCACGTCGATTCCATACCTTCGACGATTCTGCATGATTTAGAGTGTTTCCATTGGGAGAATGCACTGTTGAGGTGTAATGAGACGCACTAAGGAAGCACACAAAAAACGGTTACACGTCTGGATTTTTCTGCAGGTTGACAACTCTCCCAAAGATGAACACTGAAACATAGCGAGTTAATATGCTACATATCTCAAACCTATCTTCCGGTAGAACGCTGAGGACAGGAGAACAGAGGAGAACTCAGAAGAACACAGGAGAACACACGAGGCTGGTCCGAAGTCAGTCGACGCAAACAGTTGAGATAGACGGAGAGAATTTATTCGAGGTGAAACCTTTTCATTTTATTGAAATCTGTACTCGTATTGCTGTGTGGTGAGCTGAAGCCGTAGTATGAAAAAGTATTTATTATAAAAAGATAAAATGTGAATACAAAAAGTACAAGTAAAGTTATTAGTATTGCAAAGTGAATAGTTTAAAGTAAACTAGGAAATGGTAAAAAGTACAAGATAATTATACAAGCAGAGGATACCTCATTCTGCTTAATTGGCAGCAGCATTGTTAAGTTCTTCCTCTTGAGCCTGTTGTTCTCGAATGCGATTGAACATTTCAAGTTGTTCTCGTTGGTAACGTCTCATGCGCTTTTCCTTTTCGACCTCCTCTCGATATCTGTTATCATACACGACTTCATCTCTGATTGGGTTGTTAGCTATTCTCCAAGCCATCATGTACCAGAAAGGCATGAATTCAGTTCCATGTGGGGGTGGCATGCGTGGTGGAGTACGGTGATTATGCTGCAAACGGTGGTGAGCGACATGACGAATCATTCGCAAGACTTGAATGTCTTCATCAACATGCTCTAAAACATCCTCATCCTCATCCTTCTGGTCAGCTTGCATTCCGGCATTCTCAGCAGGTTGGTTTTCGTTTCTCTCTTCGCGATCTTCATCGGCTACACTGGCATTCGACCTGTAAACATAAAACCATTATAGAACATGATGATACTGAACTCACATTTTATTCTCAAGTTCTGCTTGCTCCAGCTCTCCAAACAAGTCGACTCCTCCTCCAAAGAACATGAAATTGTAGAAAAATTCGCAGATCCTCGATTTGAAGTCCTCTCTCTCTTCATCGGTCAGGCTGAACTCCTTCACAACTGTGAATTCTCCATTCAGAAGATATTCACACGAGAGTAGAAATTCCTTGTACTTGTAGGGCATGTCTATTGCCACCTCGTAGTCGCCTCTTTCGCTCATGATTTCCATACCAAAACGGTTTAGGAACTGAAAAAAATGTTTACAACACAAAACAAATTAAGAATACTCACCTTGGCAACAGTAAAGTCAGCTTTCTTGTCTCCTTTGTATCCCCAGAGTGCGAGTTTCTCCTTGAGGAAATCGAGGCATTCTCTAATGTGGGTAGCTTGAAGTTCCATGGCTAACGAAAAGTTGAAAGTTGTGAAAAGTTCTGTAACGAAAAGTATGAGAATATCATAACGAGCACAGAACAATAAAGAAGCAAGAAAAAACGACAAAGAATTATGACAAGTAATTAATAAAGAAAACACATCAAACAACTCGAACAGTAAAACCAGCGGGATCCATGACACATCACTGGAGCGCGGTTTACACAGTTTCACTAATATTAAAAAAAGAAATGATGACAAATGCTGATTGGCAGACAGCTAGTGGTTGTTGTTGAATGACGAATGATGACTGATATGATTGCTGCGAAACAGACTATATATACCTGTTCGAGAGATCAAATTTATCCGGCAAAACTGTTTGATCTGCCAAAGGTCACAAGTTTGCTCTACTGACAAACAACTTGAACAACAAGTAATTGTACTTTACGTTGTCCTTTCTTAATTATAAAATATATTTTTACTTTTTATTATTCATACTGTATTAATATTTCTTTTTCAAACTACAATATTCAGAATGTTTTGTTAAAACATTATATTGTTTTAAGAAGAATTTGCTTTTCATTTATCTTAACGTTCTTGTCGTGTTCGCAAATAAAAAATTGAATTGATTCTGATGATACATTGAAACAAGTATTTGAATGATCTTTCTTCTGAAAACAGATGCGGTTGTCATTTGCTTCAACCAGATGAATCATTAACCTTTTGTATTTTCATATACACAGTCTTATATATGGAGAAGGATGTATGATTGTAGGCAAGTAATAGTAAGATATGATAATCATGGGTCTGTAATCGATCGAAATCCCATTGTTCAACAAAGAAGAGTTAATACGAAAGCCTTGTATGTTGATGAGTGATATGTAACGGTTGCATGTCGCAATTCACATTGGCAATGATGAGAGAGATTGAGAAGTAGTACTTTGAATGATCATCAGTTGAACCATCAATGAGTTACGGTAACATGCTGTTAACAGTCATATATGGAGAAGGATGTATGATTGTAGACAAGTAATAGTAAGATATGATAATCATGGGTCTGTAATCGATCGAAATCCCATTGTTCAACAAAGAAGAGTTAATACGAAAGACTTGTATGTTGATGAGTGATATGTAACGGTTGCATGTCGCAATTCACATTGGCAATGATGAGAGAGATTGAGAAGTAGTACTTTGAATGATCATCAGTTGAACCATCAATGAGTTACGGTAACATGCTGTTAACAGTCATATATGGAGAAGGATGTATGATTGTAGACAAGTAATAGTAAGGTATGATAATCATGGATCTGTAATCGATCGAAATCCCATTGTTCAACAAAGAAGAGTTAATACGAAAGCCTACTATGTTGGTGAGTGATATGTAACGGTTGCATGTCGCAATTCACATTGGCAATGATGAGAGAGATTGAGAAGTAGTACTTTGAATGATCATCAGTTGAACCATCAATGAGTTACGGTAACATGCTGTTAACAGTCATATATGGAGAAGGATGTATGATTGTAGACAAGTAATAGTAAGATATGATAATCATGGGTCTGTAATCGATCAAAATCCCAATGTTCAACAAAGTAGAGTTAATACGAAAGCCTTGTATGTTGATGAGTGATATGTTACGGTTTCATGTCGCAATTCACATTGGCAATGATGAGAGAGATTGAGAAGTAGTACTTTGAATGATCATCAGTTGAACCATCAATGAGTTACGGTAACATGCTGTTAACAGTCATATATGGAGAAGGATGTATGATTGTAGACAAGTAATAGTAAGATATGATAATCATGGGTCTGTAATCGATCAAAATCCCAATGTTCAACAAAGTAGAGTTAATACGAAAGCCTTGTATGTTGATGAGTGATATGTAACGGTTTCATGTCGCAATTCACATTGGCAATGATGAGAGAGATTGAGAAGTAGTACTCTGATTGATCATCAGTTGAACCATCAATGAGTTACGGTAACATGCTGTTAACAGTCATATATGGAGAAGGATGTATGATTGTAGACAAGTAATAGTAAGGTATGATAATCAAGGGTCTGTAATCGATCAAAATCCCATGGTTCAACAAAGAAGAGTTAATACGAAAGCCTAGTATGTTGATGAGTGATATGTAACGGTTTCATGTCGCAATTCACATTGGCAATGATGAGAGAGATTGAGAAGTAGTACTCTGATTGATCATTACTTGAACCATCAATGAGTTACGGTAACATGCTGTTAACAGTCATATATGGAGAAGGATGTATGATTGTAGACAAGTAATAGTAAGGTATGATAATCAAGGGTCTGTAATCGATCAAAATCCCATGGTTCAACAAAGAAGAGTTAATACGAAAGCCTAGTATGTTGATGAGTGATATGTAACGGTTTCATGTCGCAATTCACATTGGCAATGATGAGAGAGATTGAGAAGTAGTACTCTGATTGATCATCAGTTGAACCATCAATGAGTTACGGTAACATGCTGTTAACAGTCATATATGGAGAAGGATGTATGATTGTAGACAAGTAATAGTAAGGTATGATAATCAAGGGTCTGTAATCGATGAAAATCCCATGGTTCAACAAAGAAGAGTTAATACGAAAGACTTGTATGTTGATGAGTGATATGTAACGGTTTCATGTCGCAATTCACATTGGCAATGATGAGAGAGATTGAGAAGTAGTACTCTGATTGATCATTACTTGAACCATCAATGAGTTACGGTAACATGCTGTTAACAGTCATATATGGAGAAGGATGTATGATTGTAGACAAGTAATAGTAAGATATGATAATCATGGGTCTGTAATCGATCAAAATCCCAATGTTCAACAAAGTAGAGTTAATACGAAAGACTTGTATGTTGATGAGTGATATGTAACGGTTTCATGTCGCAATTCACATTGGCAATGATGAGAGAGATTGAGAAGTAGTACTTTGAATGATCATCAGTTGAACCATCAATGAGTTACGGTAACATGCTGTTAACAGTCATATATGGAGAAGGATGTATGATTGTAGACAAGTAATAGTAAGATATGATAATCATGGGTCTGTAATCGATCAAAATCCCAATGTTCAACAAAGTAGAGTTAATACGAAAGACTTGTATGTTGATGAGTGATATGTAACGGTTTCATGTCGCAATTCACATTGGCAATGATGAGAGAGATTGAGAAGTAGTACTTTGAATGATCATCAGTTGAACCATCAATGAGTTACGGTAACATGCTGTTAACAGTCATATATGGAGAAGGATGTATGATTGTAGACAAGTAATAGTAAGGTATGATAATCAAGGGTCTGTAATCGATGAAAATCCCATGGTTCAACAAAGAAGAGTTAATACGAAAGACTTGTATGTTGATGAGTGATATGTAACGGTTTCATGTCGCAATTCACATTGGCAATGATGAGAGAGATTGAGAAGTAGTACTCTGATTGATCATCAGTTGAACCATCAATAAGTTAAGGTCACTTGATGGTGATAAATAAAAAAATTATCAGACTGTATGGTCATGATGAAGAGACAGTGAATGAGGATGAACAGTAAGGAATCAACGGGAGTGTTCTCAAAAACAAGCCTGTGAGTGATCAATATTACGGTTCCATATCGAAATCCATAACAAAACACAAATAGAAAGGAAAAGAAAGAACTAAAAGTGCTTTAAACTCACGTCGATTCCATACCTTCGACGATTCTGCATGATTTAGAGTGTTTCCATTGGGAGAATGCACTGTTGAGGTGTAATGAGACGCACTAAGGAAGCACACAAAAAACGGTTACACGTCTGGATTTTTCTGCAGGTTGACAACTCTCCCAAAGATGAACACTGAAACATAGCGAGTTAATATGCTACATATCTCAAACCTATCTTCCGGTAGAACGCTGAGGACAGGAGAACAGAGGAGAACTCAGAAGAACACAGGAGAACACACGAGGCTGGTCCGAAGTCAGTCGACGCAAACAGTTGAGATAGACGGAGAGAATTTATTCGAGGTGAAACCTTTTCATTTTATTGAAATCTGTACTCGTATTGCTGTGTGGTGAGCTGAAGCCGTAGTATGAAAAAGTATTTATTATAAAAAGATAAAATGTGAATACAAAAAGTACAAGTAAAGTTATTAGTATTGCAGAGTGAATAGTTTAAAGTAAACTAGGAAATGGTAAAAAGTACAAGATAATTATACAAGCAGAGGATACCTCATTCTGCTTAATTGGCAGCAGCATTGTTAAGTTCTTCCTCTTGAGCCTGTTGTTCTCGAATGCGATTGAACATTTCAAGTTGTTCTCGTTGGTAACGTCTCATGCGCTTTTCCTTTTCGACCTCCTCTCGATATCTGTTATCATACACGACTTCATCTCTGATTGGGTTGTTAGCTATTCTCCAAGCCATCATGTACCAGAAAGGCATGAATTCAGTTCCATGTGGGGGTGGCATGCGTGGTGGAGTACGGTGATTATGCTGCAAACGGTGGTGAGCGACATGACGAATCATTCGCAAGACTTGAATGTCTTCATCAACATGCTCTAAAACATCCTCATCCTCATCCTTCTGGTCAGCTTGCATTCCGGCATTCTCAGCAGGTTGGTTTTCGTTTCTCTCTTCGCGATCTTCATCGGCTACACTGGCATTCGACCTGTAAACATAAAACCATTATAGAACATGATGATACTGAACTCACATTTTATTCTCAAGTTCTGCTTGCTCCAGCTCTCCAAACAAGTCGACTCCTCCTCCAAAGAACATGAAATTGTAGAAAAATTCGCAGATCCTCGATTTGAAGTCCTCTCTCTCTTCATCGGTCAGGCTGAACTCCTTCACAACTGTGAATTCTCCATTCAGAAGATATTCACACGAGAGTAGAAATTCCTTGTACTTGTAGGGCATGTCTATTGCCACCTCGTAGTCGCCTCTTTCGCTCATGATTTCCATACCAAAACGGTTTAGGAACTGAAAAAAATGTTTACAACACAAAACAAATTAAGAATACTCACCTTGGCAACAGTAAAGTCAGCTTTCTTGTCTCCTTTGTATCCCCAGAGTGCGAGTTTCTCCTTGAGGAAATCGAGGCATTCTCTAATGTGGGTAGCTTGAAGTTCCATGGCTAACGAAAAGTTGAAAGTTGTGAAAAGTTCTGTAACGAAAAGTATGAGAATATCATAACGAGCACAGAACAATAAAGAAGCAAGAAAAAACGACAAAGAATTATGACAAGTAATTAATAAAGAAAACACATCAAACAACTCGAACAGTAAAACCAGCGGGATCCATGACACATCACTGGAGCGCGGTTTACACAGTTTCACTAATATTAAAAAAGAAATGATGACAAATGCTGATTGGCAGACAGCTAGTGGTTGTTGTTGAATGACGAATGATGACTGATATGATTGCTGCGAAACAGACTATATATACCTGTTCGAGAGATCAAATTTATCCGGCAAAACTGTTTGATCTGCCAAAGGTCACAAGTTTGCTCTACTGACAAACAACTTGAACAACAAGTAATTGTACTTTACGTTGTCCTTTCTTAATTATAAAATATATTTTTACTTTTTATTATTCATACTGTATTAATATTTCTTTTTCAAACTACAATATTCAGAATGTTTTGTTAAAACATTATATTGTTTTAAGAAGAATTTGCTTTTCATTTATCTTAACGTTCTTGTCGTGTTCGCAAATAAAAAATTGAATTGATTCTGATGATACATTGAAACAAGTATTTGAATGATCTTTCTTCTGAAAACAGATGCGGTTGTCATTTGCTTCAACCAGATGAATCATTAACCTTTTGTATTTTCATATACACAGTCTTATATATGGAGAAGGATGTATGATTGTAGGCAAGTAATAGTAAGATATGATAATCATGGGTCTGTAATCGATCGAAATCCCATTGTTCAACAAAGAAGAGTTAATACGAAAGCCTTGTATGTTGATGAGTGATATGTAACGGTTGCATGTCGCAATTCACATTGGCAATGATGAGAGAGATTGAGAAGTAGTACTTTGAATGATCATCAGTTGAACCATCAATGAGTTACGGTAACATGCTGTTAACAGTCATATATGGAGAAGGATGTATGATTGTAGGCAAGTAATAGTAAGATATGATAATCATGGGTCTGTAATCGATCGAAATCCCATTGTTCAACAAAGAAGAGTTAATACGAAAGACTTGTATGTTGATGAGTGATATGTAACGGTTGCATGTCGCAATTCACATTGGCAATGATGAGAGAGATTGAGAAGTAGTACTTTGAATGATCATCAGTTGAACCATCAATGAGTTACGGTAACATGCTGTTAACAGTCATATATGGAGAAGGATGTATGATTGTAGACAAGTAATAGTAAGATATGATAATCATGGGTCTGTAATCGATCAAAATCCCATGGTTCAACAAAGAAGAGTTAATACGAAAGCCTAGTATGTTGATGAGTGATATGTAACGGTTTCATGTCGCAATTCACATTGGCAATGATGAGAGAGATTGAGAAGTAGTACTCTGAATGATCATCAGTTGAACCATCAATGAGTTACGGTAACATGCTGTTAACAGTCATATATGGAGAAGGATGTATGATTGTAGACAAGTAATAGTAAGATATGATAATCATGGGTCTGTAATCGATCGAAATCCCATGGTTCAGCAGAGAAGAGTTAATACGAAAGACTTGTATGTTGATCAGTGATATGTAACGGTTGCATGTCGCAATTCACATTGGCAATGATGAGAGAGATTGAGAAGTAGTACTTTGAATGATCATCAGTTGAACCATCAATGAGTTACGGTAACATGCTGTTAACAGTCATATATGGAGAAGGATGTATGATTGTAGACAAGTAATAGTAAGATATGATAATCAAGGGTCTGTAATCGATCAAAATCCCATGGTTCAACAAAGAAGAGTTAATACGAAAGACTTGTATGTTGATGAGTGATATGTAACGGTTGCATGTCGCAATTCACATTGGCAATGATGAGAGAGATTGAGAAGTAGTACTCTGAATGATCATCAGTTGAACCATCAATGAGTTACGGTAACATGCTGTTAACAGTCATATATGGAGAAGGATGTATGATTGTAGACAAGTAATAGTAAGATATGATAATCATGGGTCTGTAATCGATCGAAATCCCATTGTTCAACAAAGAAGAGTTAATACGAAAGCCTACTATGTTGGTGAGTGATATGTAACGGTTGCATGTCGCAATTCACATTGGCAATGATGAGAGAGATTGAGAAGTAGTACTTTGAATGATCATCAGTTGAACCATCAATGAGTTACGGTAACATGCTGTTAACAGTCATATATGGAGAAGGATGTATGATTGTAGACAAGTAATAGTAAGATATGATAATCATGGGTCTGTAATCGATCAAAATCCCAATGTTCAACAAAGTAGAGTTAATACGAAAGACTTGTATGTTGATGAGTGATATGTAACGGTTGCATGTCGCAATTCACATTGGCAATGATGAGAGAGATTGAGAAGTAGTACATTGAATGATCATCAGTTGAACCATCAATGAGTTACGGTAACATGCTGTTAACAGTCATATATGGAGAAGGATGTATGATTGTAGACAAGTAATAGTAAGATATGATAATCATGGGTCTGTAATCGATCAAAATCCCAATGTTCAACAAAGAAGAGTTAATACGAAAGCCTTGTATGTTGATGAGTGATATGTAACGGTTTCATGTCGCAATTCACATTGGCAATGATGAGAGAGATTGAGAAGTAGTACATTGAATGATCATCAGTTGAACCATCAATGAGTTACGGTAACATGCTGTTAACAGTCATATATGGAGAAGGATGTATGATTGTAGACAAGTAATAGTAAGATATGATAATCAAGGGTCTGTAATCGATCAAAATCCCATGGTTCAACAAAGAAGAGTTAATACGAAAGCCTAGTATGTTGATGAGTGATATGTAACGGTTTCATGTCGCAATTCACATTGGCAATGATGAGAGAGATTGAGAAGTAGTACTCTGAATGATCATTAGTTGAACCATCAATAAGTTACGGTAACATGCTGTTAACAGTCATATATGGAGAAGGATGTATGATTGTAGACAAGTAATAGTAAGATATGATAATCATGGGTCTGTAATCGATCAAAATCCCATGGTTCAACAAAGAAGAGTTAATACGAAAGCCTAGTATGTTGATGAGTGATATGTAACGGTTTCATGTCGCAATTCACATTGGCAATGATGAGAGAGATTGAGAAGTAGTACTCTGAATGATCATTAGTTGAACCATCAATAAGTTACGGTAACATGCTGTTAACAGTCATATATGGAGAAGGATGTATGATTGTAGACAAGTAATAGTAAGATATGATAATCATGGGTCTGTAATCGATCAAAATCCCAATGTTCAACAAAGAAGAGTTAATACGAAAGCCTTGTATGTTGATGAGTGATATGTAACGGTTTCATGTCGCAATTCACATTGGCAATGATGAGAGAGATTGAGAAGTAGTACATTGAATGATCATCAGTTGAACCATCAATGAGTTACGGTAACATGCTGTTAACAGTCATATATGGAGAAGGATGTATGATTGTAGACAAGTAATAGTAAGATATGATAATCAAGGGTCTGTAATCGATCAAAATCCCATGGTTCAACAAAGAAGAGTTAATACGAAAGCCTAGTATGTTGATGAGTGATATGTAACGGTTTCATGTCGCAATTCACATTGGCAATGATGAGAGAGATTGAGAAGTAGTACTCTGAATGATCATTAGTTGAACCATCAATAAGTTACGGTAACATGCTGTTAACAGTCATATATGGAGAAGGATGTATGATTGTAGACAAGTAATAGTAAGATATGATAATCATGGGTCTGTAATCGATCAAAATCCCATGGTTCAACAAAGAAGAGTTAATACGAAAGCCTAGTATGTTGATGAGTGATATGTAACGGTTTCATGTCGCAATTCACATTGGCAATGATGAGAGAGATTGAGAAGTAGTACTCTGAATGATCATTAGTTGAACCATCAATAAGTTACGGTAACATGCTGTTAACAGTCATATATGGAGAAGGATGTATGATTGTAGACAAGTAATAGTAAGATATGATAATCATGGGTCTGTAATCGATCAAAATCCCATGGTTCAACAAAGAAGAGTTAATACGAAAGCCTAGTATGTTGATGAGTGATATGTAACGGTTTCATGTCGCAATTCACATTGGCAATGATGAGAGAGATTGAGAAGTAGTACTCTGAATGATCATTAGTTGAACCATCAATGAGTTACGGTAACATGCTGTTAACAGTCATATATGGAGAAGGATGTATGATTGTAGACAAGTAATAGTAAGATATGATAATCATGGGTCTGTAATCGATCAAAATCCCAATGTTCAACAAAGTAGAGTTAATACGAAAGACTTGTATGTTGATGAGTGATATGTAACGGTTTCATGTCGCAATTCACATTGGCAATGATGAGAGAGATTGAGAAGTAGTACTTTGAATGATCATCAGTTGAACCATCAATGAGTTACGGTAACATGCTGTTAACAGTCATATATGGAGAAGGATGTATGATTGTAGACAAGTAATAGTAAGATATGATAATCATGGGTCTGTAATCGATCAAAATCCCAATGTTCAACAAAGTAGAGTTAATACGAAAGACTTGTATGTTGATGAGTGATATGTAACGGTTTCATGTCGCAATTCACATTGGCAATGATGAGAGAGATTGAGAAGTAGTACTTTGAATGATCATCAGTTGAACCATCAATGAGTTACGGTAACATGCTGTTAACAGTCATATATGGAGAAGGATGTATGATTGTAGACAAGTAATAGTAAGATATGATAATCATGGGTCTGTAATCGATCAAAATCCCATGGTTCAACAAAGAAGAGTTAATACGAAAGCCTAGTATGTTGATGAGTGATATGTAACGGTTTCATGTCGCAATTCACATTGGCAATGATGAGAGAGATTGAGAAGTAGTACTTTGAATGATCATCAGTTGAACCATCAATGAGTTACGGTAACATGCTGTTAACAGTCATATATGGAGAAGGATGTATGATTGTAGACAAGTAATAGTAAGATATGATAATCATGGGTCTGTAATCGATCAAAATCCCAATGTTCAACAAAGTAGAGTTAATACGAAAGCCTTGTATGTTGATGAGTGATATGTAACGGTTTCATGTCGCAATTCACATTGGCAATGATGAGAGAGATTGAGAAGTAGTACTTTGAATGATCATCAGTTGAACCATCAATGAGTTACGGTAACATGCTGTTAACAGTCATATATGGAGAAGGATGTATGATTGTAGACAAGTAATAGTAAGGTATGATAATCAAGGGTCTGTAATCGATGAAAATCCCATTGTTCAACAAAGAAGAGTTAATACGAAAGCCTTGTATGTTGATGAGTGATATGTAACGGTTTCATGTCGCAATTCACATTGGCAATGATGAGAGAGATTGAGAAGTAGTACAATGATTGATCATCAGTTGAACCATCAATAAGTTAAGGTCACTTGATGGTGATAAATAAAAAATTATCAGACTGTATGGTCATGATGAAGAGACAGTGAATGAGGATGAACAGTAAGGAATCAACGGGAGTGTTCTCAAAAACAAGCCTGTGAGTGATCAATATTACGGTTCCATATCGAAATCCATAACAAAACACAAATAGAAAGGAAAAGAAAGAACTAAAAGTGCTTTAAACTCACGTCGATTCCATACCTTCGACGATTCTGCATGATTTAGAGTGTTTCCATTGGGAGAATGCACTGTTGAGGTGTAATGAGACGCACTAAGGAAGCACACAAAAAACGGTTACACGTCTGGATTTTTCTGCAGGTTGACAACTCTCCCAAAGATGAACACTGAAACATAGCGAGTTAATATGCTACATATCTCAAACCTATCTTCCGGTAGAACGCTGAGGACAGGAGAACAGAGGAGAACTCAGAAGAACACAGGAGAACACACGAGGCTGGTCCGAAGTCAGTCGACGCAAACAGTTGAGATAGACGGAGAGAATTTATTCGAGGTGAAACCTTTTCATTTTATTGAAATCTGTACTCGTATTGCTGTGTGGTGAGCTGAAGCCGTAGTATGAAAAAGTATTTATTATAAAAAGATAAAATGTGAATACAAAAAGTACAAGTAAAGTTATTAGTATTGCAGAGTGAATAGTTTAAAGTAAACTAGGAAATGGTAAAAAGTACAAGATAATTATACAAGCAGAGGATACCTCATTCTGCTTAATTGGCAGCAGCATTGTTAAGTTCTTCCTCTTGAGCCTGTTGTTCTCGAATGCGATTGAACATTTCAAGTTGTTCTCGTTGGTAACGTCTCATGCGCTTTTCCTTTTCGACCTCCTCTCGATATCTGTTATCATACACGACTTCATCTCTGATTGGGTTGTTAGCTATTCTCCAAGCCATCATGTACCAGAAAGGCATGAATTCAGTTCCATGTGGGGGTGGCATGCGTGGTGGAGTACGGTGATTATGCTGCAAACGGTGGTGAGCGACATGACGAATCATTCGCAAGACTTGAATGTCTTCATCAACATGCTCTAAAACATCCTCATCCTCATCCTTCTGGTCAGCTTGCATTCCGGCATTCTCAGCAGGTTGGTTTTCGTTTCTCTCTTCGCGATCTTCATCGGCTACACTGGCATTCGACCTGTAAACATAAAACCATTATAGAACATGATGATACTGAACTCACATTTTATTCTCAAGTTCTGCTTGCTCCAGCTCTCCAAACAAGTCGACTCCTCCTCCAAAGAACATGAAATTGTAGAAAAATTCGCAGATCCTCGATTTGAAGTCCTCTCTCTCTTCATCGGTCAGGCTGAACTCCTTCACAACTGTGAATTCTCCATTCAGAAGATATTCACACGAGAGTAGAAATTCCTTGTACTTGTAGGGCATGTCTATTGCCACCTCGTAGTCGCCTCTTTCGCTCATGATTTCCATACCAAAACGGTTTAGGAACTGAAAAAAATGTTTACAACACAAAACAAATTAAGAATACTCACCTTGGCAACAGTAAAGTCAGCTTTCTTGTCTCCTTTGTATCCCCAGAGTGCGAGTTTCTCCTTGAGGAAATCGAGGCATTCTCTAATGTGGGTAGCTTGAAGTTCCATGGCTAACGAAAAGTTGAAAGTTGTGAAAAGTTCTGTAACGAAAAGTATGAGAATATCATAACGAGCACAGAACAATAAAGAAGCAAGAAAAAACGACAAAGAATTATGACAAGTAATTAATAAAGAAAACACATCAAACAACTCGAACAGTAAAACCAGCGGGATCCATGACACATCACTGGAGCGCGGTTTACACAGTTTCACTAATATTAAAAAAGAAATGATGACAAATGCTGATTGGCAGACAGCTAGTGGTTGTTGTTGAATGACGAATGATGACTGATATGATTGCTGCGAAACAGACTATATATACCTGTTCGAGAGATCAAATTTATCCGGCAAAACTGTTTGATCTGCCAAAGGTCACAAGTTTGCTCTACTGACAAACAACTTGAACAACAAGTAATTGTACTTTACGTTGTCCTTTCTTAATTATAAAATATATTTTTACTTTTTATTATTCATACTGTATTAATATTTCTTTTTCAAACTACAATATTCAGAATGTTTTGTTAAAACATTATATTGTTTTAAGAAGAATTTGCTTTTCATTTATCTTAACGTTCTTGTCGTGTTCGCAAATAAAAAATTGAATTGATTCTGATGATACATTGAAACAAGTATTTGAATGATCTTTCTTCTGAAAACAGATGCGGTTGTCATTTGCTTCAACCAGATGAATCATTAACCTTTTGTAT
Source organism: Auanema freiburgensis (assembly GCA_030370435.1). Lineage (NCBI taxonomy): Eukaryota > Metazoa > Nematoda > Chromadorea > Rhabditida > Rhabditidae > Auanema > Auanema freiburgense. Next base: position 3,138,509 of record CM059371.1, on the reverse strand, counting down.
TTTCATATACACAGTCTTATATATGGAGAAGGATGTATGATTGTAGGCAAGTAATAGTAAGATATGATAATCATGGGTCTGTAATCGATCGAAATCCCATTGTTCAACAAAGAAGAGTTAATACGAAAGCCTTGTATGTTGATGAGTGATATGTAACGGTTGCATGTCGCAATTCACATTGGCAATGATGAGAGAGATTGAGAAGTAGTACTTTGAATGATCATCAGTTGAACCATCAATGAGTTACGGTAACATGCTGTTAACAGTCATATATGGAGAAGGATGTATGATTGTAGGCAAGTAATAGTAAGATATGATAATCATGGGTCTGTAATCGATCGAAATCCCATTGTTCAACAAAGAAGAGTTAATACGAAAGCCTAGTATGTTGATGAGTGATATGTAACGGTTTCATGTCGCAATTCACATTGGCAATGATGAGAGAGATTGAGAAGTAGTACTCTGAATGATCATTAGTTGAACCATCAATGAGTTACGGTAACATGCTGTTAACAGTCATATATGGAGAAGGATGTATGATTGTAGACAAGTAATAGTAAGATATGATAATCATGGGTCTGTAATCGATCAAAATCCCAATGTTCAACAAAGAAGAGTTAATACGAAAGCCTAGTATGTTGATGAGTGATATGTAACGGTTTCATGTCGCAATTCACATTGGCAATGATGAGAGAGATTGAGAAGTAGTACTTTGAATGATCATCAGTTGAACCATCAATGAGTTACGGTAACATGCTGTTAACAGTCATATATGGAGAAGGATGTATGATTGTAGACAAGTAATAGTAAGATATGATAATCATGGGTCTGTAATCGATCAAAATCCCAATGTTCAACAAAGTAGAGTTAATACGAAAGCCTTGTATGTTGATGAGTGATATGTAACGGTTTCATGTCGCAATTCACATTGGCAATGATGAGAGAGATTGAGAAGTAGTACTTTGAATGATCATCAGTTGAACCATCAATGAGTTACGGTAACATGCTGTTAACAGTCATATATGGAGAAGGATGTATGATTGTAGACAAGTAATAGTAAGGTATGATAATCAAGGGTCTGTAATCGATGAAAATCCCATTGTTCAACAAAGAAGAGTTAATACGAAAGCCTTGTATGTTGATGAGTGATATGTAACGGTTTCATGTCGCAATTCACATTGGCAATGATGAGAGAGATTGAGAAGTAGTACAATGATTGATCATCAGTTGAACCATCAATAAGTTAAGGTCACTTGATGGTGATAAATAAAAAAATTATCAGACTGTATGGTCATGATGAAGAGACAGTGAATGAGGATGAACAGTAAGGAATCAACGGGAGTGTTCTCAAAAACAAGCCTGTGAGTGATCAATATTACGGTTCCATATCGAAATCCATAACAAAACACAAATAGAAAGGAAAAGAAAGAACTAAAAGTGCTTTAAACTCACGTCGATTCCATACCTTCGACGATTCTGCATGATTTAGAGTGTTTCCATTGGGAGAATGCACTGTTGAGGTGTAATGAGACGCACTAAGGAAGCACACAAAAAACGGTTACACGTCTGGATTTTTCTGCAGGTTGACAACTCTCCCAAAGATGAACACTGAAACATAGCGAGTTAATATGCTACATATCTCAAACCTATCTTCCGGTAGAACGCTGAGGACAGGAGAACAGAGGAGAACTCAGAAGAACACAGGAGAACACACGAGGCTGGTCCGAAGTCAGTCGACGCAAACAGTTGAGATAGACGGAGAGAATTTATTCGAGGTGAAACCTTTTCATTTTATTGAAATCTGTACTCGTATTGCTGTGTGGTGAGCTGAAGCCGTAGTATGAAAAAGTATTTATTATAAAAAGATAAAATGTGAATACAAAAAGTACAAGTAAAGTTATTAGTATTGCAGAGTGAATAGTTTAAAGTAAACTAGGAAATGGTAAAAAGTACAAGATAATTATACAAGCAGAGGATACCTCATTCTGCTTAATTGGCAGCAGCATTGTTAAGTTCTTCCTCTTGAGCCTGTTGTTCTCGAATGCGATTGAACATTTCAAGTTGTTCTCGTTGGTAACGTCTCATGCGCTTTTCCTTTTCGACCTCCTCTCGATATCTGTTATCATACACGACTTCATCTCTGATTGGGTTGTTAGCTATTCTCCAAGCCATCATGTACCAGAAAGGCATGAATTCAGTTCCATGTGGGGGTGGCATGCGTGGTGGAGTACGGTGATTATGCTGCAAACGGTGGTGAGCGACATGACGAATCATTCGCAAGACTTGAATGTCTTCATCAACATGCTCTAAAACATCCTCATCCTCATCCTTCTGGTCAGCTTGCATTCCGGCATTCTCAGCAGGTTGGTTTTCGTTTCTCTCTTCGCGATCTTCATCGGCTACACTGGCATTCGACCTGTAAACATAAAACCATTATAGAACATGATGATACTGAACTCACATTTTATTCTCAAGTTCTGCTTGCTCCAGCTCTCCAAACAAGTCGACTCCTCCTCCAAAGAACATGAAATTGTAGAAAAATTCGCAGATCCTCGATTTGAAGTCCTCTCTCTCTTCATCGGTCAGGCTGAACTCCTTCACAACTGTGAATTCTCCATTCAGAAGATATTCACACGAGAGTAGAAATTCCTTGTACTTGTAGGGCATGTCTATTGCCACCTCGTAGTCGCCTCTTTCGCTCATGATTTCCATACCAAAACGGTTTAGGAACTGAAAAAAATGTTTACAACACAAAACAAATTAAGAATACTCACCTTGGCAACAGTAAAGTCAGCTTTCTTGTCTCCTTTGTATCCCCAGAGTGCGAGTTTCTCCTTGAGGAAATCGAGGCATTCTCTAATGTGGGTAGCTTGAAGTTCCATGGCTAACGAAAAGTTGAAAGTTGTGAAAAGTTCTGTAACGAAAAGTATGAGAATATCATAACGAGCACAGAACAATAAAGAAGCAAGAAAAAACGACAAAGAATTATGACAAGTAATTAATAAAGAAAACACATCAAACAACTCGAACAGTAAAACCAGCGGGATCCATGACACATCACTGGAGCGCGGTTTACACAGTTTCACTAATATTAAAAAAAGAAATGATGACAAATGCTGATTGGCAGACAGCTAGTGGTTGTTGTTGAATGACGAATGATGACTGATATGATTGCTGCGAAACAGACTATATATACCTGTTCGAGAGATCAAATTTATCCGGCAAAACTGTTTGATCTGCCAAAGGTCACAAGTTTGCTCTACTGACAAACAACTTGAACAACAAGTAATTGTACTTTACGTTGTCCTTTCTTAATTATAAAATATATTTTTACTTTTTATTATTCATACTGTATTAATATTTCTTTTTCAAACTACAATATTCAGAATGTTTTGTTAAAACATTATATTGTTTTAAGAAGAATTTGCTTTTCATTTATCTTAACGTTCTTGTCGTGTTCGCAAATAAAAAATTGAATTGATTCTGATGATACATTGAAACAAGTATTTGAATGATCTTTCTTCTGAAAACAGATGCGGTTGTCATTTGCTTCAACCAGATGAATCATTAACCTTTTGTATTTTCATATACACAGTCTTATATATGGAGAAGGATGTATGATTGTAGGCAAGTAATAGTAAGATATGATAATCAAGGGTCTGTAATCGATCGAAATCCCATTGTTCAACAAAGAAGAGTTAATACGAAAGCCTTGTATGTTGATGAGTGATATGTAACGGTTGCATGTCGCAATTCACATTGGCAATGATGAGAGAGATTGAGAAGTAGTACTTTGAATGATCATCAGTTGAACCATCAATGAGTTACGGTAACATGCTGTTAACAGTCATATATGGAGAAGGATGTATGATTGTAGGCAAGTAATAGTAAGATATGATAATCATGGGTCTGTAATCGATCGAAATCCCATTGTTCAACAAAGAAGAGTTAATACGAAAGCCTTGTATGTTGATGAGTGATATGTAACGGTTGCATGTCGCAATTCACATTGGCAATGATGAGAGAGATTGAGAAGTAGTACTCTGATTGATCATCAGTTGAACCATCAATGAGTTACGGTAACATGCTGTTAACAGTCATATATGGAGAAGGATGTATGATTGTAGACAAGTAATAGTAAGATATGATAATCATGGGTCTGTAATCGATCGAAATCCCATGGTTCAGCAGAGAAGAGTTAATACGAAAGACTTGTATGTTGATGAGTGATATGTAACGGTTGCATGTCGCAATTCACATTGGCAATGATGAGAGAGATTGAGAAGTAGTACTCTGAATGATCATCAGTTGAACCATCAATGAGTTACGGTAACATGCTGTTAACAGTCATATATGGAGAAGGATGTATGATTGTAGACAAGTAATAGTAAGATATGATAATCATGGGTCTGTAATCGATCGAAATCCCATGGTTCAGCAGAGAAGAGTTAATACGAAAGACTTGTATGTTGATGAGTGATATGTAACGGTTGCATGTCGCAATTCACATTGGCAATGATGAGAGAGATTGAGAAGTAGTACTTTGAATGATCATCAGTTGAACCATCAATGAGTTACGGTAACATGCTGTTAACAGTCATATATGGAGAAGGATGTATGATTGTAGACAAGTAATAGTAAGATATGATAATCATGGGTCTGTAATCGATCGAAATCCCATGTTCAACAAAGAAGAGTTAATACGAAAGCCTTGTATGTTGATGAGTGATATGTAACGGTTGCATGTCGCAATTCACATTGGCAATGATGAGAGAGATTGAGAAGTAGTACTCTGAATGATCATCAGTTGAACCATCAATGAGTTACGGTAACATGCTGTTAACAGTCATATATGGAGAAGGATGTATGATTGTAGACAAGTAATAGTAAGATATGATAATCATGGGTCTGTAATCGATCGAAATCCCATTGTTCAACAAAGAAGAGTTAATACGAAAGCCTACTATGTTGGTGAGTGATATGTAACGGTTGCATGTCGCAATTCACATTGGCAATGATGAGAGAGATTGAGAAGTAGTACTTTGAATGATCATCAGTTGAACCATCAATGAGTTACGGTAACATGCTGTTAACAGTCATATATGGAGAAGGATGTATGATTGTAGACAAGTAATAGTAAGATATGATAATCATGGGTCTGTAATCGATCAAAATCCCAATGTTCAACAAAGTAGAGTTAATACGAAAGCCTTGTATGTTGATGAGTGATATGTAACGGTTTCATGTCGCAATTCACATTGGCAATGATGAGAGAGATTGAGAAGTAGTACTTTGAATGATCATCAGTTGAACCATCAATGAGTTACGGTAACATGCTGTTAACAGTCATATATGGAGAAGGATGTATGATTGTAGACAAGTAATAGTAAGATATGATAATCATGGGTCTGTAATCGATCAAAATCCCATGTTCAACAAAGAAGAGTTAATACGAAAGCCTAGTATGTTGATGAGTGATATGTAACGGTTCATGTCGCAATTCACATTGGCAATGATGAGAGAGATTGAGAAGTAGTACTTTGAATGATCATCAGTTGAACCATCAATGAGTTACGGTAACATGCTGTTAACAGTCATATATGGAGAAGGATGTATGATTGTAGACAAGTAATAGTAAGATATGATAATCATGGGTCTGTAATCGATCAAAATCCCAATGTTCAACAAAGAGAGTTAATACGAAAGCCTTGTATGTTGATGAGTGATATGTAACGGTTGCATGTCGCAATTCACATTGGCAATGATGAGAGAGATTGAGAAGTAGTACTTTGAATGATCATCAGTTGAACCATCAATGAGTTACGGTAACATGCTGTTAACAGTCATATATGGAGAAGGATGTATGATTGTAGACAAGTAATAGTAAGATATGATAATCATGGGTCTGTAATCGATCAAAATCCCAATGTTCAACAAAGAGAGTTAATACGAAAGCCTGTATGTTGATGAGTGATATGTAACGGTTGCATGTCGCAATTCACATTGGCAATGATGAGAGAGATTGAGAAGTAGTACTTTGAATGATCATCAGTTGAACCATCAATGAGTTACGGTAACATGCTGTTAACAGTCATATATGGAGAAGGATGTATGATTGTAGACAAGTAATAGTAAGATATGATAATCATGGGTCTGTAATCGATCGAAATCCCATTGTTCAACAAAGAAGAGTTAATACGAAAGCCTTGTATGTTGATGAGTGATATGTAACGGTTGCATGTCGCAATTCACATTGGCAATGATGAGAGAGATTGAGAAGTAGTACTTTGAATGATCATCAGTTGAACCATCAATGAGTTACGGTAACATGCTGTTAACAGTCATATATGGAGAAGGATGTATGATTGTAGACAAGTAATAGTAAGATATGATAATCAAGGGTCTGTAATCGATCAAAATCCCATGGTTCAACAAAGAAGAGTTAATACGAAAGCCTAGTATGTTGATGAGTGATATGTAACGGTTTCATGTCGCAATTCACATTGGCAATGATGAGAGAGATTGAGAAGTAGTACTCTGAATGATCATTAGTTGAACCATCAATGAGTTACGGTAACATGCTGTTAACAGTCATATATGGAGAAGGATGTATGATTGTAGACAAGTAATAGTAAGATATGATAATCATGGGTCTGTAATCGATCAAAATCCCAATGTTCAACAAAGTAGAGTTAATACGAAAGCCTTGTATGTTGATGAGTGATATGTAACGGTTTCATGTCGCAATTCACATTGGCAATGATGAGAGAGATTGAGAAGTAGTACTTTGAATGATCATCAGTTGAATCATCAATGAGTTACGGTAACATGCTGTTAACAGTCATATATGGAGAAGGATGTATGATTGTAGACAAGTAATAGTAAGATATGATAATCAAGGGTCTGTAATCGATCAAAATCCCATGGTTCAACAAAGAAGAGTTAATACGAAAGCCTTGTATGTTGATGAGTGATATGTAACGGTTTCATGTCGCAATTCACATTGGCAATGATGAGAGAGATTGAGAAGTAGTACTCTGAATGATCATTAGTTGAACCATCAATGAGTTACGGTAACATGCTGTTAACAGTCATATATGGAGAAGGATGTATGATTGTAGACAAGTAATAGTAAGATATGATAATCATGGGTCTGTAATCGATCAAAATCCCAATGTTCAACAAAGTAGAGTTAATACGAAAGCCTTGTATGTTGATGAGTGATATGTTACGGTTTCATGTCGCAATTCACATTGGCAATGATGAGAGAGATTGAGAAGTAGTACTTTGAATGATCATCAGTTGAACCATCAATGAGTTACGGTAACATGCTGTTAACAGTCATATATGGAGAAGGATGTATGATTGTAGACAAGTAATAGTAAGATATGATAATCAAGGGTCTGTAATCGATCAAAATCCCATGGTTCAACAAAGAAGAGTTAATACGAAAGCCTAGTATGTTGATGAGTGATATGTAACGGTTTCATGTCGCAATTCACATTGGCAATGATGAGAGAGATTGAGAAGTAGTACTTTGAATGATCATCAGTTGAACCATCAATGAGTTACGGTAACATGCTGTTAACAGTCATATATGGAGAAGGATGTATGATTGTAGACAAGTAATAGTAAGATATGATAATCATGGGTCTGTAATCGATCGAAATCCCATTGTTCAACAAAGAAGAGTTAATACGAAAGCCTTGTATGTTGATGAGTGATATGTAACGGTTTCATGTCGCAATTCACATTGGCAATGATGAGAGAGATTGAGAAGTAGTACTTTGAATGATCATCAGTTGAACCATCAATGAGTTACGGTAACATGCTGTTAACAGTCATATATGGAGAAGGATGTATGATTGTAGACAAGTAATAGTAAGATATGATAATCAAGGGTCTGTAATCGATGAAAATCCCATTGTTCAACAAAGAAGAGTTAATACGAAAGCCTTGTATGTTGATGAGTGATATGTAACGGTTTCATGTCGCAATTCACATTGGCAATGATGAGAGAGATTGAGAAGTAGTACTCTGAATGATCATTAGTTGAACCATCAATGAGTTACGGTAACATGCTGTTAACAGTCATATATGGAGAAGGATGTATGATTGTAGACAAGTAATAGTAAGATATGATAATCAAGGGTCTGTAATCGATGAAAATCCCATTGTTCAACAAAGAAGAGTTAATACGAAAGCCTTGTATGTTGATGAGTGATATGTAACGGTTTCATGTCGCAATTCACATTGGCAATGATGAGAGAGATTGAGAAGTAGTACAATGATTGATCATCAGTTGAACCATCAATAAGTTAAGGTCACTTGATGGTGATAAATAAAAAAATTATCAGACTGTATGGTCATGATGAAGAGACAGTGAATGAGGATGAACAGTAAGGAATCAACGGGAGTGTTCTCAAAAACAAGCCTGTGAGTGATCAATATTACGGTTCCATATCGAAATCCATAACAAAACACAAATAGAAAGGAAAAGAAAGAACTAAAAGTGCTTTAAACTCACGTCGATTCCATACCTTCGACGATTCTGCATGATTTAGAGTGTTTCCATTGGGAGAATGCACTGTTGAGGTGTAATGAGACGCACTAAGGAAGCACACAAAAAACGGTTACACGTCTGGATTTTTCTGCAGGTTGACAACTCTCCCAAAGATGAACACTGAAACATAGCGAGTTAATATGCTACATATCTCAAACCTATCTTCCGGTAGAACGCTGAGGACAGGAGAAAAGAGGAGAACTCAGAAGAACACAGGAGAACACCCGAGGCTGGTCCGAAGTCAGTCGACGCAAACAGTTGAGATAGACGGAGAGAATTTATTCGAGGTGAAACCTTTTCATTTTATTGAAATCTGTACTCGTATTGCTGTGTGGTGAGCTGAAGCCGTAGTATGAAAAAGTATTTATTATAAAAAGATAAAATGTGAATACAAAAAGTACAAGTAAAGTTATTAGTATTGCAGAGTGAATAGTTTAAAGTAAACTAGGAAATGGTAAAAAGTACAAGATAATTATACAAGCAGAGGATACCTCATTCTGCTTAATTGGCAGCAGCATTGTTAAGTTCTTCCTCTTGAGCCTGTTGTTCTCGAATGCGATTGAACATTTCAAGTTGTTCTCGTTGGTAACGTCTCATGCGCTTTTCCTTTTCGACCTCCTCTCGATATCTGTTATCATACACGACTTCATCTCTGATTGGGTTGTTAGCTATTCTCCAAGCCATCATGTACCAGAAAGGCATGAATTCAGTTCCATGTGGGGGTGGCATGCGTGGTGGAGTACGGTGATTATGCTGCAAACGGTGGTGAGCGACATGACGAATCATTCGCAAGACTTGAATGTCTTCATCAACATGCTCTAAAACATCCTCATCCTCATCCTTCTGGTCAGCTTGCATTCCGGCATTCTCAGCAGGTTGGTTTTCGTTTCTCTCTTCGCGATCTTCATCGGCTACACTGGCATTCGACCTGTAAACATAAAACCATTATAGAACATGATGATACTGAACTCACATTTTATTCTCAAGTTCTGCTTGCTCCAGCTCTCCAAACAAGTCGACTCCTCCTCCAAAGAACATGAAATTGTAGAAAAATTCGCAGATCCTCGATTTGAAGTCCTCTCTCTCTTCATCGGTCAGGCTGAACTCCTTCACAACTGTGAATTCTCCATTCAGAAGATATTCACACGAGAGTAGAAATTCCTTGTACTTGTAGGGCATGTCTATTGCCACCTCGTAGTCGCCTCTTTCGCTCATGATTTCCATACCAAAACGGTTTAGGAACTGAAAAAAATGTTTACAACACAAAACAAATTAAGAATACTCACCTTGGCAACAGTAAAGTCAGCTTTCTTGTCTCCTTTGTATCCCCAGAGTGCGAGTTTCTCCTTGAGGAAATCGAGGCATTCTCTAATGTGGGTAGCTTGAAGTTCCATGGCTAACGAAAAGTTGAAAGTTGTGAAAAGTTCTGTAACGAAAAGTATGAGAATATCATAACGAGCACAGAACAATAAAGAAGCAAGAAAAAACGACAAAGAATTATGACAAGTAATTAATAAAGAAAACACATCAAACAACTCGAACAGTAAAACCAGCGGGATCCATGACACATCACTGGAGCGCGGTTTACACAGTTTCACTAATATTAAAAAAAGAAATGATGACAAATGCTGATTGGCAGACAGCTAGTGGTTGTTGTTGAATGACGAATGATGACTGATATGATTGCTGCGAAACAGACTATATATACCTGTTCGAGAGATCAAATTTATCCGGCAAAACTGTTTGATCTGCCAAAGGTCACAAGTTTGCTCTACTGACAAACAACTTGAACAACAAGTAATTGTACTTTACGTTGTCCTTTCTTAATTATAAAATATATTTTTACTTTTTATTATTCATACTGTATTAATATTTCTTTTTCAAACTACAATATTCAGAATGTTTTGTTAAAACATTATATTGTTTTAAGAAGAATTTGCTTTTCATTTATCTTAACGTTCTTGTCGTGTTCGCAAATAAAAAATTGAATTGATTCTGATGATACATTGAAACAAGTATTTGAATGATCTTTCTTCTGAAAACAGATGCGGTTGTCATTTGCTTCAACCAGATGAATCATTAACCTTTTGTATTTTCATATACACAGTCTTATATATGGAGAAGGATGTATGATTGTAGGCAAGTAATAGTAAGATATGATAATCAAGGGTCTGTAATCGATCGAAATCCCATTGTTCAACAAAGAAGAGTTAATACGAAAGCCTTGTATGTTGATGAGTGATATGTAACGGTTGCATGTCGCAATTCACATTGGCAATGATGAGAGAGATTGAGAAGTAGTACTTTGAATGATCATCAGTTGAACCATCAATGAGTTACGGTAACATGCTGTTAACAGTCATATATGGAGAAGGATGTATGATTGTAGACAAGTAATAGTAAGATATGATAATCATGGGTCTGTAATCGATCGAAATCCCATTGTTCAACAAAGAAGAGTTAATACGAAAGCCTTGTATGTTGATGAGTGATATGTAACGGTTGCATGTCGCAATTCACATTGGCAATGATGAGAGAGATTGAGAAGTAGTACTCTGATTGATCATCAGTTGAACCATCAATGAGTTACGGTAACATGCTCATATACTCATACCTTACTATTACTTGCCTACAATCATACATCCTTCTCCATATATGACTGTTAACAGCATGTTACCGTAACTCATTGATGATTCAACTGATGACCATGTGAACGTTACATGTTGATAATCTCCTCTTCATCTAATATTCCTTGAAGCACAACTATTAGCACCAAGAGAAATACAAGTATCAGCTTTTACTCGCGTCTCATCAATCAATAATTACTTTCTTGATTTTGTATCAAGTAGGATATGTTCATGAGAGATCACTTTATTATCTAAAATTCTCCAAAGTGTTCTAAATTAGAAACATTGTTAGCGATAGGATGTAGTGCTAGGCTACTAGGAATTGCCACTCGCATTGCTTTTGTAATAGCATATCTTGTCCCCAAATTGTTTAATTTCAATGGGTATTTGTGTTTGAGTGAGAGCTAAACCAAGTACATCAAAATGTGTTGAGTCGTATGTATTCAATTTTTTAATTTTCTGAAGAGCTATTCGAACTCTAGATATTGGACTCAGACACTAGGCAAAAAAGGAAAGAGTTCAAGCGCACATGGGAGTTGAGCCGTCATCCATCCGCTTTGTGGTTCAGTCTTTTACCGACTGAGCTATGAGCAAAAGATGGGACTCTCGAACACCGATGATTCTGTTTTACGCTTTTTCACTTTCTCGATTTTTTACTCCTAAGTAACATATTTATATACCGTTCGAAGTCAGATTGTAGCAATCATATTTTTTTACCAACTTTGGTTGCAACACATCGTCGAAAGTGAAGGTGTGGCACTTCCTTCTGACCTTGATGCGTCACGCTCAGACGTTCTTGAAGAAACTTCTTTTTTCTCTTTTACTGACTTTGTCTTCTCTTTGAACGAGAAAGTTTTTCATCATGAAATTCGACTTTACTTTGCATATTTTCTTCCTAACTAACTTCCATTTCAGTAAGATGAGCTTATCTATGATAATGAATGTCATTACTTATTAATGTTCGAAGAAGTTCTCTCTGAATTCTGGTGATCCTGCAATGATGAGTACTATTCCTCACTAGGCTCTTAAAGACATCAATCTTATCTCTACTCAATGAAAGAAAACATCTCCCAATCAAAGGTTCGTTTCAATTTTTTCTCTCTCTTTGTTAATCGAAATTTTCTGTTTCAGATTAGTTTCTTTATGATAAAGTTTCGAAAACCTCAAGGAATATTAGGATAAAATCGAGAACAAAGATGATCAGAGAACTATCGGATGTAATATTCGGAGACGTAAACGCGAAGACGAAAGTGATATCATTATGTTCTGTTGTACTATCGTTGTGTGATTGTTATTTCTTCTTATTATTGATCTTTTGATCGAATCTTGATTACCTATAGGTTTATACAACCTCGACCTAAAGGAGTATTTGTCGAAAGAGCAGTGAAACAAGTTCAAGGCCCTCGCGTATGTCGCCATGTTTAGGGTTCATCGCTAGATGGAATTCCATTCACTCTTGAGTGAACACAATCATTTTTTGTTAATTTCACCTTTTCGCAAGCTGACAAAAGACAGTTGAAATCTGATATTTCATTGTATATTTATAATCGTGATGATTAAACTAACCAATTTCATTTATAAAATGAAAAATATTCGAAAAATGTTGAAAATTGGGCAAAACGGTCTGAAGGCATTTTGACCTAAAAACGACATTTTTCGAATATGACGCATTTTCTGGTAATTTACATACATATGAAGTTGTGAATGATCGAAAATGATCGAAAAACTGTATAAAACCAAGTTTAGGCAATAAGCTGTATTAGCGTCAACCTTTTATGTACTAATTGTGTCGGAGCCCAAATTAGGTTATTAAGAATGAACTAACCTGGAGCACTCATCTATTCTTTACGTAGTTCTCTAAACATTTCTGATTATTTCCTTAAAATTGAATTGATTCTGATGATACATTGAAACAAGTATTTGAATGATCTTTCTTCTGAAAACAGATGCGGTTGTCATTTGCTTCAACCAGATGAATCATTAACCTTTTGTATTTTCATATACACAGTCTTATATATGGAGAAGGATGTATGATTGTAGGCAAGTAATAGTAAGATATGATAATCAAGGGTCTGTAATCGATCGAAATCCCATTGTTCAACAAAGAAGAGTTAATACGAAAGCCTTGTATGTTGATGAGTGATATGTAACGGTTGCATGTCGCAATTCACATTGGCAATGATGAGAGAGATTGAGAAGTAGTACTTTGAATGATCATCAGTTGAACCATCAATGAGTTACGGTAACATGCTGTTAACAGTCATATATGGAGAAGGATGTATGATTGTAGGCAAGTAATAGTAAGATATGATAATCATGGGTCTGTAATCGATCGAAATCCCATTGTTCAACAAAGAAGAGTTAATACGAAAGCCTTGTATGTTGATGAGTGATATGTAACGGTTGCATGTCGCAATTCACATTGGCAATGATGAGAGAGATTGAGAAGTAGTACTCTGATTGATCATCAGTTGAACCATCAATGAGTTACGGTAACATGCTGTTAACAGTCATATATGGAGAAGGATGTATGATTGTAGACAAGTAATAGTAAGATATGATAATCATGGGTCTGTAATCGATCGAAATCCCATGGTTCAGCAGAGAAGAGTTAATACGAAAGACTTGTATGTTGATGAGTGATATGTAACGGTTGCATGTCGCAATTCACATTGGCAATGATGAGAGAGATTGAGAAGTAGTACTCTGAATGATCATCAGTTGAACCATCAATGAGTTACGGTAACATGCTGTTAACAGTCATATATGGAGAAGGATGTATGATTGTAGACAAGTAATAGTAAGATATGATAATCATGGGTCTGTAATCGATCGAAATCCCATGGTTCAGCAGAGAAGAGTTAATACGAAAGACTTGTATGTTGATGAGTGATATGTAACGGTTGCATGTCGCAATTCACATTGGCAATGATGAGAGAGATTGAGAAGTAGTACTTTGAATGATCATCAGTTGAACCATCAATGAGTTACGGTAACATGCTGTTAACAGTCATATATGGAGAAGGATGTATGATTGTAGACAAGTAATAGTAAGATATGATAATCATGGGTCTGTAATCGATCGAAATCCCATTGTTCAACAAAGAAGAGTTAATACGAAAGCCTTGTATGTTGATGAGTGATATGTAACGGTTGCATGTCGCAATTCACATTGGCAATGATGAGAGAGATTGAGAAGTAGTACTCTGAATGATCATCAGTTGAACCATCAATGAGTTACGGTAACATGCTGTTAACAGTCATATATGGAGAAGGATGTATGATTGTAGACAAGTAATAGTAAGATATGATAATCATGGGTCTGTAATCGATCGAAATCCCATTGTTCAACAAAGAAGAGTTAATACGAAAGCCTACTATGTTGGTGAGTGATATGTAACGGTTGCATGTCGCAATTCACATTGGCAATGATGAGAGAGATTGAGAAGTAGTACTTTGAATGATCATCAGTTGAACCATCAATGAGTTACGGTAACATGCTGTTAACAGTCATATATGGAGAAGGATGTATGATTGTAGACAAGTAATAGTAAGATATGATAATCATGGGTCTGTAATCGATCAAAATCCCAATGTTCAACAAAGTAGAGTTAATACGAAAGCCTTGTATGTTGATGAGTGATATGTAACGGTTTCATGTCGCAATTCACATTGGCAATGATGAGAGAGATTGAGAAGTAGTACTTTGAATGATCATCAGTTGAACCATCAATGAGTTACGGTAACATGCTGTTAACAGTCATATATGGAGAAGGATGTATGATTGTAGACAAGTAATAGTAAGATATGATAATCATGGGTCTGTAATCGATCAAAATCCCATGGTTCAACAAAGAAGAGTTAATACGAAAGCCTAGTATGTTGATGAGTGATATGTAACGGTTTCATGTCGCAATTCACATTGGCAATGATGAGAGAGATTGAGAAGTAGTACTCTGAATGATCATTAGTTGAACCATCAATGAGTTACGGTAACATGCTGTTAACAGTCATATATGGAGAAGGATGTATGATTGTAGACAAGTAATAGTAAGATATGATAATCATGGGTCTGTAATCGATCAAAATCCCAATGTTCAACAAAGAAGAGTTAATACGAAAGCCTTGTATGTTGATGAGTGATATGTAACGGTTGCATGTCGCAATTCACATTGGCAATGATGAGAGAGATTGAGAAGTAGTACTCTGAATGATCATTAGTTGAACCATCAATGAGTTACGGTAACATGCTGTTAACAGTCATATATGGAGAAGGATGTATGATTGTAGACAAGTAATAGTAAGATATGATAATCATGGGTCTGTAATCGATCAAAATCCCAATGTTCAACAAAGAAGAGTTAATACGAAAGCCTTGTATGTTGATGAGTGATATGTAACGGTTGCATGTCGCAATTCACATTGGCAATGATGAGAGAGATTGAGAAGTAGTACTCTGAATGATCATTAGTTGAACCATCAATGAGTTACGGTAACATGCTGTTAACAGTCATATATGGAGAAGGATGTATGATTGTAGACAAGTAATAGTAAGATATGATAATCATGGGTCTGTAATCGATCAAAATCCCAATGTTCAACAAAGAAGAGTTAATACGAAAGCCTTGTATGTTGATGAGTGATATGTAACGGTTTCATGTCGCAATTCACATTGGCAATGATGAGAGAGATTGAGAAGTAGTACTTTGAATGATCATCAGTTGAACCATCAATGAGTTACGGTAACATGCTGTTAACAGTCATATATAGAGAAGGATGTATGATTGTAGACAAGTAATAGTAAGATATGATAATCATGGGTCTGTAATCGATCGAAATCCCATTGTTCAACAAAGAAGAGTTAATACGAAAGCCTTGTATGTTGATGAGTGATATGTAACGGTTGCATGTCGCAATTCACATTGGCAATGATGAGAGAGATTGAGAAGTAGTACTTTGAATGATCATCAGTTGAACCATCAATGAGTTACGGTAACATGCTGTTAACAGTCATATATGGAGAAGGATGTATGATTGTAGACAAGTAATAGTAAGATATGATAATCAAGGGTCTGTAATCGATCAAAATCCCATGGTTCAACAAAGAAGAGTTAATACGAAAGCCTAGTATGTTGATGAGTGATATGTAACGGTTTCATGTCGCAATTCACATTGGCAATGATGAGAGAGATTGAGAAGTAGTACTCTGAATGATCATTAGTTGAACCATCAATGAGTTACGGTAACATGCTGTTAACAGTCATATATGGAGAAGGATGTATGATTGTAGACAAGTAATAGTAAGATATGATAATCATGGGTCTGTAATCGATCGAAATCCCATTGTTCAACAAAGAAGAGTTAATACGAAAGCCTACTATGTTGGTGAGTGATATGTAACGGTTGCATGTCGCAATTCACATTGGCAATGATGAGAGAGATTGAGAAGTAGTACTTTGAATGATCATCAGTTGAACCATCAATGAGTTACGGTAACATGCTGTTAACAGTCATATATGGAGAAGGATGTATGATTGTAGACAAGTAATAGTAAGATATGATAATCATGGGTCTGTAATCGATCAAAATCCCAATGTTCAACAAAGTAGAGTTAATACGAAAGCCTTGTATGTTGATGAGTGATATGTAACGGTTGCATGTCGCAATTCACATTGGCAATGATGAGAGAGATTGAGAAGTAGTACTTTGAATGATCATCAGTTGAACCATCAATGAGTTACGGTAACATGCTGTTAACAGTCATATATGGAGAAGGATGTATGATTGTAGACAAGTAATAGTAAGATATGATAATCATGGGTCTGTAATCGATCAAAATCCCAATGTTCAACAAAGTAGAGTTAATACGAAAGCCTAGTATGTTGATGAGTGATATGTAACGGTTGCATGTCGCAATTCACATTGGCAATGATGAGAGAGATTGAGAAGTAGTACTTTGAATGATCATCAGTTGAACCATCAATGAGTTACGGTAACATGCTGTTAACAGTCATATATGGAGAAGGATGTATGATTGTAGACAAGTAATAGTAAGATATGATAATCATGGGTCTGTAATCGATCGAAATCCCATTGTTCAACAAAGAAGAGTTAATACGAAAGCCTTGTATGTTGATGAGTGATATGTAACGGTTGCATGTCGCAATTCACATTGGCAATGATGAGAGAGATTGAGAAGTAGTACTTTGAATGATCATCAGTTGAACCATCAATGAGTTACGGTAACATGCTGTTAACAGTCATATATGGAGAAGGATGTATGATTGTAGACAAGTAATAGTAAGATATGATAATCAAGGGTCTGTAATCGATCAAAATCCCATGGTTCAACAAAGAAGAGTTAATACGAAAGCCTAGTATGTTGATGAGTGATATGTAACGGTTTCATGTCGCAATTCACATTGGCAATGATGAGAGAGATTGAGAAGTAGTACTCTGAATGATCATTAGTTGAACCATCAATGAGTTACGGTAACATGCTGTTAACAGTCATATATGGAGAAGGATGTATGATTGTAGACAAGTAATAGTAAGATATGATAATCATGGGTCTGTAATCGATCAAAATCCCAATGTTCAACAAAGTAGAGTTAATACGAAAGCCTTGTATGTTGATGAGTGATATGTAACGGTTTCATGTCGCAATTCACATTGGCAATGATGAGAGAGATTGAGAAGTAGTACTTTGAATGATCATCAGTTGAATCATCAATGAGTTACGGTAACATGCTGTTAACAGTCATATATGGAGAAGGATGTATGATTGTAGACAAGTAATAGTAAGATATGATAATCAAGGGTCTGTAATCGATCAAAATCCCATGGTTCAACAAAGAAGAGTTAATACGAAAGCCTTGTATGTTGATGAGTGATATGTAACGGTTTCATGTCGCAATTCACATTGGCAATGATGAGAGAGATTGAGAAGTAGTACTCTGAATGATCATTAGTTGAACCATCAATGAGTTACGGTAACATGCTGTTAACAGTCATATATGGAGAAGGATGTATGATTGTAGACAAGTAATAGTAAGATATGATAATCATGGGTCTGTAATCGATCAAAATCCCAATGTTCAACAAAGTAGAGTTAATACGAAAGCCTTGTATGTTGATGAGTGATATGTTACGGTTTCATGTCGCAATTCACATTGGCAATGATGAGAGAGATTGAGAAGTAGTACTTTGAATGATCATCAGTTGAACCATCAATGAGTTACGGTAACATGCTGTTAACAGTCATATATGGAGAAGGATGTATGATTGTAGACAAGTAATAGTAAGATATGATAATCAAGGGTCTGTAATCGATCAAAATCCCATGGTTCAACAAAGAAGAGTTAATACGAAAGCCTAGTATGTTGATGAGTGATATGTAACGGTTTCATGTCGCAATTCACATTGGCAATGATGAGAGAGATTGAGAAGTAGTACTTTGAATGATCATCAGTTGAACCATCAATGAGTTACGGTAACATGCTGTTAACAGTCATATATGGAGAAGGATGTATGATTGTAGACAAGTAATAGTAAGATATGATAATCATGGGTCTGTAATCGATCGAAATCCCATTGTTCAACAAAGAAGAGTTAATACGAAAGCCTTGTATGTTGATGAGTGATATGTAACGGTTTCATGTCGCAATTCACATTGGCAATGATGAGAGAGATTGAGAAGTAGTACTTTGAATGATCATCAGTTGAACCATCAATGAGTTACGGTAACATGCTGTTAACAGTCATATATGGAGAAGGATGTATGATTGTAGACAAGTAATAGTAAGATATGATAATCAAGGGTCTGTAATCGATGAAAATCCCATTGTTCAACAAAGAAGAGTTAATACGAAAGCCTTGTATGTTGATGAGTGATATGTAACGGTTTCATGTCGCAATTCACATTGGCAATGATGAGAGAGATTGAGAAGTAGTACTCTGAATGATCATTAGTTGAACCATCAATGAGTTACGGTAACATGCTGTTAACAGTCATATATGGAGAAGGATGTATGATTGTAGACAAGTAATAGTAAGATATGATAATCAAGGGTCTGTAATCGATGAAAATCCCATTGTTCAACAAAGAAGAGTTAATACGAAAGCCTTGTATGTTGATGAGTGATATGTAACGGTTTCATGTCGCAATTCACATTGGCAATGATGAGAGAGATTGAGAAGTAGTACAATGATTGATCATCAGTTGAACCATCAATAAGTTAAGGTCACTTGATGGTGATAAATAAAAAAATTATCAGACTGTATGGTCATGATGAAGAGACAGTGAATGAGGATGAACAGTAAGGAATCAACGGGAGTGTTCTCAAAAACAAGCCTGTGAGTGATCAATATTACGGTTCCATATCGAAATCCATAACAAAACACAAATAGAAAGGAAAAGAAAGAACTAAAAGTGCTTTAAACTCACGTCGATTCCATACCTTCGACGATTCTGCATGATTTAGAGTGTTTCCATTGGGAGAATGCACTGTTGAGGTGTAATGAGACGCACTAAGGAAGCACACAAAAAACGGTTACACGTCTGGATTTTTCTGCAGGTTGACAACTCTCCCAAAGATGAACACTGAAACATAGCGAGTTAATATGCTACATATCTCAAACCTATCTTCCGGTAGAACGCTGAGGACAGGAGAAAAGAGGAGAACTCAGAAGAACACAGGAGAACACCCGAGGCTGGTCCGAAGTCAGTCGACGCAAACAGTTGAGATAGACGGAGAGAATTTATTCGAGGTGAAACCTTTTCATTTTATTGAAATCTGTACTCGTATTGCTGTGTGGTGAGCTGAAGCCGTAGTATGAAAAAGTATTTATTATAAAAAGATAAAATGTGAATACAAAAAGTACAAGTAAAGTTATTAGTATTGCAGAGTGAATAGTTTAAAGTAAACTAGGAAATGGTAAAAAGTACAAGATAATTATACAAGCAGAGGATACCTCATTCTGCTTAATTGGCAGCAGCATTGTTAAGTTCTTCCTCTTGAGCCTGTTGTTCTCGAATGCGATTGAACATTTCAAGTTGTTCTCGTTGGTAACGTCTCATGCGCTTTTCCTTTTCGACCTCCTCTCGATATCTGTTATCATACACGACTTCATCTCTGATTGGGTTGTTAGCTATTCTCCAAGCCATCATGTACCAGAAAGGCATGAATTCAGTTCCATGTGGGGGTGGCATGCGTGGTGGAGTACGGTGATTATGCTGCAAACGGTGGTGAGCGACATGACGAATCATTCGCAAGACTTGAATGTCTTCATCAACATGCTCTAAAACATCCTCATCCTCATCCTTCTGGTCAGCTTGCATTCCGGCATTCTCAGCAGGTTGGTTTTCGTTTCTCTCTTCGCGATCTTCATCGGCTACACTGGCATTCGACCTGTAAACATAAAACCATTATAGAACATGATGATACTGAACTCACATTTTATTCTCAAGTTCTGCTTGCTCCAGCTCTCCAAACAAGTCGACTCCTCCTCCAAAGAACATGAAATTGTAGAAAAATTCGCAGATCCTCGATTTGAAGTCCTCTCTCTCTTCATCGGTCAGGCTGAACTCCTTCACAACTGTGAATTCTCCATTCAGAAGATATTCACACGAGAGTAGAAATTCCTTGTACTTGTAGGGCATGTCTATTGCCACCTCGTAGTCGCCTCTTTCGCTCATGATTTCCATACCAAAACGGTTTAGGAACTGAAAAAAATGTTTACAACACAAAACAAATTAAGAATACTCACCTTGGCAACAGTAAAGTCAGCTTTCTTGTCTCCTTTGTATCCCCAGAGTGCGAGTTTCTCCTTGAGGAAATCGAGGCATTCTCTAATGTGGGTAGCTTGAAGTTCCATGGCTAACGAAAAGTTGAAAGTTGTGAAAAGTTCTGTAACGAAAAGTATGAGAATATCATAACGAGCACAGAACAATAAAGAAGCAAGAAAAAACGACAAAGAATTATGACAAGTAATTAATAAAGAAAACACATCAAACAACTCGAACAGTAAAACCAGCGGGATCCATGACACATCACTGGAGCGCGGTTTACACAGTTTCACTAATATTAAAAAAAGAAATGATGACAAATGCTGATTGGCAGACAGCTAGTGGTTGTTGTTGAATGACGAATGATGACTGATATGATTGCTGCGAAACAGACTATATATACCTGTTCGAGAGATCAAATTTATCCGGCAAAACTGTTTGATCTGCCAAAGGTCACAAGTTTGCTCTACTGACAAACAACTTGAACAACAAGTAATTGTACTTTACGTTGTCCTTTCTTAATTATAAAATATATTTTTACTTTTTATTATTCATACTGTATTAATATTTCTTTTTCAAACTACAATATTCAGAATGTTTTGTTAAAACATTATATTGTTTTAAGAAGAATTTGCTTTTCATTTATCTTAACGTTCTTGTCGTGTTCGCAAATAAAAAATTGAATTGATTCTGATGATACATTGAAACAAGTATTTGAATGATCTTTCTTCTGAAAACAGATGCGGTTGTCATTTGCTTCAACCAGATGAATCATTAACCTTTTGTATTTTCATATACACAGTCTTATATATGGAGAAGGATGTATGATTGTAGGCAAGTAATAGTAAGATATGATAATCAAGGGTCTGTAATCGATCGAAATCCCATTGTTCAACAAAGAAGAGTTAATACGAAAGCCTTGTATGTTGATGAGTGATATGTAACGGTTGCATGTCGCAATTCACATTGGCAATGATGAGAGAGATTGAGAAGTAGTACTTTGAATGATCATCAGTTGAACCATCAATGAGTTACGGTAACATGCTGTTAACAGTCATATATGGAGAAGGATGTATGATTGTAGACAAGTAATAGTAAGATATGATAATCATGGGTCTGTAATCGATCGAAATCCCATTGTTCAACAAAGAAGAGTTAATACGAAAGCCTTGTATGTTGATGAGTGATATGTAACGGTTGCATGTCGCAATTCACATTGGCAATGATGAGAGAGATTGAGAAGTAGTACTCTGATTGATCATCAGTTGAACCATCAATGAGTTACGGTAACATGCTGTTAACAGTCATATATGGAGAAGGATGTATGATTGTAGACAAGTAATAGTAAGATATGATAATCATGGGTCTGTAATCGATCGAAATCCCATTGTTCAACAAAGAAGAGTTAATACGAAAGCCTTGTATGTTGATGAGTGATATGTAACGGTTGCATGTCGCAATTCACATTGGCAATGATGAGAGAGATTGAGAAGTAGTACTCTGATTGATCATCAGTTGAACCATCAATGAGTTACGGTAACATGCTCATATACTCATACCTTACTATTACTTGCCTACAATCATACATCCTTCTCCATATATGACTGTTAACAGCATGTTACCGTAACTCATTGATGATTCAACTGATGACCATGTGAACGTTACATGTTGATAATCTCCTCTTCATCTAATATTCCTTGAAGCACAACTATTAGCACCAAGAGAAATACAAGTATCAGCTTTTACTCGCGTCTCATCAATCAATAATTACTTTCTTGATTTTGTATCAAGTAGGATATGTTCATGAGAGATCACTTTATTATCTAAAATTCTCCAAAGTGTTCTAAATTAGAAACATTGTTAGCGATAGGATGTAGTGCTAGGCTACTAGGAATTGCCACTCGCATTGCTTTTGTAATAGCATATCTTGTCCCCAAATTGTTTAATTTCAATGGGTATTTGTGTTTGAGTGAGAGCTAAACCAAGTACATCAAAATGTGTTGAGTCGTATGTATTCAATTTTTTAATTTTCTGAAGAGCTATTCGAACTCTAGATATTGGACTCAGACACTAGGCAAAAAAGGAAAGAGTTCAAGCGCACATGGGAGTTGAGCCGTCATCCATCCGCTTTGTGGTTCAGTCTTTTACCGACTGAGCTATGAGCAAAAGATGGGACTCTCGAACACCGATGATTCTGTTTTACGCTTTTTCACTTTCTCGATTTTTTACTCCTAAGTAACATATTTATATACCGTTCGAAGTCAGATTGTAGCAATCATATTTTTTTACCAACTTTGGTTGCAACACATCGTCGAAAGTGAAGGTGTGGCACTTCCTTCTGACCTTGATGCGTCACGCTCAGACGTTCTTGAAGAAACTTCTTTTTTCTCTTTTACTGACTTTGTCTTCTCTTTGAACGAGAAAGTTTTTCATCATGAAATTCGACTTTACTTTGCATATTTTCTTCCTAACTAACTTCCATTTCAGTAAGATGAGCTTATCTATGATAATGAATGTCATTACTTATTAATGTTCGAAGAAGTTCTCTCTGAATTCTGGTGATCCTGCAATGATGAGTACTATTCCTCACTAGGCTCTTAAAGACATCAATCTTATCTCTACTCAATGAAAGAAAACATCTCCCAATCAAAGGTTCGTTTCAATTTTTTCTCTCTCTTTGTTAATCGAAATTTTCTGTTTCAGATTAGTTTCTTTATGATAAAGTTTCGAAAACCTCAAGGAATATTAGGATAAAATCGAGAACAAAGATGATCAGAGAACTATCGGATGTAATATTCGGAGACGTAAACGCGAAGACGAAAGTGATATCATTATGTTCTGTTGTACTATCGTTGTGTGATTGTTATTTCTTCTTATTATTGATCTTTTGATCGAATCTTGATTACCTATAGGTTTATACAACCTCGACCTAAAGGAGTATTTGTCGAAAGAGCAGTGAAACAAGTTCAAGGCCCTCGCGTATGTCGCCATGTTTAGGGTTCATCGCTAGATGGAATTCCATTCACTCTTGAGTGAACACAATCATTTTTTGTTAATTTCACCTTTTCGCAAGCTGACAAAAGACAGTTGAAATCTGATATTTCATTGTATATTTATAATCGTGATGATTAAACTAACCAATTTCATTTATAAAATGAAAAATATTCGAAAAATGTTGAAAATTGGGCAAAACGGTCTGAAGGCATTTTGACCTAAAAACGACATTTTTCGAATATGACGCATTTTCTGGTAATTTACATACATATGAAGTTGTGAATGATCGAAAATGATCGAAAAACTGTATAAAACCAAGTTTAGGCAATAAGCTGTATTAGCGTCAACCTTTTATGTACTAATTGTGTCGGAGCCCAAATTAGGTTATTAAGAATGAACTAACCTGGAGCACTCATCTATTCTTTACGTAGTTCTCTAAACATTTCTGATTATTTCCTTATATATTTCTATATATATATAAGTTATACTAATGATTATGAGAAAAACTCTCGAGCAACATTAGTCATTCTTGGCTTCATCAAATGATACACATGTTAGCTTTTCTTCTTCAAATTTGCAAAAAATTGTTGTTCATATAACAGTATGCAATAGGAAAGAGGAGGAAATGTTCTCTTCATTCAGATGCATTATATTGATTTTTGTATTGACAGAACCTGGTCAGCTGAGGAAAACAAACGGATTAATTCTTTATATAGTTTGCATCTTTCGGAAGGGCAATAGTTCTCCACATGTCAAGCGAATATCGATTTCTGCATGTGAGTAGCACTCTACGTCTTCTGCTTCTATTTTCTTTAGCAACTAAACTGACTTTCTCAGTCAATTTGAGACAAATAATATTCTCTTCAATAAAATAATATGAGATCAAAGTTTCAATTTTTAATTTATAAATTCAATTTTGCCATTTCATATTCTGAATTACGTTCAGTGTTTCAATGTGGGAAAAACTTTATTTGAAAAAAGTCTCCTTCTCTTCTTTTCATCCACTATTTCATGTTCTTGTGCACTTGAGCTTTGTTCTCTCGATGTGAAAGTCCAAATAAACGTTAGAACAGACATATGCCGTTCTCATCTAAATGCATTGTTTAATTTTGTCGTTCCCATAGCTCGCTAATGCTCAATTCCTTTGTTCACACCCCATTTTCTTACAAGAGAAAATGGTAGAAGAGTTTCTTCTCATTTCAACAGTTTTCCTTCTTCCTACACAGTACGAACCACGACTCAAAGTCATTCCACAGCTTTGGCTATTGACATTCTGCTACCTCTAATGTGTTGTTTGATACTGAAACGCACTGTTATTTTTTGAGAAGTTGATAGAAAACGATAAGCATTCACTTGTATTTTTATAATAATCACAGTTGCGCATAATTTTTAGAGAAAGTTTCTGTTTCTGAGCGAGTTCTAATCTTTATTTTTTTTAAGGAGAAGAAGGATGGCAACGTTGACAATGGCTAAGACGATGGTTCATCTATATCGAGAATTGACTTCATGGGGGTTTGGACTGAAAGAGAGTCGAAAAATAGCCATAACAAAGGTATTACTTATTCTATTTCTGTTTTACTTATTCTTATAATTTGTCCAGTTTATGAACTACATCTGTGCTCAGTTGATACGAGAACGACTCGAAAAAAGGTTTTTCATGCCATTCACGGCAGAAGAGAGGAGATGCATCATGTCGTGCCGATATTATTTTGACATGAGAATCAAGACTAGCGCTGTTTGCCCTGAATTGACTTACGCTCAACGAATAACTATGAGAGAAGGCATGTCAGATCTTCTTCATCAATGGATTTATTTCGGACCTGGAAGAAGAACGAGATTTGCAGTTCGCCCAGATATCATACTCGGCAAAATATACAGTTAGTTACTTTCTAGTACCATGAGGTTTTGAACAATTTTTTTTAAGAACATCACTTGAGGCTCAAAAAATATTACGATATTAGACGTGGAATTTTCACGTTTTGAAGTATATTCAATTCAATCAACATTATCATCCTACCTCATACCTCCATCAGTAGTATAGGAACGAAAGATTATAATACCATTTTTAACTCATTTCAACACATTTTCACTCTCTGAGAGCAGAGAATCACCTCACTTACACCACGTTTTTGAAAAAAGTATTAAATGAGTCAATTTTTGAAGCACTTAAAAGTGCTTATTTTCAATAATTTTTGTATATTTTAGAACAATTCTTTGTTTGGATGTCGATTTCACTTTTCATTTTCATACTTAAATACTCAAAAATGTGTTATTTTCAAACTTTTTAGAAAATCAGTGGATGTCGAAAGATGTCGATTTCATTCAATAAGTGTTATTATCTTTGAAGATGAAAATTCATTTTAATAAATGCATTTTGATGAAAATCTGAAGCCTCATACTAATTTTGATCTCATAGAATCAGTAGAGACTTTAAAAATCAAGAATTTCCGTGGAGTCTTTATGAGAGACACTTTACCAGCACAAGGCATTAAAGAAGTAGGTATTGTCAATCTCGACGCCAGTAAAGGTAAAGGTACTCTGCTATTCCAAGAACAATAAGGATGTTTATTACTTTGATTCATTTGGGTTAGATCCACCATTAGAACTTCAAGAATATTTAATAGATGGATCTTCAGAAAGGAAGCTAGCTCCTGGACCGAGTCCAACGGAGGAGAATGATGCTAAAAATAAAAATCAAATAGAACTTTCAACATTCCAGATTCAAAAATTCGCAAGCCATCATTGTGGTTATTATCGTTCGTTACTTTTAAAACTATTAGAATCAAATGATTATCGAAAATCAGCAATTGGTCAGATGTGAATACCATCATCCATTACGACACCTTTTGGATACACTGGAGATAAGCCAGTTTTATTTAATTCATAAGTCTTCATTGACTTATCAATGAACCTGAATCCTATATTCTCTCCAATTCATTATTCATTGAACATTTGAGGTATTTCTCTTTTGTCAAGATAACACTATTTCTACCTTTTTGAATTCCTTTAGCAGAAAATTTGTCCTCCACCTCAAACAAAGTAAGTCTTACTATTCAAAGCAACCATTCCATCACTTTCTTTCTCAACTTTCAATAATCCAGGTGTTCTTTTATCATATGCTTTGAAATCTTCTCTAGTCTTCTCATATTCTTCTCTCAAATGTGGCTTGATGAGACTTTCAAAATCTCCAGCAAGAGTCATATATGCTGAATCTGTATCCATTTCTAATCGTTGTCGATATGTCCTATCTTTTAAACAATCAATTAGATCATAATTGAACTGTAACATTCTTAACTTAGAATCATCGTACACACTACAAGCAATTTGAATTTGCATGTTTTGTTTAACTTTTTTTTGATTTTTCATTTCCCCCTCCCACATTTCATATACTTTAGGAGACCCACTT
The DNA here is from genome assembly GCA_030370435.1 of Auanema freiburgensis. Classification (NCBI taxonomy): domain Eukaryota; kingdom Metazoa; phylum Nematoda; class Chromadorea; order Rhabditida; family Rhabditidae; genus Auanema; species Auanema freiburgense. The sequence goes on along the minus strand of CM059371.1, from coordinate 3,111,132 downwards.
TCACCTACATCATATTCTTCAGCATCATCGTAAAAATAATCATTTTTAGCTTTATTAAACTGTATTTCATCACACATTTTCACTTTGTTAATGTTTACTTTCATCCATTCCAGTTACTCTAAAGACAGTATTCCCAACTAATTTGGCTCCTTCAGTTATTATAGCATACTTTCTCCTTCACGTCTTTACCCAATTCATAGAATCATTGAAAACTCTTCCTCTTTTAGCTTCAATGACTTCATGTAATTTTGTAAAAACGCAACCATGTTCCAACATCCACCTCAATCTTGTAGATTTTGATAAGAATTTTCTCAGCTCTCATAGCTCATAACAAGCTTTCTACTTTTAGATGGTTCTCTTTTTAACATCTTAAAAACTTTTTTGGTAAGGCATTTCTTCTCCAAGACATGAAGTTAGCTCATTAGCATCAAATCCAACTATTTTCTTTACCACCTCACCTTCTTTATCATAATACCATTCTTTATTCTCTTGATCGTAGTGTACTCTAGTAATTTGTGTTTTATCTTTTTCATTTATGAAATACTAATAAAGCTGAATCAGTTATATTATTCTTAAATTTATAAAATGCATCTTTGTTTTCTTCTCCAAATAGCCAAATCATAGGATGATCTCTTTCTCCATCTTAATAGAGCTTTATGTCTATAAAACTCTTTATGTAACTTGTCAGACTTTGTTTTATTACAAGAAATACAACATGCAACACAATTCTCTTTTGTATGACTCTTGGAACAATCGCGTCTATCTAGCGACCATCTTTCTTCAAATTGAACCAACAATAGAAACATTTATAATTCTCTCTTTTCAAGATGTCAACGACGTCTTCAACTTGTAAAATATCATCTATCCATCTATTTGATTCTTTATCTTGCTTATAATAGTTATAAATTCTTTTCTTCTCAAGAATATCTTTGTCTATATTTAAAGTTAAAGCACATGTTTTCTTTATGTATTCTTTGAATCCTTGAATTTGGAATTGACACAAAATACAGTTCACTCAAGCCTGGCAGAGAAACAACATCTTTATACATATCTAACATGAAATTGTAAAAGACATCTTTCTGTTTCAAGCAAGCCTTCAATAAGGGTCATACATCTAAGTTATTATACCATTAATCTCCGCCCCTTTAGTTAATCTTCTTTCATTACAAATTTTCATCAAAGTAGTGAAATCTTCTTCTTTCATGTGTTCATTTTCGAATTCTGGTACATTGGAAGTTATTGAAACTGAGACTGATGTGTGTGTTTACTAATGTAATTCAACTTCACTACCTCTGGGTCTTACAGTTCCTTTACTTCTTCATTCATTTCAATTTTTGACAGAATTACTTCAAAATCAAACACTATGAGATACTCATACCTAAAGTCTGCTTCAACATCATATTAATCAGAAAGTTCAATATTTCTCTTTTTATTGCACAGCTTAGGATATTTTGGGAACACATCCATTTGTTCGAGCTGACAAGTATCAATATGTCTTTGCAGATTATCTTTACATTTGAAACCACATCTATTACATAAATAAAGTTTATTCAATTTCTTTAAATCAGTTATGTATGAAAAGTCATCAAGATATAAATTTAAATAAGTAGGTCTTCTTTCTTCATTGAATTTAAATTTTCTGATATAAGAAATACGAAAATGGTGTAGGTGATTCTCTGCTCTCAGAGAATGAACAAGAGTGTTGAAATGAGTTGAAAATGGTATTATAATCCCTCGTTCCTATACTACTTCCATCTACCTCAGAACATTTCATTCTATAATAGGAACGATTTACTTAAAACCTTTCATTTTCCAATGCTGATGTCTCTTAAAAGTCAAATAACCTACCAAGTTTAACAATAATGCTATCAATGTATAGTTATGATAATAAACTATTTTACTTTTTAATTGTCTTTGAATTCCTCGAAATGTACGTAAACCAGAATCAAGACTTTACAAGTTTTTATTGAATACATATTTTAAAAGCTGAAAGCATTTGATCCACGAAAAGAAAAAAATATTCAAAATGCATTTTTCCAATTAACCACTTGGAACAAGTAACAATAAGGGTTAATCAGTTTTCACATTAAATCCCCTGACATCTAGTAAAACCGATGAAACATCCACCCGATAGACACGTGTATTCAGTGCAAGATTATATCTGAAGTACAAAAGTTATATATAAGCTAAGTAGACTTTCAACTAACCTATTATTTGTTTTCCTAATAACACATAAATCTAAGCTGTTCACTTTTCCAAGGAACCAAGTTCTTACAGGACCCGTCGGACTTAATAAGTTCATTCTCCGCAAGCTAGATTCTTTGACGAAGTGCAAATAAGGTGAAGAACTGAATAATAGGAACGCTTGATACCGTTCATCATAAACTATGAGAACAGTTGCCCCTTCACTGATATCATGAAGCGAAATCATCATTTCCATAGACTTTAGATCTAAAAATAATAAAATATTTAGCATAATACATTTCATATTTACTCAGTCGCGTTTGAGTGAATTTATCTCCATTGTCTGCTTTGCCATACACTGAAGCTTCTATCGCGGAATCTTCTCTCTCGGTCGATACTCCTTTTTCCAATTTTTCCGCAAAAAAGCTGACTTAAGCAATTGAACTTATGATGCTGATAAGATTGTCACTCGCATACCTGAGTTTGCCATGTTTCCATTTTCTATTGAGCTTTTGAACATGCAACTCTCTTCTGTGTCGTTTTTATCTTTTGTGAGTTCTGTCTTGAGCAAAGCTATCATTTCAGCTTGATTTTCCAACATCTTTTTCAAGTCCACAATTTCTCTGCCTTGATTCTGTATCAAATACACTTTTAATTGTACGATTCCATTACAATCACCTCCACGATACTGTTCAGCTTGTCATCTTGGTGAGGCTCAATTATCTTTTCCTAAGAGTGAATTTAAAGTAATGAACTCAATTCAAAACTCACCTTCGTTTTCTCTCTCTCTTCCTTGGTCTTATGTTCTTTGATTATTTGTTCTACATTTTCGAAATTCGTTGATGTTTCAGTAATAGTGTTCTCAACATCCTCGCGAAGTAAAGATAATTGCGTTTTGAGAGATTGAACATCCGTTATGATATACTTATACTCATTTAGAAACGAATCAGGCGAAAAAACAGAGCTCTGAGTTTCTTGATCCTGCACAACGATTTTTAACGGCAGATGTAAAAACGAACTCACGATTAATGGTGGGGAGTCTTCAGATGACTTTCTTTCAGATAACGATAATCGGTTAGCAGAATTAGTGTATCCAGAAATTGAATCAAAGTTGTCCTTAAAAGAATATACATTGTTTACAATTACAATTTGACTTACTTTGCTTGATTGGATACAAGAGGTAGGAGTATTAGAGGATTCGGGAGAGTCATGGCTTATTGCACTGATATTCAAGCACTGCGCTCTGTTGTGGAAATATGGTTTTGGTTTGACATTAATAAATCATACTGAAGCATTAATTTACGGACTATGTCCTGTGAATCTGTATCGATTGTAATAGTCAACTCAGGACAAGCTGTTGTTAACTTGTCAACGTATATTTCATCTAAAGGTGGAATGCTTGTGTCGAAATTAGGAATGGCTTTGTTGAAAAATTCCGGCATAGGATCTTCTAGCCCTGAAAAAAAGACATGTTTCCATTCTGATGAGAGTACCAACCTCGGAACAAAACTTTCAAGAAGTGATTTTCTATAATTTCTTTAAAGTTTTGTCTTTTGTCTTGCTCTTGTTTCAACAACATTTCGGAGAATTTGATGTAAGCCTTCTGCCAGGCAACAAAATTTTTCCGAAACGAGCTCCTTCGAGAAACTTCGGATACACTGTGTGCGAATACTTCCGGAGCAGCCTATGCATACTGATGAGTTCGTCTATGAAAATCAGACAACCTCGATTTTCTGAACAAGTTCAGTTTTTCTGGAAAGTTCGTAACGCCTTTCGTTGAAGTAAACCATTTCTCTATAAGACTTATCCATCCGATCACAGGCCTAAACGATTTCACTCATACAATTTCCGGTGAGAATGAATTACCATGACGACCCAACCGTGAATACGAGCATTGATATTTGCTAATAACTCTTCTTTAGATTTGCGAAACGTCACACAATATTCCTTCATTTTTCGTAAATCCTCCATTATTTTGTCTGACTTGTGCAAGTAATCATCAACTTTAGCCTGAATGGAATCATAGCTCACAGAGCACTTTTAGCAATACCTGAATCATATAAGTATCAGTAATAGGAGGCGTAGCCATTGTCATTATTTGAATAGTGTGCTTAATTTTTTCAAAGAGCTCTGGAAAGAACACTTTAGCCTTTATTATTCTGCTTCTATCTACCTGTGACCTTGAGCTGGTTTTGCTTGAGCGTTTGCATTCTTTTACTTATTCCACTGATATCACGCAAATCTTTGTTTCTTGTCTGCTCTTCTACATAATTGATACAGTCTAGGACAGCCTTGTCATTCGTTTTTTTGATCTATTCAAACAATTGATATTACTATGTTTTAATCTTTATAATTTACCAAATCATATTGTTCAAGTAGTTGTTCAACCAGATTGTCAATTGAATTGTTAGGATCTGAATTGTCCAACCATTCGTATAAGCTCGTCGACTTTGGACTTTGATCGAGTTTTTGACTGCGTGAATGAGCTAATAGTTGAGCAGGTAAGTTTATCTGAATGTAACGTCAACGATATGTTCTAATAGTGTCTGAAACTTTTTTAAGTAATTGAAGGCAGTCCCCATAGTTTTCCCTTAATCCCATAACTTCTTCTACTTTACTATCCAGCTGAATTATTGAAATTTGAATATTTTGATTGAACCAGCACTAAAACTAACCTCATCGAATTTCTTTTTAAACACTCGGTATTTCTTTTGAGTAAGTGATAATGACTCTTCAACGCTAGTGAAAATTCCTTGCCAACTCTATAAATCAGATTAAGCAAAAGATGCATAGCCTATCATACCGAAGTTAACAAGTTATGTTCATTAATCAACTGTGTACACCATTCATTAACCAACATCGCAGTTTTTCCCAAACAGTTCAAAACAGCATTAGGTAAATCAGTATAGAGATCATTAGTGGTACTATTTGATTTAATCCTTTTGATCTGAAACATTATGGATTAGAAACGTCACTCTTAAACTGTTTCAGTACTTTATCCATTGCGGATTCAACTGTATCTGAAATTTCTTTGAGATCTCCTTTTAACATCATATCACTCATATTATTTTTATTTCTCAAATGATATATAATGAAGGGAGATTTGTCCTTTCCTAAAAAAAAAAATAATCTGCCTAATCTTTGAAAAGGATAACGACTTACCATGACCCGGATAATCGCTGAGCATCTTATGATTTTCTATTGTTGTGCCATCAAGTAACATCCATAACTGAATAAATTAAAGGATTAGTATAAGATTATGACTACAACAAAGAACCTGATCTTTCGGATCTATACCTATTTCTTCGCAGACATGGGATCTAATATGCTTAAATAACTGTAGAGTACCCTAGAAGATGATATTTCAAAGTAAGAATTATCAACATGTTCTAAATGAATGTTCAAATCTTTACTTACTATTTCAAATGTCAATAAATGACCCTTATTTACATAGAAGACCTTGATTTGTTCCATTATGATACAGCTTCAGTGACGAAACCTACAAATATATATATGAGGAAGTAAAACATAACAACAGCATTGTCAGCATGTATTGATTCAAGGAAGTAAAGCAGTATAATTGATGTTATTAAATGTTTTAGTGATCTTGTGACACTCTGGACGCAATTACGTACGCACGCTTGACGCTCGCAACAGATCACGCGTTTGTACTTTTCTATGTCATGTGTTAGCTAGCTAATGTTGCCTAAAGCGTCCAAGTGCTTTGCCCGTCTAAGACTAGTTTAGCAAAGCAGCAGAGACAAGAAAACAAAATTTTATTGACTGAAATTCGTCGTACTTCAGCTTGCTACGTATATAACATCATCACAAGCAAGCTATACGAAATAAACAATACGAAGAAAATAGAAAGATGTATCAAAGAGGATGAAGAGAAGGTTTTTTTTTTTGCCTGTCAAGCGCATGGTAACAATGAAAACATAATGATGACCTATAACTTTGAAAGGCTTCGACAGCAGACTGAGTAACAGCTGTTGGTCCACTTGACCTCTATAATCAATTCTTCCCACCCTATGTACTAATACAAACCTCCGATTATGATATCATAAACAAATTATGAAAGCATGTTTATTCATTATATAAAGCTAAGAATCGATTACAAATTTGAGTAAAAGTAAGAAAACAGGGAATCACAATCTTAATTCTACGAAAACGGCTTTTATTGTTGTTTTGATTTACGTTTCCGAATTCCCAATTTCACCAACATTGCATTTATTATGTAAATTGGTAATGCCACTAATACCAGCCAATAGTAGATTGCGAACCAAAATCTGAAAATTTCGCAACTTTCATCATGATCAGCATTCTATTCACCTGTGAACGTCAGCGAAATTTTTTAATAAAAATCCTGCAGCCAACATATCAAATCCTCTTGATCGGAATGTAATCCAATAGATCCAGCGGAAAATTCTGGAACGACGTCCAGCTTCATCAACAGCGATAAGACTGAAGATGATATCTTCGGCAGCGAAACACATTGGAACAACGAGGAAGGACCTGTTTCAATAAATAAGATTTTCATTGAAAGATATCCTTACATGAAATATCCAGCATAGGTACCGTGCCATAAAGCCGATACGAACATAGTTAACTCGGTTCTGAAGATGACGAGATGAATGCATAATGTATTGATGTGCAAATTACCTGTAAGCCTTTGGGGCTCGGGAATATACATAAATGGCCAACCAGGTCTGTACAGATTTATTCCATGAACGAACTCCATCCCTATAACCTTCGCTGAATTCCACCTTAAGTTTAAGTTTATTTTTAAGTATGCAGCTTAAACTGACATTATAAATATCCAAGTTATTGATTGCATTGGAGTCGAACTCGATAGCCTTGTTTTTTAAAAGTTCACTGAAACATACGTCATTTTTGTTATTGCGAAGACGTTTTCTTAAGTATACTTCACATTGTCGAACTTTTTCGGTCCAACAACTGTTGCAGGCTCAGTGCATGATGGGTATATGCCAATTCCCAATGTAACACAAATACTCTCCGAAATTGCCCAAGCACTATAATCTGTTGATTACATGTTTCGTAATTCTAAGGCGTTACCTGTAAACTCTGCAGCGGAATGTAGTAAACACAGCTGCAGCAAAGATCAGAAGATAAGTGAAGGGTAGATTAGAAATGGAATCGTTTCTTAACGCCTAAACAACCATTGCATTTCAAAACAGAAAAGCAAATTTTTACATTCAGCGGAAACACTATGTTGAGAATGACGAAAACTGGTACGGACCACAAGAGTCTTAGGAACCGTGTTTTGATTTCTTTCACTGGAGAAATGTCGTTGTGAATGAGCAGCGTTTGAGAGTCCAAGAACATGGAATAAGTGTAATAGGGACCTACAATCACTTTCATATTACTAAAAATTCCTTATGTTGATCACCTGTGAAAAGGCCACAGAAGTGATACAGATAGTTGAAGATTTCAAGAGAAGACGGCTCTTCGGTGAGCGTCCTCGATGGCTTGACGTCTTCATCATTTTTCTTCGCAGCAGCAGCCTTTTTCGAGTCAGCAACTTCATATGCAATCCCAACAGCCTGAATACCGCATCGTTTGTTTTTAATGATAACTATAAACATACTCTAAGAGTCATTATGAGCTGGATAACGTTAGCATGGCTTGCCAGTTCGTCAACATCAATGATCAAATGAATCATTCGAAGTACAAGCAGGTAAATAAAAGATCCGACAAAAACAGTTAAAGGTAAACTTCTGAAAGGTTGTTTTGCTTCAAAGCTTTCATCATTTACCCTACTTGTAATGGAGCGTTTTGATACATGCTATGGTGAATAATGCCAATATTAATGAGTACAGGATTTTCGGTCCTGAACAACATAACATGTGTCATAACATGAGTATTAAACCATTAGTATACCAATAACAATAAGTGCGAGAACTAATCCAATAACTCCCACACCATGTTGCATTAGCCAAGGATTTCGTGAAGAACGAACAGCCCAAGCAATCAAAAATGACAATAACAATGTTCCTATTAACGTAACATTGAATAACAATCGTTTAACCACTATTACCTGTATAAATACAATCATCTTTTGACAAAATATTAAAGAAATTCATGGCACAGCCTCAGACAATGAGCTATCCGCTATATCCCAATATATGCGTTACAGAACGCACTAGACTAAGACAGACTCAACTATAAGAAATGGAATGATGACATCCACCATATGACAACAAATGGTGTGAGATATTGACCTTGTAGTATACGATTCTAGAAAGATCGTTCATTGCTTTTAAGAATCAAACTACAAAATAGCTTCTAGCATCAAATTGATATCGTTCTAATCAATATTGGTTGTTATCAAAGACATATTGATAGTATATATGAAAGTATTGATACTTCTTCATGTATTAAACACATAATTAACATATTATTAGAATATATTCTTTATTTTAATTGAAAAATGAAAACGAAACAATGTTATACAATTAAATGACAAAAAAAAAAAACGAACTGGTGGATGGAAAAAAACGCATTAATGGGTACATACACGCCATATAAAGATTCGTGTATAAGTATATTCATTATAATACTCTGTAATAGTTATCCATTACTACTTACGAGGCTTCTCAACCAACTACGAAACAAGCTGAACAGGCAAAAGATATACATATACGCATAGATATATGTATATAGTATATAACAGTAGAATTGTTGAGCAGACTATAAATTAAATTTACAATCTTCGGCAAAAGAATGAAAAAGCAATACCAACTATAGGAGAAGAGAGAGAGAGAGAGAGAGAGAGAGAGAGGGGGGAAGAGAGTGTTTGTGTGTGAGTAGAGCCTTTTGATAGAAATCTAGCTTTTTAAATGATTAAGAATGGAAATGCATGGCCATAGAGAGATCATCAATTCAAAGGATATAATACAACTACATTAACATAAATGATTTGCTCTCCTCTGTTTTGTAAAACTTATTTCTCACTTGGAAGATTGTTGTAGAACATGTTGATGATTGAAAACATGACTTTAAGTTGTCTCTGTATTATAGGAAACAATGGTAATAATGAAAGAATGCAATTTCAGGACTAGAAATGAAAATCATTTTTTTTTATTTCTCTCGAGTAACTATTTGTATCAAGGTGCTATACAACTTGAAAGAAAGTTGTGAGAGATGAGGGAGTGTATAGGTTGATGAGGGATGCTGAAGGGGGGAGGGAAGGAGGAGGAGGAAATAATAATACATATATAACATCACCGTTATGGTTTGTTAAAAAAGCTTTTTTTTGTATATATTACATCATGTGCTGAAAAAATGTATAATTAGTATAATTAACTATGATATGCTATTATCATACCTACACATGCTGACAATTTCATTTTTATATGCACCCGGTCCGAATTTGTATACTAATTTCTTCGGATATATTCCTGTCTTAGGTACAGGAACTAATATTTGTTTCTCATAATATGTTCTGAAAATGATTTTCAGTTTGTTTCTTTCTTTATCTCTCTTTTACCTCATAGCACGTGATAACTTTTCGTATGTCATTTTGCTGTTCTTCTTTCGCTCACCCCACAATCGGGCAAGCTTTTCGGATTCAACAATTCTGAATACTCCTTGAACTGGATCTTCCCATCTGCAAAGACGAATATATTTAAAGTTATTTTGAAAACAAAAAAAATATATTCACTTACCGTACTACTGAAGGACATGTTTCTGGATCAGTAAGTGCATCTTTGATGAATTCCCACAATTTATTGCCTTTCGTGTGCTGTGATCTCTTTCGTGGCCTGCCATCTTTATTTATTCTCACACCATTGATGTCTTTTTTCGGTCCTACATTTATAATTATTCATGAGTTAAGCTATTCTATGAAATTTACTTTTCTGCGTTGGTTGCGGAACAGCTAGGGTTGGTTCGGCAGCAGAGGATTTTGGCTTTGTTAGTTGATTCATCCGCGACTGTAAATGATTCCTTAACTGAGCGGTAGCCTCACTAGAAATCGGAGTATTTCTAGGAATGGAAACGGTCGTTGCGGCACATGCAGCTAGAATGAGATATTAAAAATGGATCTGATTAATTCAATAATATACCTTTGCTAAACGTAATCTCTACTTGCTCAGGAAGTCTTTGAAGCAGCTGCTGAGACTGTTGAGCCGTTAAATTTGACTGAGTCAAGCTCTGAACAGCTTCCAAACTCTGATTGATAACATCAGAGACTAATGGAGTTGGAATACGAACATAGCTCGTACTACTTTCAGATAATGAATGATCAGTTAAAGATGTAGATGGTATACAAGAAACAGAACTAGCGTTTGACAAGTTTGTTGTTTCCGTTGGAAATATGGAAAAGGTGGTTTCAGCTGATGAGCTCGGTAAAGCATCAATGATGCTTGTTGATCGTTGCACAATTTCCTGTACTTTAGCTTGTTGAGTGAATTGATTTTGATTTTGTTGAATGTTTTGAATGTGAGCCATTGTATTGAATTGTATTGTTCGAGCTGCTCGAGCCAATTCCTCTTCTTCAGTATTGTATTTTCTCATAATGCTATCAATGAGGGTATCTTCTATAATATATTGATAACTAGGTAATAACTTTAAATGAATCATACCCGATATCATTTTCTGTAGTTCTTTGTAAATGAGAGAACCAAATGTTGGATCTCTTTCAATGAAATCATTCTCAGTCATATATAATAGTTGTGGGCCAGTCAATGACGCCATCTATAAATATTCAAAAATCAGCATTTTGCTTATCATTTTGTTTACTCACAACTCTATGCATGTTCATTTCTTCAAACGGAATACTATATCGTTTTGCTACATCAAGAAGAAATGATGCAATATCTTCAACTCTCCATTCATATGGATCTTTGACTCTAAAGCTAAAGCCAATATCAACCCTGAAAAGCATGAATAAAACAACTTTCTTTACAATATTATAGAGAGGCTATTCAGTAAGCTGTCTCTGTCTTCAATTGAAAAAGAGAGAGAGAGAGAACTAAAGAAAGGAGGAAAAAGAAATAGAAGCAAAAGAATATTTAATTTATTTCATTATATAGCAAAAGTGTTACCAAGCATAAATAAAATGAATTTTTAACGAGTTAAGGATTATAAAAAATGCTTTTCGTATATATAGAAATTGATTATTATATGTAAATGAGGATGAATAAGATACCTGTCATTGTTGGGAATTGGCTTGAGTGGCGTTGTTAACGCTGTCTGTAGTATTGTCTCTCCATTGAGTCGGTTAAGCAAGGATGGCATTGCAGCCAAGCCAGGTTGAAGAACTGTCGACAGACAGCTGGTTGTAAATGCTGGCGATACCACTGAAAATGCTGATGAGCCAGCTGTCGGTAACGTCGCCACAGATTGGGCAAACTCAGCAAGACTGCAAAAAAAAAAGAAAATAGATGTAAACACATGATATGAATACAGTTGAAAAATGATTGTCATAAATGATTCATTGAAGAAACAACTTACTAAGCAGGAATGTGCGCTGATGAACGTCTTAAGAACTCTTCGAGTTGTGTTTGTACACTTCCAACTCGTGGTATGAGAGGAGCCGGACAGGCCAAAGCAGGCTTATCCTATAATACAAAAGTAATATAAGATGAATAGAAGCAATTGAATCTAATTATGTTTGACATCTACGTAATTACAATCAGCAACCACAGACGATTACAAAATATGTAATTGAAAAGAGAAAAAAGAGCTGATAACAGAATGCTTTTGATAGAGCTATAAACACGTGCTGTGTATGGGTTCGCAACCAAAATTCAAAAAAAAAAAGTTTTCTTCTTTTGTCTTTTCTCTAATGAGATGAGGGATTAGTCTAATCCGAAATCTTGTCAGTTTCTCAAAAACAATAGTTTCGTGGGATGTGTCTTCCGTATTCGTTTAATATAGGCTATGCAGGCTTGTTTCCAACACACCATAGCTTTTGAAATTCAATTATGCAGATATGGGAAGGGAATGGATGCATCCAAATGAATGACCATATTCAGATACGTATCTCGTAACAACAACACATCACACACAGTAAATATGAAACATCATGGAAAAATGCTCGAAATTGATGTAATTCTTAAAGAGGACAGGCAAAGGAGGAGAGGGGGGCAAATAGGAATTCTTCCATGTTTCGGAACTGAAATTTTTACAGCTGCGGATGCCTAACGATGCTGTCACGCACATTGAACTATGTGAAACGGAAAAAATAGTGTTTCTGGATTAGAGAACTACGATAAAATAGGAGGGTAAGCTAGTGGGAATGGAAGGAACAAAGCATGAAGCTGCTCTCTCGATCGATTACTATGGACTTAGAAAGAGAGTGAAAGAAGGACGAAGAAAACACAAAGTATAAAAGAAATATACCAAATGAGGGAGCCTTTCAAATGCAATAAAACAACTTTTTTTCTTTCGTCTTCTTCTATTCCATCTTTCCAACGTCTATTTTTCTTCTCAAACGCAACTTTCTTTCTAACTCTTAAAGACGGCTGACTGCATCTGACATTATGTGTCCGGAGCACCAAAAACTTTTTTTTTTTCTTGTTGTATGTATGTCTCATGACATCTGCTTTGGAAACATACATCTCTATATATCTCTCTCAATACTATTTCCTTGTGTTTAAAAGAATTTGTTCTTTCTCTACCAACTCTCTTATTCAATATCTTCATATTCTTTAACAATTTAGTTTGTGCCCTTTACGCTATTTACGAGACAGAAACTGTTATTGTCAGATGGGTGACTGAAGTTCGTTTATGATGGTGATAATTGGAAACATTTGTGATCAAGTTTCTCATTACAAGTTCATTCAGAACTATCACATCAAACTTTCAAAAAGACATTATCGAAAGTATCAGAGAATATGCGAAGAAAGTAGAAAAGCGTGAAAGCAATTTTTCGGGGTTCTTCTCTATCACATGCAGTCATTCAACCTCTTTCTATCTCTCTCTTTGCTTTTTTCGTACTTAGCTTTCTCTCTCTCTCTATCTCTCTCTCTCTCTCTCTCTCTCTCTCTCTCTCTCTCTCTCTCTCTCTCTCTCTCTCTCTCTCTCTCTCTCTCTCTCTCTCTCTCTCTCTCTCTCTCTCTCTCTCTCTCTCTCTCTCTCTCTCTCTCTCTCTCTCTCTCTCTCTCTCTCTCTCTCTCTCTATCTCTCTCTTTGAACGTCAATTTTCTTTTATTTTTGTGAAACAAAAAATTGAGTTCTGTTCTCAACATTTTCAATGTTTCATGATCTATTCATTGTTGCTCTACGACTTGAATGAAAAACACATGAATCATTTAATGTTTCAAATTGAAAATGAAGGAAAGGAAGAATTTTCAAAATTAAAATTAAAAATATAAAATTTCAGATTCACAATGCTATTCTCTAGTGATGTCACTTGTCGAAAATTAATGAGGAACTCGTGATCATGAGGAAGGATGAAGCGAGGTCAGTTGTTTAATCGATAGACAGTGTATAGAGCGAAGGCAATAAATATGAAAAATAGATGATAAAGAACAGAAAATTCCAGCAGATTGAAATACGTGTCAACGAAACTTTGATTCTGTTCGAAGCTGTCACATTCAGTGGTATTACATATCATTGAAACCATTTGAATGGACCATCAGAAGCTTGTCATCAATGACCATTTTTTTTTTTGAAACTTAATGTTGATGGGAACAAAATCGAAATTCACTCAGAAAGGAGGAGGGGTGAAAAAACGAGTTGAAGAACTGAAAATTCAAGAGAGATGTTATAAGAGAAAGCAATCGAGTCAGAGAGAGAGAGAGAGTATGAGAGTTAGATAAAAAGGGTAAAAAGTTAGAAAGAGAGTGAGAGAAAGAGAGAGAGAGAACATTTGATAAAGATGATGCTGTAATAGCAGACATGCAGCGTACTTAGACAAATATTATAAAAGGAGAATGCGACGTCTCCGACAGCATACGGCAAACAGTCAACAGTTTCTTTTATCTTCTAAAACCGAATGGCTGTTTGAATTCAGAAAATTAAGATGAAAAATGATGACGACGTGCCGTTTTGAAAAGAGGTAGACGTCGTTCGATATTTGTCAATAGTTTTCTGTCAGATCTATTGAAAGAGCGATTGAAATGAAACAGAAAGCGTAGAGACAGCAGAGACAATGTCTACATGGCGGAAAGATTATGTATAGAAGTGCGTATGTAAGAGAGTAAATTGTACTATATTCACAATAGAAGAAGGGGTCGAAGGCGACAGCTTCACAGATTGCAAAAACTATCCGATTGGCCGACAAAAGAGAAACACACACAATTTGATTAAGCTGATTGCAAATCAAGTGGAAATTCATCAATCTGTATTCACAACAACATATCTCAAAATAGTTTTTTTTTTTTTAATAATAACCGTCTGAACAGATGTTTTTGAGAAAGAAAAAGAATAAAAAAAATAAGAAAGTTGACGAATAAGCTGAAATTTCAAAAATTCAGTTTTTTTGAGTACGTGTATTGACAATCATTACATTTCAGAAACACGATTTTCATGTAATTAACAGGAACATTCAGTGCCGATTGAAACTGAAACTTGTTTTTTCACACATGGCTTAGCATAACATTCTCCATTTTTCTATCTTCTGTCTACAGGCGCCTGTCAGCTTATCTGAGTACGAAAATGGCTGAGAAGAGAGAAATAGAGTAAAAGGTATACAAAGAGAGGTAGATGATGAATATATAAAGAATCAAATGCAAAAATGAAATAACTACTGGTAAACAATGAATCACATGATACCAACATGTTCGAAAATTGAAATACCATGACCATTTTAAATCAATTTCATTCGTATTTTCTCAAAAATTGCGCAACAAGACAAAGCTTCAACTCAATTAGGTGGAAAAAAAAAAGTGTTTTTTTCTTTTTATTTTTCCACATACGAGCCATTTAAGTGTGTGGGTTGAAATTTGCTCGGAAGCACTAAATCAATCTTACTCCCTAATGCCTCAATAAGGAAGCTTTAAAGTAAAATGAGTAGAAACTAAATAGGAAATAGAGAGCGTATTACACCACCGAACGCATCTATTTTGCATTGATTTTCTCATCTGATTAGAATCTGAAGTTCATTCTCTAAGTTCATTCACACATGTTTCAACTGACAACAATCAGTCGTCGATCTGATGAACCTACATGCACAACAAAATGAAATAAATCGAATGTTTTGTTTTAAACTCTTATAATGATAAAGCTTTCAACTTCAATTAAATAACCAAGTAAATAAGCCAGAGGGAGGGGGGGGGGAGAATATTTGAAAAAAAAAGTGAAATCTTTGTGTATTCAGACCAATATTGATTGAACGCGAAACATTCATAGATTGCTGGCACAACTTTCAATTTTTCATTTTTTTTTTTCTCTCATTCTTCATCTTCTCCTCTCTACGTCGTCGTCATCTCCATCAACTTTCGTTTCTTATTCTTCATCTTCTTCTTTTCTCCATTTCAAATTGAGTATTGAGAATAGAAGCAAAGAAGTTGGCTTGTGAACGAAAGGAGGGAAATAAAAGAAAATAAAAATAAAAGTGATATCAGAAGAGGGTTTTTTGTCTTTTTTTTTTTCCTACTTTCCTCTTCTCGTTCTCACATAGAGAAAGTGCAGTCGAAAAGACAGATTATTGATAATTTGTTTTTCACTATTTGCAGAAAAAATTCTGAATGGGCAAAAACAAGAAAAAGGCAAAAAAAAAGAAGAAAAGAATGTTGACAACGGAGACACGGCAACGACGACGACGATGACGACGTGGACTATTTTTATTCAAAAAATAGGTTCTCAAAATGGTCTTTTTTCCAAAAAAAAAAAAATTATTAATACATTAGAAAGAAGATTATGCAGATGTAGAAAATAACATTCAAAAAACGTCAAAACAACTGAATATGTTTAATCTATTGTTGCCCTTTCAAACGCTTTTTAACTTAAATTCTTAATAAGGCCTTAGTTGAAAGAAACAATGACTGTTTGAAAAGAGTCGCTTGAAATAATCAAATAGATTCGTGAATGACATTTATAGAGCAGGTTAATTGATTGATAAGTTGTGATATGCAGCTGTCTGTCAATTGGAAAATCAAATGATCAGAAGGTAACACGTTGAATACTTGAAAATGAAATGTCTTAAGGGCTTGTATGCTTGCTGCCCCGACAATCGAATCGAAATGTTTCTTTTCCTTTAAAACTTTTACGAGACATTCATTATCATTCAGATGATCGTGGAGGAATGTATATATTCATTCAGAATACGAATCATCATCTATTCATGTCTTCAGAAATAATTAATGGAAAAGATAGAATCCTGATAGAGATATTCAACCAAAGAGGTTCGAGTGAGGGGGGGGGGATCAAGAATTCAAGAAAATCTTTGAGAAAAAGAAGTTGTCGAGTGATCAAACCCAAAATTTTGAGTGAGAAAAACAATCGAAATTGTCCTTTTTCTTTTATTTTCTCAACTCATCCTACCCTCTTTTCATATAAGAAAATTCAAAGTTTCATCACACAGAAATCTTTAATGAAATTTTCTTTTTTGTTAGCAATTTAGGAAAAACAATTCTGTGATATACAAGCTCATTTGAAGCCGACGATTGATTGAATTACATGTATTTTGGTGAGCAAAAAAAAGGAAATTCGTCTTACAAATCAAACCATTATGTTGTTTTTGATAGATCTAAAACACTGATTTTCACTCTCTACCTCTAACTCTGTTCAAGTCTCTCTCTCTCTCTCTCTCTCTCTCTCTCTCTCTCTATCTAACTCTTTCAGTATTCAGTTTCTCTGTTTCAGAAAAAGAAAAGTTTAAAAGGTAAACTTACATTCTGTAGAGCCCAAGCCATTGATATATACGTTTCAATATTGAGAGTATTCAAGTAATCCAAAGACATACGACATATCAACTGAAATAAACAGAAAAAAATGATTTTATAGATTTAAGTAAGATGTATAAGAGATATGAGAAATGTATTATATAAACAAGATAAATAGACTGAACTAAGATGGCTGGAAAAACCGACAAAGGTATCGGAAGAGAAAAGTAAAATTATATTTCAATACTCTATCTCTTATTTCTTCTCTCTCTATATGTGATTCTCTCTCTCTCTCTCTAACTCTACCTCTTTTACTTGTTTCATTCTTCGTCTCACTTGAAACAATTGAGATATGCACTTGGAAAATATAGCCGTTTTTGAAAGAAAAAAAAAAGAGAATTGAGTTCACAGATCATATTATTTACAATAACCTAGACAACAGTCTATATGACCGGGAGAAGGAGACATGGACAGACTGGCAAAGAGTAGGGTACATGATGTGATATGTAGAGATGGTTTAAAAGATATTTGTAACATACAAATGCAATGATAGATATACATCTACTCGGTTTATACATTGGAAATACGATTTCACTTACATTTTAAACCTCCTTCCTCCCAAGTTTCTACATTGACATGACGATACTATCAACGATCTTTGACACACACACACACCCAAAAAGAGGACAGATAACGTTCAAACTCTACGCAAAGCTCCCTTCGACTCATCTCTGTGATTCTTTCCAAACAGCTGCAAGTTTAACAATTCGCTCTTCCAAAAAGTAAGCTTCTTACTGTCAGAAGCTTGCAAAAAAATTTGCCTAATTATTACTTTCAGGGTGTGAGAAGAGAAGGGTGACGGGGGGGGGATGGGATCAGAATAATTTAACGACAGAAGTGTTTTAAAACAAATGCTCATTCTATAGGCTGTGTTTGGGATAGTGTTGGTGGTGGTCGTGAAGGGTGGGGGTTAAAATCCTGGATATTCAGAGAACGAGAGCGGCTCAAATGTTTTTTGCCCTTTAAGTTCTATTTAGACGTTAAATAAGCAATGGGTAAATGAGTACTCTCGTTGAGCAATGAGCATTCGCAGCCTGCTCAATTTGTGCATTCATCGAAGTTTCTGCACGATAATTGGTTATAATTGCACAGACACACACACACAAAAAAAAAGAAATAATATATCTATCCATCCATCCATATAAAGATATAATAAGGGTATAAGAGAGTATAAAGAGAGAGAGAGAGAGAGAGAGAGAGAGTAAGTATAAAGAGGGTATGATTGGAGAGAAAGAAATACAAAGTGCAAAAATAAAAAATTAAAGATATATTTCTTTAGATAGCAATAGGATTCGTTCAATGTTTACAGTCACAATGCAGAGGACCAAAATGACAGAATGAAGTTGTCAGTCTCATCTCTTTCATTAACATATTATTTAAATAGTTATCATAATATATATAACTTGTGTTAATGAAATGAATAAATGAGCTTAGATGACATTGAGAAATGCAGAAGTAGTACCTACGAATGCAATTATCGTAATTAGCACTTATTCTGGAAGAAGAAGTGTTTCTGCACAAACAACAAAAAAAGAAGGAAAAGCACAAGAGAGGGACATGAGATGATGATGTGTGTGGATATGTCTCTTCTCAATGTTACAAGTCATATTCAGTTGTTTAACTCTCTCTCTCTCTCTCTCTATCTCTCTCTCTTTTCATTCTTTAAATATATAAATATATATTTGGCTTTTATAACAATTTTGTTATCCCTTGTAGCTCAAAAACAAAAATTACAACGGAACGAGAGTAACTGCAGAGAGAACGGAACACAAAAATGCCTTTTTCTGTTTGGCTCAAAAACACTTGATATTCTCAAAGCGCCAAAAAAATAAGATTTTTCACTGTTTCCAGCCGATTTTGAAACTTTTTTTTTTGTTCAAAATTCATAAACAGAACAAAAGCTTAGAAAACGTAAATTAGAACTGAACTTCACAAATGAAACAATACCAAGGACTTTGAAGCTTCTCTATTGTTTGGATGGTTGGAAAGTTTTTTTTTCTCTTCTGCACCTTCTCATTCACCTTAAGAATTGGCTTTTCCACTGATTTTCTTTACTTCCTTCTTATAGTTGTTGCGTTCCTGTTGAACGTTCATTCGCTCAATCAGTCTCTCTCTCTCTCATTCTCATTCACTTCCTTCTTAACCCAATTTTCTCTGTACTTATCTCATATTCTTACATTCCATAACATTTAAATAATTAATGATACAATGATGTGGTTTCATGGAAGCTCATTTCACACACTCTCTTCTGTTTTTTTATTTACTAACAAGAGTAATGATGATGATGCTGATGAGTGGTCAGATGAGACAATAACAAAAGAATGAATGAGAGAGAATGAGAGGCAAGCATTGCTAACCAAAGATGTATTCAATTGACGTAGGTCTCAGCTAATTGTTAATGAGTCAAGCATCTTGGTGGTTACAGACATGTGTCAGTTGTATGTGCATGCATTTGCATAACAGATATGTAGGATAGGTTAAATAATGAGTGATTTAATGGCTGCTAATGACATGTTATACTTAGAGAGCGATCCCATTCAAATGACCAAACATCTACAAACATAGGAAAACTCATTTTGAAATGAAGTTACAAGTGAAAAAACATGATGACTTATTCATCAGACTTAAACAAACCGTTCTTTCGTCGTTTTTTTTTTTTGCAAAAATAAAACGAGGAGGAAGTTCACAAAATAGTTTTGAAACTTTAATTGTCAGTTGTCGTTTGAGCTATTCATTCTTATAACACTTGTCACGCCTCTCTATTCTTTTTGTGAGGCTATAATCTTTCCGTTTTTCGTCTTCTATCTTATTTCAATCCGTTATCCGTCTGTCAGAAACTAACCAGCCGACTCGCCAATAGCTCAAATCCAATTGCGCCACTCTTCACACTTTGAGTAGTTCAGTTCCAGAATTTACTTGTCACTTTTCCAGTGTCTTCTCTCTATCCCTCATTTCTCTAGGGCACAATCTTCTGTTAAACGCCCACTTCCTTCCGCTTCCTCTTTTTCCTTCTCTTGTTATCGCATTTTCGTGATTCTCTCATTCTTTTTTTCTCGTCCATTTCCTCCTACTAGTGAATGCCTGCGGGGCATTCATTCTGCTCTCTTCAAACTCAACTAACTATCTAGTGAGTCAGTTACTTTTCTTGTTCGCACACACACACACACACACACACATGCTTACAAATTGTTCTCTCATTCCAATGTCTCTGACTGAACTCTGAGAGATGTATGTTCACTCATCTCGCCCCTGCGGTCATTCTAGATCTCTATAGCTCTTTGTGAATTTCCCCATCCATGAACCAAACCCAGGCATCATTCAGAGCATCAAAGATCTGATCGACCAAACGTCAGCGGTCCCTTTTTCACAAAGGCGTATTACTTTTAAAAAGAGAAAGCCTCTTGTTTCTATAAATTCAAACTAATAATTGAAGAGGGATAGCCACAAAGTAAAGTTTCAAAAGAGAACATAGATCGAGGGTTCAAAAAGACAATGAAAGCATAATAATCAACTGAGATATTCACATTATTTGGTTCAAATAATGTTTTCTTCTCTCTTTCGCTTTCGTTTTTCTCAAACAAAAATGTCTCAAAGCTCAAACGAAAGAGAATTCCTTGAAGGAAAGAAGATGAAAGAAAAAAAAAAGAAAGAAATAGGATAAATGATTCACGAAATGGCAAAATTGAATCACAATCAACATCTGACTCTATAGAATCAAGATAGATGAAAACAATAGAGAAATTAAAATGTTCGTTCGCTTTCTAAGAAGCGATACAAGCTTAAATGGACCGTTACATTCTATTCGCATGAGATGAGCAAAACAGAATATAAATTATTAAATGATAAGTCAGAATAATCTTTAAAAATTGAATTGGCTAAAGAGCTAGAGAGTATGAGATTTAAAGAGAAATGACGGAAGAGATGAGAGTATGTTTACTATTTCAAAAATGGAATTGATATATTCATTCACACATTTGATAATCATTATAGATGACAGCCATCTCTTTCCTCTCTCTCTCACCCTTTTCCTTCCCTTAGGCTGTTTATTTATCCTTCAACCTCTGCAAAGTATTAAATGAAAAGTAACATTGGCAACATCTCGTTTTGAGCAACAGAAATGCAGGCAATGAGGAAGATGAAGTAAAAGAAAAAAATAAAAGGAGAGAGGGAATGATAGTAAGCGAAAGAAATAAAATTGAAAATGGTTTGAAAGAGATAGCAAAGAGAGATTGCTCAAGACTATGAGAGTGAACGGCACGATAATGAACAAACAAAGGCAAAAAAAGACGACAGAAAAGGAAAAAAAAATTTCAAATAGAAAATGAAAACAAGGAAATATTAAAAAATGGAAATGCTCAGGTTTCCAGCTCTTCAGGATGATTTAAGGACGAAAAGAAAAATTGAAAAGAAGAGTTATGCTAGCATTTTATGTTTTTCTTTTCGTCTGATCATGAAAAAAAAAGAAAAATTTTTAATTAAAAATATGTTACTAAGGAGCGGAATATGCAAAAACGGCAAAATCACCTGGGGGAAAAGGGAGAAGCTTGGATACGCGTTTGAAACTCTTTTTTTTTTTTTCTTTTACGAGTAGATACAAACGTAAGGAAATGCAATGGCACAATTTGTTTAGAAAACTGAAAGAGAGAATATAAAGAGAGAGAGAGAGATAGATCATATTCATATTTGCATTGAACTAAAGAAATTTGAATACGTGCCAGACAAGGTGAAATGAACGAAAAGAAAAATATGAAGTTTCGCTTCTCACTCAAAGAAATGATTAGGTTGTTTGGATGTTCAAAGCAAACTTGATAGCCATGGAATATTCATGAGATTGCTCAAAAAACAACATTTCTCGTGTAGGCTGCAGAATACAAGTATATTTCAATTGAGTGCAAATTAAAGCTATTGAAAGTACTTTTTATTATTAGATAGCCTTTTTTCAATCAACTCAACAAATTAGTTTCGTTTTTTTGTCTTCTCTTATTCTCTTTTTTGATAGTCTCTCTCTCTCTCTCTCTCTCTCTCTCTCTCTCTCTCTCTCTCTCTCTCTCTCTCTCTCTCTCTCTCTCTCTCTCTCTCTCTCTCTCTCTCTCTCTCTCTCTCTCAGTATGCGCTTTCTTCTCTTATACTTATACTATCCTAAAGCATATCCATAATAATCAAAAAGCCATTGTTGTCTGGCAGTAAGACAATAATCCATTGTGACTGTTAACAAGATGAGAACTGAAAGAGAAATGCAATAGATTGAAATGAAAGATAGGGAGAGAGCAGATGCATAAAAACAAAGTGAAAAGACGGCAAAATGAAGAAAGTTTCTTCATTAATGTCCATCTACAATAGCTATGATAATGATAGATTTCTAAAGAATAATTAAGGCTCGTTGATGAAAGCTGGATGATATACGGCGAGAGAATTTTGGGGGAAAAAAAAAACTTTTTAATTCATTCATATTCATTTAAGGCCAATTTGAAGCTTAATAACTAATTATCTAATGCTTCGTGTGGCCGACCGGAAGTGGTGGTAATAAGAAATGCTGTACGACGTGGGTGGAGGAGGAAGACAGATTGAACAACAGAGGGAACAACTTATGACTTCTCCGACGTACATCGAGTTGTCATACTGATAAAAAGATAAATGTTAGAAAGAGAGTAGAGGGAGGCTAAGTAAGAGAAAGGGGGAGGGTTGTGTAACAAGCTGCACAAAACATAAGTTTAGCCTCAGGCAATTTACTTGAAAAGATATGATTAAGAATGAAGATGGGATGCGGAAATATTGTAAGGTGAGCAATGAATGAGGAACAGAAAATAAGAAATAGTGCTAGTCCAGTTGAGACAGGATGTGATCTGTGGTCAACGAACAACCAATTGGCTATGTGAGGGAGAGAAGAAAGGACAACAAATGAACATTGATCTTAAGGAACAGACAGAAGCATAGAGAAAGCTTCTAAAGTTTAAAATAGTATTAAATTCATAGAGTATGTAAGAAAAGGAAGCAGGTTATATGCAGGATGAACTTCTCAACAGACAGGAACAATTCGCCGGCAATTCAGGAAGAATATAAGCAGACTTGACACACTCAATGATGTAACAGAAAGAAAGTTGGCTCAAAGAGCACACGTTAAAGTTTTAGTAGTAAGAATGAAGTAGTTGGAAAAGGAATGTATGTGTGTGAAGGAGGGGAGAGTGCTTGTGTGGGGGGGGGGACCAATAGATTTCGCATAAAATGTTGGAAAAATGCTAGAAGTAGACGGGAAATGTCATTAAGCTTGCTATATCGCAAATCATCAGCTAACTGGTGCACATGGAGAGTTATTTTCAATTCAATAGAAAAGTTCTTGATTTGGAAGGGTGTGGGAATGAGAAGGCACAATTGATTTTAAGCCCTCATCCCTATAAGGAATGATATGAAGTTGCGAAATAAAGGCAAAAGAAGGGGGGGGGAGGTGAGAAGGACGACAAGAGGAGGAACACATGTTTTTTTTCTTCTTCATATTTTATCTTGATTAGCTCCGTAAATGTAATCGTCGTGACAACATGTCGGAAACGGAAATCTCAAGCACATTAGATAGAAGTCGCAACGACCTCTATTTTCTATCCGCGCTCTTGTATAAAAGAATCCACAAAATGACATCACAAGGATGCCATTTATCATTAATTTGATTCGGAAATCCGCTATGTGTAATGTTTTGGGTTGAATGGAGTTTAGCAACATTTCTTCCATTTTATCTGAATATAATAAAAGTGAAATGTAAAAAAAAAATGAGCAAAAAGAGGCAAAGAAATGTCATCGCCTAATCCTAATTCATCTTTGACTGTCTCAGACACTCTCTGTCCATCTCTCTTTATCTACCTCTCTCTCTCTATATATATATGTACAGGTTCCTTTTACCATTCTCTGTCAATCTCTCTCTCTACCTCTTTCTCTCTATACACATTCTCTCTCTCTCTCGTTCTTGTTCTTTCTCTCTATGCCTCTCACTATACCTCTCTCTATATACTTTATAAGCTTTACAGCTTTTACAAAAATAATTTTTTGTTTTGTTTTAAAGGATTTAATTGCATATACATGCATATCCGAAATCTTTTTTATTTCAATAAAAATTGTTGTTGAAGCTTAGAAATATATGAGAAAAAGCAAAAAAAAAATAAATAAAGAATCAAGTTCAGAAATATGCGTCCATCACACTCTCTTTCCCCTTTCTGTTCATCTATTCTCTATCTTAATGTTCTCTTCATCTTTCATACTGTTTTTCGATTGAAAATTTGTTTTTATCCATCAAGACTCTCTACTATACTCTTGATCATTCTCACATATTATTGACAGTCAGCTGTTTTTGCATAGGCGGTCCTTGAATTTCAAATGAGTTTTTGCTGCTATAGACCACTATATATGTTAGGATTAGTGATTATTTTGCTTCCGTCTACATTGCTATATCATTTTCGGGTTGTTTGAGATGTTGCGAAGCTCCCTCCCCTTCTTTCCTTTTCATAATTCATTTTCTTAATTTTTGAGTTACAAAAGAAGGTCTTTGAAAGTGCACAAGCCTGGAGTTTTCACTAAATCTGTTGTCGGCTTCTCTTAGGCACTCACCCAATTTATTCTTTTTCCTTCTTCTTCTTCTTTTTTTTGTTTTCATTTGTAAAAAAGTGTTGCAAAAACTAAGTTTCTTTTTTCACTTCTTTCTTTCGAAAATTGAGATGAAAAAGAAAAAGTTTGGAGAAATGAGAATGAAAAACACAATTTGTAATGGTACGGAAATGCTTCACAAGAGTTTACTGACAACTTGAGTAAACAGGACACATTTTCTCACAAGTTTCTGTTTTTTTTTGAAAAAAATATAAAAAAGAAAATAAATAAACTTTCGGAGAAAGATGACAGAAAGCTGTGTATAGACTATCAAGTAAGATGAAGGACGAATGAATCACTTTTCTGAAAAAAAAAAAAGAGTTAAGACTACTAACATGATTATACTACATACATATGTATATATAGAGAGAGAGATATCAATAGATATACGTATAGTAAAGATATAGAAGGAAAGAGCAACAGCCAATAACTATATAAAGAAAGATTTGAAAGATGTACAATGAGATATGTCAATGACAACTAGCAATAATCATATTCACAAGATGGAGAGATGTATCATCAACTCTCATTACATACAAGCACATAGTTATGGTGAATTATGTGAAAATGCTTCCATGATCTCGTAGTTAGAAATGAAAAATGTAATAATTAATAATTCAAATTAATTTATATAATTTGAAGAGTGAGAAATAGATTATAGAATGTCCGTTTCTTCATCAGACATTAGAATGAGAGTTAGAAATTGGAAAAAAAAAAATTTTTTTTTTTTATCCTCTTCTCTTCTTTCTTTTTTCTTCTTCGAAATTCAATTTAACTCTTCGTCAACTTTGTTTTTTTTTTTTTTCTTTTCAACAAGTTGTGAGATAATTTAAATGACATGCTAACTGCGCCGGAAAACCGAATAGACTGAACGGAATAATTCTATTTTATGTCAATGATCAGAAACGAAAAGGATGAAGAGGAACAAACTAAACGAATAGTAGCTTCTTCTTCTTCTTGTCAAACATTCCTAAAACTCTCAAGGAACCAAAAAAAGATGGAAGAATAGAAGAAGACAAGCAGACTTTTGCAATCCTTTTAAAAACTATTTTTTTCTGCTTCTGCTGCTGCTGCTATTGCTGACCAGAGTGCAAATGAAAAATAAATCTTATAGTTTACCATTTGCTGTCATGTATACAAAGAAGGGAAGAAGGGAGAGTGAAGAATGCAGAAAAATAAAATACAAAAAAATGGATATATGAATTGATGTGCAGATATGCAAATGAAGAAGAGGATGTGTATGGGAGACGGCGACAGAAACGGTTCTTGAGATCTTAAGCCTAAAGAAGCTTTGACGCAAAATGTAATTGGGAAAAAAAAATTTTCTTTTTTTTTCTCGCTGAAGATACTTGATAAGCAATTCGGCTCCAAATTTCATTTGTGTCGTTCAACAGAGAGGAAAGAAGAAAAGAAGGGGAGGGGGAGACAGTTGAAAAAGAAAAAATTCAACAGCTGGACTATTAAGGTCACTATTGCATATATTGGAAATGAATGAATAGAACAAGTTGAGCTTTGCAGCTGGCAATTGATTAGTCGAAAGTCATTTTCCCATATCTCTTTATCACTCATTCCATAGCCTTCTTTCCTTTTTTTTATGTTTCAAATGAGAATTTCTATCAATCATACTACATTGTCAAAGAAAATTATATTCAATGGTCACAAATAAATAAGTTTTTCAAAGCTACATACATACTAAGCAGCTGTCCATTATGATTTATAAGAGATCAAATATGAAATCTATTTGTACAGCAAAATCATTTTTAATCTCTTTATCATTTGGTGAAAAAAAAAAGATTTTCGTTCTCCTAAGATCAGTATCTGAAGGAAGGCCATTACGTAGCTTCAAATGAAGTTATAGATGATCAAGAAGTCTAAAACTCAAAATATTTGTTGTTTAAGGAGGCTCTTTCCATCTCCATTCTCTCTCAATCTTTCTATTCTTCCTTTAAGAATGCCTGTGAAAAGGACATGACGAATCACGAAAAATAACTTGATTTTCGGAAAAATATATATAAAGAAGAAGTAAGAGAGAGGGGAAAGTAAAGATATGAAGAAGAGGAAGCACAAAAAGTATTCATTGTACGATTCCCAAGAAATTTCTCACAGAATATACTTCCGTTCTTTTTCTCCTTTTTTTTTTACTTTCAAAAAAAATATGCAAATGAGTATGATGAATAGGAAATACAATGTTAAAAGCTTATGGGAAGAAGTTGTATAAGATGCGTGAGCTGCTTGTATTAATGAGACTAGACAGCTGGTAATCAGCTTTACATGCCAAGACAAATGGAAATAAATCGAAATTGGTTCAAAGTTTTACAAGGCTTATTAGCCTGAGAGACAAGATGTGAATAAAAGAAAAAAAAAAAAGAAATCCGATGATAAGATTAAGATTGAACGAAATCGATTAACTGGAACAATAATGGATATTTAATGCAAATTCATGAGAGGATGTGAACGAAAGCCAATTGGAGATTCAAATTTCAGGGGAAAAATTTTTGTGAACAAATGAATGAATGATTAAGAATGTTCAGAATATGTTCAACAATAGCAAAAAGGTTCAGACTGTTCAATGATGAAGGTTTGATTCTAATGAACTCATGAACGATTAGGTGACGATAGATGAGATGCATATCTCGTAGGTTGTCAATATTGTCTTTCGAGAGAGAGAGAGAGAGAGAGATAGAGAGAGATAACGACTGATAGAGAAAGAGAGAGAGTTGTGAGAATGTAAACTTTCATTGTTATCCTTTTCACAATTATTCACTTATTCACACATCAAAAACGTTTCATTATAACAAATGAGACGTAATGACATGAATTGAAATCAGGAATGTATTGAATCGAATGAAATTGTACATGTAAGCTGTTAGCTGCCCCATATCATTTCCACCTATTCTCTCCTACTCAAATCAGACCCTCCGCCACCTCCATCCCAACTCTTCTCAATATCATTCTATCTTAACAACTTTCAATGATTAATGTTCAAAACAAGCTAATATCGTTCAAATTATGTGTGTATGTGACAAATGACTGATGCTTTGGAATTTGGAATAAAAACGAACACATACACATAACCGGGTAGAGGAAATGTGATGAATGAGCTATCTCTATCAAATTATCAGTTCTTTCGGCTTCAAATAAGAAGTTGTCTATTCAAGTTTCTAAAAACTCTTTTGTTTTACTCTTATTCAAACTAAAGTATTAATAATGAAATATGCTGTTATTAGGTCGGCCAAAGAATATGAAAATATGATTTGAGAAGTAAGAGAGAAGGGGGAATGGAAACATAGAGAAGCTATTCATTCAAGAGGAAAGAGATGAAGAAAAAAAGACTCTGAAAACTTCTTTTTTGAAAAGCTTTGAATTTTTGTAGAAAAAAAAAGAAAAAGATTGAGAGAGAGAGAGAGAGAGAGAGAGAGAGAGAGAGAGAGAGAGAGAGAGAGAGAGATACAGAACGAAAGAGTACAAAAGTGGGCTGAAAAATGGTTTAGATCAAAAAGAAAAAAAGGAAAAAATACCGATCTGTTGAAGAAATTGAAATCTATTCAAACAAGAAAATGGGGTAAAGATCAAGAATGATTAAAGTGAAAAAGAAGAGAATCGAAAGGCTAGATGTGAAGATGAAACTTTATTCTTATGGATATTCGTTGATGCAGGTCTGAAATTGGGCTAAGAAACAATTACGACCAAACGAAGTCTAGGACATTCTACGGGGCCATGACACATAGGACATGTAAAGAATAAGAAAAAGGTTAAATCTTGAATAATTATCCGTCTATTTCAAATTAGATTTTTCATGAAACTCTTTCTCTCTCTCTCTCTCTCTCTCTCTCTCTCTCTCTCTCTCTCTCTTTCTTTTTCTGAATTGTCGTCATCGTCTACCATCTCTTATCTTCCATTTTCTAGAAATGTCTGGCCTTGTATCTTCCGATACCCAAGTAATCATCTAACGCCAATAGTATGCATTTCTTCTCTCATCCTGATCTAATTTTTCCTATATTTCATCTGTCTACCGTTATCACTCCAAGGTTCTTTCACATTTCTTCTTAATTTTCCTTTCCTTTTTCTCTTTTTCTCAATCGTACCACTTCGTTTTCCGACATGCAAAAGTGTATGATTTTCATTTCATTCAATCTGCAATCTAGATATGTGGCTGTACAGTCTATTGTCTCTACCATAGCGATACGTTGCAGAAAGTTTGTGTCTAGACCGCCACTCATTTCAAATGGTGATATCCCTTTCTCTCATCATTTACGTCTAATTCCAGATCTTTCAATTTTCACTTTCATTTTGAACTTTTTATTTTTCAACACCACACATACACACAAATATATATATGAAGAGGGAAAAACCATTCACGTAAATATTCTTTCGGCCAACCGACTGACTGAAATATAAAGATTTCAATCACATTTTCCATGATTCTCTCTCTCTCTCTCTCTTTCTACCTCTTTCGTACTTTGTGCAAACCCTTTTACATGTTGCTGAAAAGAAAGAGAGTGAAGATTAACAATCTAGAAGCACTTTGTTCATTTCTAAAACTAAAGACAATTCTGAAGTAAACTTTTAAAACCAAATGTTTATATCTCTTACTTCCTGGCTAGATTCAATTAGTACTTGAAAGAGATAGAAAACGTTTAAACTTTTTCAAAACTAGAAAGAAGGCAGAGAAGAAGGCGATTGAAGAAGATGAAAAGGAAAAAAATGGAAATGAAAGAAACAAAAATGGAATAATATCAAAATGAAAATGGATCAATTGCATGAAATTATTGCAAAAAAAGAAAAATTGAAAAAGCCATAGTTACAAACAGGAGGATGAAAAAGTATAATTATATATAATTTGAATTTATACGTCATATATATATATATATATACTATACATATATACTATAAGTTATCTGGTAATTATAAGCATACGACGAACGATTAGAAATGAAAAAAAAAAGTTTTTTTTAAGAGAATACTTATCAGAAATGAGGGAGAAAGGAGAGTAGAGGGGATGGCAAGAAGAGATGAGGAGGTGGTAACAAGAAAACGAAGGAATTCATACACAGAATGAAGAAACAAAACATTTTCCTCTTTTTTTTTGTCTTTTTTTTTCTTTCAAAAAGAAATAATTTATTTTAATTTCAATAATAAAAAATGAATGTTCAACGATTAAACTTTTGTATTTAGACAGATACATGTGTGTGTGTGTGTACACGTGTTTGCACGTGTGTACCATACACATGCACCAACAGACATGATCACACAGACTCATATCCTCCAGACACTTACGCACAAAAGAATTTTAAATTCATTTCAGTTTTCTTGAGAAACAATATAAAAACGTATTAAAGAGTTCGTAAATTTCTAATAAAACTGATTTTTCAATTATCAAGTCCTTTAACTAATTCATTCAAATGAATTATAATATATATGATATAGTATATGTATATCAATAGATTAATCGTTCTAATATCATAATAGTCCGTAAAGTTCATATTGTTAGGTAGGAGATAACCTACTTCTTACATCCTTTATTGCTTTCATCAATATATGAAACAATTAAAAACCTTCTTTCTCTTCTTTCCTTTTTCAAAATGAAATTAGCAATGAAAGGGTTAATTTCTGAACATTGATCAACACCTTAACGATGACGTCATTAACTACACTGGTTTGCGATTTCTCTAACATCGCATATCTCTGAGATTTTTATGGAAGAAGCGTTCTATGAAAACAAAAATATGCTTGATGCAACGATAAGACAAAATTAAAGTTCCACTTGCCCGATATATATGTCGGTTGAGTTCGTTTAGACAAGAATACGTCTCTCAATTCGATTTTATTTTTATAAAATAAGCGATTTTTCATTATATACCATGTTTCATCACATGGTCAAGCTTGTTGAAAAGAGAAATAGGAGGATGAGCTTAAATAAATCGGAAAACAACTGACTGTTGAGGCCATTTGAATATTCATAGGCAGCAATAAAAGTGAGTACAAGCTGTTAAACAGACGCTGATGAGTTATGTGCATGTGCTTGGACAAGCCATTAATGAACGAATGATCAATGAATTCATTTTGTGAAAGCCTTTTTTTTCTTTGTTTATAAAACAAATGAAGAAGGGTTAAAAGAGAAAAGAGAATACGAGGCAGATAGGGTCAGATGAGTGTAACTATCGCATTAATTGACAACATTAAAGTGATGATGCTGAAACTGAAAGCAGATGTCATAACAGTCTTTTTGAAATGAGAGCGACGACATCGTTTTCTTTGAATTTCGAATATTTCAAGAATGAGACTGTTTTGTCGGAAGTGTGTGTGTGTATTGAAATGTAAAAAAGAATCTTTTTTTTTTATTTTCTGCAAAAATGAAAATTACATACATTTGCTAATGCTCTTCTGCTATAGTGCAAGTTAATTGGAAGATAAAAAATAAAAAAAAATTTGAAATAGTAAGAAAGAGAGAGGGATAGAGAGAGAGAGAGAGAGAGAGAGAGAGAGAGAGAGAGAGAGAAAGAGAGAGAGAGAGAGAGAGAGAGAGAGAGAGAGAGAGAGAGAGAGAGAGAGAGAGAGAGAGAGAGAGAGAGATATTGAGAAAGCAATAAAGTTAGAGAGGGAACTACAATAATTATGAATGAAAAACAGAAATATTGAATAAGAGAAAATTCTTTTCCGGCTTCTGAAAAATCTATGAGAGGAAGGGTTAAGATGTTCATAATATCTGTCAAACATACTCTCTCTCTCTCTCTCTCTCTCTCTCTCTCTCTCTCTTAATCACATAATGCGAGGGAATTGCTTTTATTTTAGAGAGTTTATAATATTCAAATGGATATACATATCGAACGTTCACCAAATGTATGTTAATCATTGTTAATGAAGCTTAGGATGGATTGATGTGATTGAGTTTGTAAATCGTTTCACATCCCACACACCAACATCCTGTTCATAATTGAACGATTAACTAGCACTTCTGTATATGGTTTTGTGTGCCATTTTTTGTGCAACACAAATGAAGAAAGAGAAACAGAAAGATATAGAAAGAGAAAGTGAGAGAGAGAGAGAGTAAGAGAGAAAGAGAGAGAGAGAGAGAGAAAGAGAGAGATTCAGTTGGAATAAAAAACTTTTTTTTTTTTACAAAATTTATAACAAAATACGATTAAAATTCGTTTCATATTCCAAGAAATGATATGATGTTTGATCATTTAGAAATTACCTATGAGCCATATGTTATTATACACCAAGATATCTCTGATAAATGGCAATTCAAATAGTAACAACTGCCGACCATAGTCAGCAATTAGGTGTTCCAAACAATATTTCAAGAATAGAGAGATAGAGAGAGAGAGAGCGAGAGAGCGAGAGAGAGAGAGAGAGAGAAAGAGAGAGAGAAACAAACAAATAAATTGAAATGTTCTTAATAAAAAAAAAGTTTTTCTTTGTTAATCAAAAAGAAAAATATAATTTGGCATGTTATCAGATAAGACTATACTTGGGCAAAAGCACTACCCGAGGCACTCGAGCGGGTCCGGGTACTACCCGACTTCAAAAAAACAATCGAGCGGGTCCGGGTACTACCCGACTTCAAAAAAACAATCGAGCGGGTCCGGGTACTACCCGAACTTCAAAAAAACAATCGAGCGGGTCCGGGTACTACCCGAACTTCAAAAAAACAATCGAGCGGGTCCGGGTACTACCCGAACTTCAGAAAAACAATCGAGCGGGTTTCGGGTACTACCCGAACTTCAGAAAAACAATCGAGCGGGTTTCGGGTACTACCCGAACTTCAAAAAAACAATCGAGCGGGTCCGGGTACTACCCGAACTTCAGAAAAACAATCGAGCGGGTTTCGGGTACTACCCGAACTTCAGAAAAACAATCGAGCGGGTTTCGGGTACTACCCGAAACCCGCCCGATAATTTTTGTCTTATCATAAGACAATGTGTTGTTTCGTCATTTTTTGAGGTTTTTTTGTCGACGGCAAGAAGGCAGACAAAGCAAATGATGCGGAAGATGACAAGGTGCAGGTGCTAATACGAGCAAATGCAGAAGAAGAAGAAGACATAAAGAATGAAAGAAAGAAAAAAAAGAAAATTTTAAAAAATCATTCGGAAAAATATATTTGCGATGGAAGTAAATAAGATTTTATGTGACTCGTTGTTATTCTGAATATGTCGCCGTCTGTCATAATGGAATAACAATTGATTTCTTCATATTTGACATTTAAAGACTTTTCCAACGATTTTGTTGAAATTGTTAGAATATATATGATTAACAGTATTAATGATGATGATGATGATGGTCAGATAATGACAATGGTGAGAATTGATGACAATAAGATTTTATGATTTAAAGATAATGAAATGAATTATGAAATGGATGAAAAACAGATACAAGAGATAGATAAAGAGAGAGAGAGAGAAAGGTATAAGGAAAGAGAGAGAGAGAGAGAGAGAGAGAGATATAATGATTACAACTAATAGCCTTATGCACATGACACTAATGACCATTCACCTCATTTGCATTATAAGCTTTCTCTTTTCACAATATGGAAACCAATGAATATCGTTTGCAGGCAAAATGAAAAAAAGATTTTTTTTATTCGAAAAACTCAAAGACGACGATTCAAAATGAAATAATGAGTATTGTGATGGAGAATGTTATGTGCGATAAGATATCTGAAATAGAGAAAAATGATAAAAGTCAAGAAGATAAAAAAGGTTTCAAGAAAAAATAGAAACGATTTAAGTGAGTTTATGATTAACATTGATAAGAATCTGAAGAAATAGAATGAATTTTCATGAAAATATAAGTTATTAACTAAATGTATAAGATGAGAAAGATATCATCATATAATCTATATATATATATATATCTTTCTATTACATATGTAACATATTAATGTTTGAATATCATTCTTGTTTTCTTAACCCTTTATTGAGGTAAAGAGAGAGAGAGAGAGAGAGAGAAGATGAGAGTTAGTCGATCATCATCTGACACCACCGATCAGATTCATCTGCTCATGGTTGTTTATCACAAATATTTAAATAATGAATAAATAAAAAATATAAATAAAAATTAAAAGAAAAAGCTAATCGTGCAGCCTTATGCAAATTCCTGAGCAAAATTCAGCAATGACAATATGCATTTTGAGATTCAGAACACAACAATGCAAAGAATATACCATATATACTATATCATATATTATATATTAAATAAGAGTATAGTATTGAATGAAATGAGAAGACTAAATGTATCGCCTTGCTTCCATATACTTGTCCATTTGTAATGAAATTGTTTTATCAAGTTTCTGCTCATTCCACTATCTGCTTCAGTTTTAAACATATTTTGAGAAAAATGACATCTCATCTATAATAACATATATATGATATAGTTAATCATATTATATATAGATCTTACCTACAAAACATTCGCATGATACTCTTACATTTAAATTATATTTTTTCCATACTTGACATTCTTTTGTTCCAACATTTCGTAAAACAAAAAAGTTCATATGCCTTTGCCTACATTTTCCATGAGCTGAAATAATATAAAAGAAGATTTATATTATATGAATATAATATAATGACATACGATAATCATAGAAGTATAGGCATGCCTTATCCGTATCACATGTTACCTCATTGATGAAAGGAGGAAAGAATGTGTCTGGCAAATGACGTATTGTCTTTAATTATATTATATTATATCATATATATATTATAATAATATACTTGACATGCACCGCATAATCTCAAATATCCATCTTCTTCACTTCCGCGTTTATCGCATCCAAATGGAACTGCATGTGATTCTCCTGCAATACAGATATAATCAAGTTTTTATTGTTATTTTATATGATATATGTTAATGAAATATAATATATAAAAACCTATTAAACGCTGTTTGCTCGAACCAGTTTGATAATCTTTCAATCGATGATCAGTTGTCAAGGTGGCATTTATAAGACTCATCCATACATCCTCATTGTTCATACGCTTTGTTCGACGTAATGATGGTGATATGATTGATCTTCGAAATTGTTTTCTACAAATATCATATATAATAACTATATCTTAACTATATATATATATAGTTATCTATTACAATGATAATTGACGTAAACGTGCTCGTACAGAATCATCAGCAACTGTACATGTAACATTCAATTCCGACAACAGACTTTTGAGCGATTTTGTATTTTTTTCAACAATTTCTTCTAATTGTCGAGGTGAAGTAACCTCTTTCTAGATAAACAATCATCATATCAGTATGAATGAAGCTATTCAATCAACTTACTTGATATTGATCATGAACTGTTCTATCAATGAATCGTAAGATACCCATTGCATCCCATGCCATTAAATCAGGGTTATATGTTCCTTTCTGTTTGAGTTCAGCAACAAGTTGTGGTTGAGTATATTGCTGACAGTGTTGGGTTACTTCCGAAGTGATCTATAATCATATATTCTATTGATTCATTTAATTATCTCAATTTCTTCTTTCGTCTACATGTCTTCATCAGAGATAGGGACACAGATGAAGAAAAGCAAAATAGAGTCATTATGATAAGAAAAGTCACAAATAAGCTTAGATAGACTACAAGGAATTATGATAAGGCACTTACGTTAGTTATGATATTTGAACGAAAACGTATTGTTGCTTGAGCATCAGCTGCATATGATGGTGAAGAAGTAACTGTACTTGATTCTGTTGTTGTTGTTGTCGTTGATGATGTTAGATTTGCTGATTGCGATGATCTATGATATACTCGCAATGTTGTTGACAACTCCTTTTCTGTCGTCATTCCAATAACAGTAGAGTTATCAAGCAATTGCTCGTCATTTAATACTGTAGATAGCGATAGTACGTCTTCTTCTAATGTGGTTATATTAGATAATTCTAAATCATTTTTTGATATTGTTTGATTATCAGCTAACAGTTCAATAGTTGGATCCTCATTATGCTCAACCATTGTTATGGGTGTAATCATTTGAATATCAGCTGATGAATTATCTATAGTTGAAGTTTCTATTGAAATTGTAGTATGAGGAGATGTTATGCTTGTTGTTGTAGTAGCTGGAGTAACAGATGAAAAGACTTCTGTTGTTGGTTCAAGAGTTGTATGAGCAATCGTAGTTGATAATGTGGTCGTTGTTACTTCAATTATTTCCGTATTTGATGATTCTTCTGATAAATTAGAAGATGTTGATGAAGAAACTGGTATAGCTGAACTATCATTGTACTCAACTGTTGTTGATATCAACAAATCACTTTGTGTCGTCGTATTATCAGAAATGTATGTCTCTTGAATAGATTTCTTCAATTGAAACGGAAGAATACGAGTAAGAAACGTAACTGTTCTGCAACAATCTTATAATGAATAGAAGAAACAGTCAGAATAATACTTTTCAATCTTATCCGATGCATCTGAATCAATAGATCGTTTGAATCTTTTCATTTTCTTCTCATTTTCCACACGCTCAAGTTCTGTACGCAGATAGCTTTCATATTCATCCAATTCACTATCTAAATGATATGCGTTTGTTATTCAATTATGCGCATTATCTATATATTGCTAACCTGTTAGAATAATATTATTTTTTGTTGTAAATGATGTACATATGCGTGATAACATCAATATAATGGATGAATATACAAATGCATGTGTTGCTAACATTGGTTTTCTATCCAACACATGAAGTTGATGAGATGATTAACTATAATATATTAATTATATATATATATATATATATCTTAAAAAGGAATGGCTAATATGGTAGAATGTGGCTGATGATGCAAGCTTTTGGATGTTGGGAGAAACATTAAAAACACGAAGCTAGAAACTTTATTTCTCAAGCAGCTAAAATCTTGTTATCTCTCGAATCGAACAGGCTGTTTGCTATCGAATCATGTAGACGTATCTTCTATTAAGAGATTGATTAACTTCTGATTCTTTTATATGAATAGTTAGACTACTACCGTTACAAGCAATCTTACTGGAATGCTCGAAGATTTGAAGAAAGAGAGAAAGAGAGAGAGAAAGAGAGAAAGAGAGAGAGAGAAAGAGAAAGAGAGAAAGAGAGAAAGAGAGAGAAAGAGAGAAAGAGAGAGAGAGAGAGAGAAAGAGAAAGAGAGAGAGATATATATAATGATGAGAAAGAGAAAGAATAAGAGAGAATGAGAGATAACAAGCTATTATCATCTGAATACATGAATATTCGAGTACTATTTCATATTCTGATATAGGGAAGATGTTTCGAAATGGTCATTAATAGCCATGAAAAAGCTTGATATTGATGTTCAGGTTGGTTATCTACATCGTTCGTTAGTGTCAAAAATGATCTTTATCTTTTCAGCCACCAGTTTGGCATGATTGAAGATGATTCGTTTCGTATATCTCATATAATGAAGTTTATAATAGAGACAATGAAATACAAAATAATATAAGAAAAGCAATTCATTCTTCTATGTGTGTTGAGAGATGTAGAATGCTTCATAGACTGTATTGACCCTGTTCAATTCTCTTCATAATTACTTTCCATTTTAGGATATTATGTGAATACTTCTTGACTATCCATCTAGTTATTCTCATAATTGTACTTTCCATTATTACAAGAGAGTGGACAACTTTTTTTTTCTTTTCATTCCCTCATTATCTGTTCGATTTTCTTCCAATTGAGGTTCTGAAGCTTCTTCAAAGTATCCATAGTTCGGAAAAGGATTTAATTTTTCAATTGTTTAAATAAATGGAAAAAGAGAAAATAGATATGTTTGTCTCACGCTGTTAGCATTGATTTGGCGACAAACAAAGAAGAAATCATTTTCTAATTGACACATAGAAGTCCGAAAGGCCAAAGTTGACATATCTAGTCATTTATTGAAATCCAGTTATTTCAAGCATATCGAAAACCGGCGTTCCGTTTTTTAATCCGTTTTCTTCTGAAACCTATCTCATTGAAGGTCAGCAAGCGCATGCTGCATATCGAGGACTAAAAGCATCGAAATCATTTATCACATGGAAAAAAAAAAAAAAAGTTTTTTTGTATCCCATTCTTCTATCGTTACGTCTGCTTAGAGCTATTCAATAGCTTCTTTTCCAGAATCTCATATAGAAGGTGAGAGAATCAACGAACTCACATCAAGTTTGGAAGACGAAAAAAACAGGTTTTCAAGGAATAAAACACGCAATGCCAACTGGAACATAGACATACGAACAAGGAAAAAGATAAGAAAAGGCGAAATCCAGAAATGCTACCTTGAATAGCATTTTTGAAATGAAAGTTATTGAATGAAGCTGAAAGAAACATTAATTCACTGAATTGCTTCATATTCTCTCTCCCCTGTACCCTTTTACCTATTCTCATGCCATAGTAAACTCTGATTATCCAATTAATCTCTTCAATTGTTTAGAGAGGAGAAACACACAAATAAGAAGACAAAAAACTATATTTATAAATAACTTCTCTTTGTCTATCGAAAAACGGGAATTATCAATTAGAATTTGTTTAATTTCCTCTCAGCTTTCACTCCTTTTTCCTCTATCCCTCTCCACCTCGCCTCAATCAAAATATTCTTTTGAAGCTGGATTGAGCAAACATATTTGACAATTGAAGTTTTCATACTCCGCCCCAGGTCACTTTATCCATTTCATTATTTTAATTACTTGGAAACATAGTGAGAGCTTTTGATATCGTTTTCTCACACATTATGTTGTATTCTAGCTGTTTCTTACTATTATTCATACACACCGTCGTAAGTCAGAATTCAATTGTAAGATTCAATGTTAGAAAACAATTCATTTTATCTTATTTCAGTATTTCAATAAAAATCTGCCTGATTATGAGACGACTTTGACTGATTATGACTTTACAATGGCTCGTATGCAGAGCTATCCTTCTATAGACGAACCTGAGAATATGACGGCCATGTATAATCCAAAGCTTTTTGAAGGAGATATCGGTACGAAAACTCTTTAAGACAATGCAATTCATTTTCGAATCATCAACAGTCTATACAGCCGGAACATTCAGTGCGTTGAGAGCTTATAATCCAGGATTACGCTTTAACACTGTTCCTGGTGTTCAACGAAATGCTGTCAAACAGGCATATTTGAAATGGAGTGAAGGGCGAATTCCATATACAATCAGTTCGCAGTACTCATCATTCAGGTAATGAAAATGATTTCATTTCTTCTCTAATTTTAGAACGTTAAGTCGTGCAAAAATAGCCGAAGCATTAGATGAATACAAGAAGAAGACATGTATACAGTTTGCACCTAAGAGCGCTGCTGATCAAGATTTCATTCACATAGTGCCTGATGATGGATGTTACTCATTAGTAGGCCGAGTCGGTAGGATGATCAATTCTGCTTTCATCCAAGTAACATGTGTTAATTAGGCGGTAAGCAACCAGTAAGTCTTGGAGATGGATGTATTCAGAAAGGAATTATCATTCATGAGCTTATGCATGCTGTTGGCTTTTTCCACGAACAAAGTATAGTTTGAGTACTTGTGAGCACAGAAAATCATAATGCTTCATAGGTAGAGCTGATAGAGATGAATACATTGTTATTAACTGGAATAACGTTGAGCCTGGGCTCCAAGATCAATTCGATAAGTACTCACTAAGCATGATTGATCATTTAGGAACTAAATATGATTATGAATCTGTTATGCATTATGCTCCAACGGCATTCAGTAAAGTAGATATTCAAAGTTCATCTCGTTCCCCTCATAACAAATGTTTTGAAGAATGGTAAGCCAACGATTGAACCAAAACAAGCTAACGTTGAAATTGGCCAACGAATGGGATTCAGCGCAAATGATTTGTATAAGATTAACAAGCTTTATAATTGTTCAAGTATATTACGTAACCGGAACTTCAAGCTTTGAATTTATTGTATTTATAGATTTGGAAGAAGTAGAAACGGTTACTACTCTATCAAAAGCTGCTAAAAAGCCATTAACGGCTGGCAAAACTGGTACTGGATCTTCAATAAAGAAAGAAATTGAAGAAAACTTTGAAAAACCTGTTGAAGAAGATTGTGTTGATAGGTGGGAATGATGCTTCTCCTCATGTTCAAACTCATATGTATTACAGAAGACGAGATTGCGAATTCTTAGCACGCGCAGGTCACTGCGATTCAAAGTTCAGCAAGAAATTCATGGCTGATAACTGTTCTAAGAGTTGTGACAAATGTTCAACGAAAAAACCAGAAACGGATAAGACTGAGAGCACCAAGTGTGAAGATGCACGGTGAGCAGTAGCCTTTGTCCTGTTGATAGTCCCCTATCTTATTCAGAACCTGGTGTGAAAAATGGGCAAACAGTGGAATGTGTACGCAAGCTCTGTTCAAACCTTACATGTCTAAGAAGTGTGCTAAGAGTTGTCAACTGTGTTGATTTGATTGTTTATTATTTCCTTTATTTATTCTAATTATTTGAGCTTCAAAATTGGCTTTAGAAGTATCTCATGAGAAACTATATTATGCAAATCCATATATATATATATAAGAAATGATGTTATATACTCGTTTCCTAATGAACTGTTTGTGAATCAACGTGTTTTTTTCTTAAAAACAATTCATTTTTACATTCTTCTTTTTCATTTTTTTTTGTTTTCGAATTGAGATTGTCTATTGCTGATAAGTATAGCCCGGTCAAGTCCAGTATATTCACGTAGGTATTTTAACTTTGACACAACTGACAATGACACATTTTTAACATTTCTTACGTTGACACGAGTAATTTGGAAATGAGATGTAGTTACTTTCAAACAAACATATGTGATCGGGGTTTTCTCATTGATTTGTTAAGTTTACCTCATCATTCCCATGTTATGACATATTATTGTGGTTCGTATGCATTATGTCCCCCCCCCGCGCCAGACTCCGCCCTTTTTTACCGTTAGGCTCACACTTTATGGTTTTCATACGTAACTCGGTTGGCTCTAAAAGACTTAATGGGGGATTTCGATGGAGTTTTTTGAGATATTGGTTTTGATTTTACTGATAATTCAACACCAAGATGTTATCGCTCAAGTCTCAACTCGAAAAGAATGAAGATGACATCCTTTTTTCACGTAAGAATTGTCAAAAATGTGTCATTGTAACTTGTGTCAAAGTTAAAATGCCATTCACGAAGCGATCGTGGTGTAATGGTCAGCATGGATGCCTTCCAAGCATTCGACAGGGTTCGATTCCCCCCCCCTCCCCGGAAAACTGAACTAGGCGCACGCAACGCAACATGCGGACGCGTTATGCTAAAATATAAGAGTGATGAGAGTGAAGCGTCTCTGAGCAGAGGTTCTCTATTCTTGTTTGCGTTGATTATCGATTCTTTCATTTGCGATTTTTGATGTCGTTCTACTTTTTTTTTCTTTGTTTTCTCTCTTTTTCGTGGCATGGATTATTTTACATTCCGATTTCAGATAGTCCTTATTGAAGATGATGGAGTTATTTTTGGAATTACATGATCACCATGGTGCTGTTTATCAACAATTTCGTTTCAAATTTGACAATGAGGTGATTTTTTTTTATAAAATTGGCACATATTAAATGTGTTTTTCAGGCTACGTTAGATCAATTGCAAAAAAAGATTGAAGCGAGGTGTTTTATTGACTCTGAAGTTCAAGAACTGTTCTTAGAAGATGGGCGAGAATTTGATGGACTCGGCGAAACCAGCCTTCAATTTTTTGGTTTGAAGCATGGTGGAAAAGTAATTTGTGTAAGTTTTCGAAAATTTATAATATTTTCTATTAGATATAGATGTAGTAGAGTATAAATTTCAAAATTTGTCTTTAATATCTTTGATTTCGATGAAGTTATTGTCTTCAGTGGAGCTTCTAAATTTTTATTTATTTAACAGATTGATTTCAGCGCCATAAAATGTTGGTATATTGGGTGACATACATCAGCATGATTGATGAAATCAAACAATTGACCACCTCAGGGGTAACGGCAGAAAGGAGGAAGATTGCTCTTGACGCTCGGAATCTATTGTCTCAACTCTCTTCTTCTGAATTTTTTGCTGCTTATCCGAGTTTTGCTATTGAGCAATTGAATATCAGCAAGACCTTGAATTTCCTTATCCATAACACCAAGAAATACATTGATAGATCCGTTTCCGCATATTTCGAGGCGCTCTATCCGAAACATAAAGTGATACTTAAGGACAAACCCAAACATTTTCCTGGCATTCATGTATGTAATTATTGCTTATTATCTAGTAGTTTTACACATTTTCAGCTCGGAGTCTTTGTGTTCGTCGACAATGACGCAACGTTTTATGCAAAAACTGCTGGTAGTGTTCTGGGTTCTGAAGAAGAATTCGACTTTATAAAATGCCCAAAAATTGATTTGATAGAGATATTTGTTTATCTTCTCCTCAAATTGATTGGTTTGGGACCGGTTGAAGTTCATATCATACCTGATATTAACAAATCCGATCTCATCTTCATTGCGACTAAACTAAGTGAGCATCAGTTTGGTTTTTAATTTTATATCTGACAATTTAGTCAACGGATTTCGGACCGCTTCTGGAGTATCAGCTGCAGAGATGGCATCTTCTGAAGGTGATATTTGGATTATTATACATGAATCTAGTTATAATTTAGTGATCGAAGTCTCGATCAATCCAGAAATGAAAACACAAATGAAGATTCTTTCGTTGTTACTATGTTTAAACGATCTTCAAAGAAACAAGGGGAATCACGGCGTGGTGGAGCATCAACCCACTGAACTCGAAACGAATCAAGTTCAACATAGTTCCACTCGTGAATTGAGAATAGTTGACTTTGGGGTAGTTTTTTATTTTTTTGTGCAATTGTTCATATATTTTTTGTCATCTCAGATCAACTTAGCATTAATCGACTACGAGCCAAGCAATCTGAACTCATATTTTGATATGGCTTCTTTGAATACATATTTCGCCAAGTGGAATATTCTGAATAATATCTACAAAGCAAGAGAAGAAATGAATAACCTTTCGGCCCTGAAGAACAACAATAATATTAATCAAATGACATTTGATCGTTATTTTGAACGCCTCGAAAAGGCTCTGACAGAATTTTTCAATAATTAATTTACCATTTTTATGTTGAGATGAGAACATTGTTGTTACCTGTTCGTTCATTTGATCATTTAGGAACTAAATATGATTATGAATCTGTTATGCATTATGCTCCAACGGCATTCAGTAAAGTAGATATTCAAAGTTCATCTCGTTCCCCTCATAACAAATGTTTTGAAGAATGGTAAGCCAACGATTGAACCAAAACAAGCTAACGTTGAAATTGGCCAACGAATGGGATTCAGCGCAAATGATTTGTATAAGATTAACAAGCTTTATAATTGTTCAAGTATATTACGTAACCGGAACTTCAAGCTTTGAATTTATTGTATTTATAGATTTGGAAGAAGTAGAAACGGTTACTACTCTATCAAAAGCTGCTAAAAAGCCATTAACGGCTGGCAAAACTGGTACTGGATCTTCAATAAAGAAAGAAATTGAAGAAAACTTTGAAAAACCTGTTGAAGAAGATTGTGTTGATAGGTGGGAATGATGCTTCTCCTCATGTTCAAACTCATATGTATTACAGAAGACGAGATTGCGAATTCTTAGCACGCGCAGGTCACTGCGATTCAAAGTTCAGCAAGAAATTCATGGCTGATAACTGTTCTAAGAGTTGTGACAAATGTTCAACGAAAAAACCAGAAACGGATAAGACTGAGAGCACCAAGTGTGAAGATGCACGGTGAGCAGTAGCCTTTGTCCTGTTGATAGTCCCCTATCTTATTCAGAACCTGGTGTGAAAAATGGGCAAACAGTGGA
The DNA here is from genome assembly GCA_030370435.1 of Auanema freiburgensis. NCBI lineage: Eukaryota > Metazoa > Nematoda > Chromadorea > Rhabditida > Rhabditidae > Auanema > Auanema freiburgense. Next base: position 3,067,649 of record CM059371.1, on the reverse strand, counting down.
ATGTGTACGCAAGCTCTGTTCAAACCTTACATGTCTAAGAAGTGTGCTAAGAGTTGTCAACTGTGTTGATTTGATTGTTTATTATTTCCTTTATTTATTCTAATTATTTGAGCTTCAAAATTGGCTTTAGAAGTATCTCATGAGAAACTATATTATGCAAATCCATATATATATATATAAGAAATGATGTTATATACTCGTTTCCTAATGAACTGTTTGTGAATCAACATGTTTTTTTCTTAAAAACAATTCATTTTTAAATTCTTCTTTTTCATTTTTTTTTGTTTTCGAATTGAGATTGTCTATTGCTGATAAGTATAGCCCGGCTTCAAATCCTGTTTTATCATAAAAAGTTTTATCTTGAAACAGATGAACTCGCAAAATGACCTAAGGCAAATGAGATCGTGGAGGACACATTCATGGGGTATTTTCTTTGTTTCTTGGAGATCATTTCGCAGTTTTTCTCTATTCGGTATCCCAGTTTAGCCTGTTTAGCGTCTTTCATTGTTTAGCTTTAGCTTTCATTTGATAATGATGAAGAACTGATAAGCGTTTTTCGACAATTCTCTAATCAGACATGGTTCAAGTCTGTTTGAAAGACAGCTGCATTCCTTCCGCAGATGATTACATCGCATTCTTTCTTCTTTATTTTCTTCTTTTTTTTTTTCATTCATCACAAAAAAATGTTAAAAACATTTGAAGATGCCTACGATTCTGTTATGGAACATCATATCTGACAATCAACAGTTTATTTCTCCTAAACATGAGTTCATCACAACTTCTTTCATTTTTGTATTCTCAAATGAGGCCTATTTCCTTTTTTTTTTTGAAAAACGAAAAGATCCTTATCTAGTGGTTCAAAATCTAATCATCTTTTACGCGCTTTTTGTTTCATCATTTGATTTATTTTGCGTTTATCTCTTAAAAAGTGGGGCAATTGAAAAGGAAATTCAGAATGTGAAAGGTAGCTGAGATGTTTCTCGCGAAATCGTTCACATTTCATTATATCATAATGTTTACATTGATTGTTTTCTTGTTTACTAAACATACGCTCCACATAAATGAATGTTAAGAATGGGTGCAGATCTGGATTATGAGACTCATGTGCGGAAAGTTAGGTTTCTCTCCATTGCAGGTTTCGCTCATTCAATTCAGACGCTATACATTATTTTTCAACTTAGGTGTATCAGTATCTATTGCAGCAGCTTTCTTTTGCATTATAATAGGCCCTATAGCTCATTATCATGTTCAGGAAATGAATAGTATTGTACAACATAAACTGGATTACTGTAGAGTAAGATTTAAATGGAAAAAAACTGAACGAAAAAGCTTTCAGTACACAACGTCATCTCTTTATAAGAAACTAGGACATGAAGGTTTTGGTTCGAACAAGCACGTGAGTCATTCTATCTTATAACATCGATAATACTGTTAACGCTAAAGAACATTGGAAAAAGAAACACCTATGATGGATACAGAGCCAGCTATGGTAGCTATACTGCTAACAGATTGAGAGAGGTGATGTCTGCAAATGGCAATTCAGAAGGAATATATATTCAAACAATTCAACAATGTAAGTTAGAGCCTTCGATCAGTGCTTATTATCAATAGCCTGTGGATGTGGAATCGGAGAGCCAGGAGCTCCTGGTCCGAAAGGATTTGATGGAAAAGATGGCAGAGATGGATCTCCGGGGAGAAATGGAACGAACGGCAGAGATGGTAAACTTGTGCAGAATGAGAAAGTTGAACAATGTTACGAATGTCCCGCACCAATTACGGGTATGCAAACAAACATTTATTTCCACTTACATAACCTCATCTGAATCAGGCGAAGCAGGTGATAGTGGAGCTAAAGGGTCGAAAGGTCTTCAAGGATACCCGGGTAAAACAGGTTCTCCAGGTATCAAAGGAAAACCAGGGTTACCAGGACTGCAAGGCCAACAGGTTGCTTGGTCGCTTTGACAGTTCTATGAAAACATTCTAGGGAGTCCTGGGACAGCCAGGGCAACCGGGACATAAAGGTGAAAACGGTAGAATTTATGTTAAACCCAGTCCACCCGGCCCACCTGGACCCATCGGTAAATGCGAAAACAAATCTAATTGTGATCTTCTATTATTTGAGGGCCCACTGGAAAACAGGGTAGACCTGGTAACACGGGCAGACATGGACGCCCAGGAACACCAGGTAGTTGACATTTCAATTTCCATTAGTGCGGAATATTATTAAAGGCCCCCTTGGTCCTAAAGGTGCACCTGGTCAGATTGGTGTTGTTGGGAAAAAAGGATTTCCGGGAAATGCTGGGAATCGAGGAGAAACAGGAGAACCAGGGGACTGTTCTCACTGTCCTGTTCCACGTACAGGAACTGGATACTAATATAACGATATTGTCATATACTAATAATACAAAAATGCATAATAAAACTATTGATATCTTCGACATCTTCGAAAAAAGCATTACAAAAAAACAAAGATGGAACACATGAGAAGGTCCTAGCTGAGCCCACATGAATATATCTTTAGGCAGTCCTGAGAATGGAATTCAACAAAAAAATTCGGAAAACTCTACGAATTTCCATGTCATCTTTGCACAGGAAATATTCTCTGTGTTGCTGCTGCTCATCAAGCTAGTGATGGTTTCTAACAAAGCCGAAGGCTTCTAGAACACTTCACCTTTGAAATAATGCTCACATAAGATGAGTTTTTTGTAAGGCCAGTTCTTCATAAACAAACAATGTTTGACAGCCATAGCCTTCTATTTCGGTTTGTAAAGGTTTTTTTTCTCTAGCGGAGGGTTTGAGGAGTTTAGTCGATCTATCAGCAAATGAGGCTGAACACATAAAGTAACTTCATTTCCACAAAACGAACTGAATCTTACCACAAGTTCTTTCAGGATGTCAGTTGCTGGTGATATGATGTTTTTCGGACTATATATCGCTGCTTCATGGATAGAAAGATGAGTGAAGCCATAATTTGGCATAGATGTTGTTCCATAATTTATTCCAATTAGTCTGCGGAAACTCCAACATGCCCCGCCTTAAAGTTTCGAACATTCGATTATACTAATATTGAACTGACCAGTTTTCTCTGGGATTCGATATGGAAATCTGATCTGTCTGCGTTACCGGCCGGAAACAGCGAGACGGCATAAGACAACGAAACATTGGTTTGTTGGATTCCACGAAAAACAGCTTAGTTGGCCAACCCTCTGAGAGCAAGAAAACTGCTCCTTTTTCATCCAAACAGAATTAATAGATTTGTATTGAACATTGCTTTCAAAATGGAGCTTACTGGCATTTCTTTTGACGTCCGTTTACTTCATAAGACAGCGAAACTATTGCATCATCGTCAATTAACAAGGCAGCTTTGACAGAACTTTTATTGATCATATTCTCCACAACATCAAATTCTACCTCCTTATCGAACATTCTCATTCTAAGCATATGCGACATCTAAAACGACAGACGAATCTGAAAGTTAGTCTTGATTGTTCACATGAACTGTGTACAAATAAAACAGAAGTCACGAAACCCACAGAAAGAAGAAGCCTCGTCTGATTTCAAAAACTTATGAAAGACGACGAGGTAACAGTTTCTCAATAACAATCAGTTGCGCGTCGCGGGTTGCTTTGCAGGTTGCTTTGCGGGTTGCTTTGCAGGTCGCGTTGCGAGTCGCATCCTGTCGCGTGCGTTGTCGTCAACAACGTGCGATGCTAAATAGCTGGTTTGTTGTATGAGAAAGTCTCAACTGGTAGCATTGCGGATAGCGTAGTGAAGAATTTCAACTTTTTTTTCTTTATCATTCATTTTTGTACAAATAAAAAGAATAAACTTCTTGAGTTTTGGTTGATACCAACGTACTCATATCTTCACTAGTTGGAAACATTGTCAAACCTTAAAAATCTAGCTATCACTAATTCTGAGTTATACATACTGTTTTTTTTGTTGTAAAAGTTAAGTTTTTTGTTTTGACATGAAAACCTGCTTCTGTCAGTTTGTAGTTAGGTTTATTAGTTTTATATTCAAAGTGTGACTTTTGTATTTCTGAAAATGACTTGAGAAAAGAGTCCAGTCTATTCTTTATAAGATTCATATACCATTCTCTTCGATCATTTCGAAACTTTTGCTTCTATAATTTGTAATTCTTCAATGAGAATTCTCTCTAACTTCTTATTTCGCTCATAGGAAAAATTCCATTAGGAGGTGGTAATAGAACATTTTTGAGTTGTATTAGCAGTTATGAATATTCGTCGTTGGGAAATCGGAATCTTCTTAGAGCATCAGTTGTTAATTTTTTCTTTATTTTAATTCTTCTACGCTCCCGGAGAAGCTCTCGACATTGTCAGATGGTTTCTTTTGAGACTGAAAAGCTTTAACTTTTTCAAACTCTAAAAAGTTTAAGAGAAATCAAAATTTTGCGGAAGCGAACTTTCAAAAAGTGTCTGTGCATTCACAAACTCTACAGTAAACACTTCAACTTCATAATGAAATCAATAATTTATTTTTCTCTCATAGTTCAAGTTTCTCTAGATTTTAGGATGAATTTTCTCTAATTCACTTCCAATCATTGCAACTTTTCTACTTACTTGATCTCTTCTATTCATATCTTCTTGACTTATCAAGAGAATGCACAGTCTTTCGAAAAATAATATTTTTTGGAAGTTCTGACACAGCTTCAGTTATTTGTTTTATTTATGAATAGAAATATTGTTCCTCAAAATAATTGTAGAAAGCACTTCAATAAATGTTAGTAAGAACATAAATCACACAATAAGAGGAATAAAGGAAATGAGTTCAATCTTTTTCGAACAAAAAGAAGGAGAGAACACAAATTCAAGACTTCAGAAGAGCGCAGGACACTCAAGAGTGTAGATAATCATGGAGAAAAAAGGACCTGAAAGTCCTTTGGACTTACTTGTAAAATTTGAATTAGAAATTGAAACCACAGATACGATTTGCTCAAACACCTAAACAAATTAATTCGAGTAATTTTAAATCAAAACCATCTCCATCAATCGAAGTCAGTAACCTATTTGCTATCTATCTCCAAGAGCTTTGAGATAGAAGTAATGGGGCATATTCTATGAAAAAAAAAATTACTCAGAAAACATGAAATTATATACAATTGGAGAAAAAGAAAAAGAAAATTAAAAAATACTAATAGATGATAATGCGATGGAGATCAATAACTCTGTTTGTGGAGCAACTACTGATAGAAATTTTGAGTGGAAAATCTCCTGATTTAAGTGGGAAAATAAGTCAAGACTAGCACGATTTCAATACAATTCTTACTTGTTCAAACGCTTTGTATCAAGGACTCGAAGAAGCTTTGAAAAAGTCTCAGGCTCTTGAAGCGCGATCAATGGTGTCGCAGTCTAAAAAGAGTTATCCGTTCACTGAAAAACATCTTCCAAGCATTCGACGGGGGTTCGATTCCCCCCGAACGCAGATTTTTTGAGTGAGAATGTGATTAGTAAATCTAAGAATATCAAAGTCCATTTTCGGAGATAACAGAAGAAGGACAGACGGGAGATAACTTTCCTCTGGGCTATTCACGTAGCGTTCGTGGTGTAATGGTCAGCATGGATGCCTTCCAAGCATTCGACGGGGGTTCGATTCCCCCCGAACGCAGATTTTTTGAGTGAGAATGTGATTAGTAAATCTAAGAATATCAAAGTCCATTTTCGGAGATAACAGAAGAAGGACAGACGGGAGATAACTTTCCTCTGGGCTATTCACGTAGCGTTCGTGGTGTAATGGTCAGCATGGATGCCTTCCAAGCATTCGACGGGGGTTCGATTCCCCCCGAACGCAGATTTTTTGAGTGAGAATGTGATTAGTAAATCTAAGAATATCAAAGTCCATTTTCGGAGATAACAGAAGAAGGACAGACGGGAGATACCTTTCCTCTGGGCTATTCATGTAGCGTTCGTGGTGTAATGGTCAGCATGGATGCCTTCCAAGCATTCGACGGGGGTTCGATTCCCCCCGAACGCAGATTTTTTGAGTGAGAATGTGATTAGTAAATCTAAGAATATCAAAGTCCATTTTCGGAGATAACAGAAGAAGGACAGACGGGAGATAACTTTCCTCTGGGCTATTCACGTAGCGTTCGTGGTGTAATGGTCAGCATGGATGCCTTCCAAGCATTCGACGGGGGTTCGATTCCCCCCGAACGCAGATTTTTTGAGTGAGAATGTGATTAGTAAATCTAAGAATATCAAAGTCCATTTTCGGAGATAACAGAAGAAGGACAGACGGGAGATAACTTTCCTCTGGGCTATTCACGTAGCGTTCGTGGTGTAATGGTCAGCATGGATGCCTTCCAAGCATTCGACGGGGGTTCGATTCCCCCCGAACGCAGATTTTTTGAGTGAGAATGTGATTAGTAAATCTAAGAATATCAAAGTCCATTTTCGGAGATAACAGAAGAAGGACAGACGGGAGATACCTTTCCTCTGGGCTATTCACGTAGCGTTCGTGGTGTAATGGTCAGCATGGATGCCTTCCAAGCATTCGACGGGGGTTCGATTCCCCCCGAACGCAGATTTTTTGAGTGAGAATGTGATTAGTAAATCTAAGAATATCAAAGTCCATTTTCGGAGATAACAGAAGAAGGACAGACGGGAGATAACTTTCCTCTGGGCTATTCACGTAGCGTTCGTGGTGTAATGGTCAGCATGGATGCCTTCCAAGCATTCGACGGGGGTTCGATTCCCCCCGAACGCAGATTTTTTGAGTGAGAATGTGATTAGTAAATCTAAGAATATCAAAGTCCATTTTCGGAGATAACAGAAGAAGGACAGACGGGAGATAACTTTCCTCTGGGCTATTCACGTAGCGTTCGTGGTGTAATGGTCAGCATGGATGCCTTCCAAGCATTCGACGGGGGTTCGATTCCCCCCGAACGCAGATTTTTTGAGTGAGAATGTGATTAGTAAATCTAAGAATATCAAAGTCCATTTTCGGAGATAACAGAAGAAGGACAGACGGGAGATAACTTTCCTCTGGGCTATTCACGTAGCGTTCGTGGTGTAATGGTCAGCATGGATGCCTTCCAAGCATTCGACGGGGGTTCGATTCCCCCCGAACGCAGATTTTTTGAGTGAGAATGTGATTAGTAAATCTAAGAATATCAAAGTCCATTTTCGGAGATAACAGAAGAAGGACAGACGGGAGATAACTTTCCTCTGGGCTATTCACGTAGCGTTCGTGGTGTAATGGTCAGCATGGATGCCTTCCAAGCATTCGACGGGGGTTCGATTCCCCCCGAACGCAGATTTTTTGAGTGAGAATGTGATTAGTAAATCTAAGAATATCAAAGTCCATTTTCGGAGATAACAGAAGAAGGACAGACGGGAGATAACTTTCCTCTGGGCTATTCACGTAGCGTTCGTGGTGTAATGGTCAGCATGGATGCCTTCCAAGCATTCGACGGGGGTTCGATTCCCCCCGAACGCAGATTTTTTGAGTGAGAATGTGATTAGTAAATCTAAGAATATCAAAGTCCATTTTCGGAGATAACAGAAGAAGGACAGACGGGAGATAACTTTCCTCTGGGCTATTCACGTAGCGTTCGTGGTGTAATGGTCAGCATGGATGCCTTCCAAGCATTCGACGGGGGTTCGATTCCCCCCGAACGCAGATTTTTTGAGTGAGAATGTGATTAGTAAATCTAAGAATATCAAAGTCCATTTTCGGAGATAACAGAAGAAGGACAGACGGGAGATAACTTTCCTCTGGGCTATTCACGTAGCGTTCGTGGTGTAATGGTCAGCATGGATGCCTTCCAAGCATTCGACGGGGGTTCGATTCCCCCCGAACGCAAATTTTTTGAGTGAGAACGTGATTAGTAAATGTTTCGATCATTATCGAAAGTAAACAAAAATATTCTTAGAGGAATAATCATATAAAACTCGAAAATTGTTGCTAACAGCGATTCGTTCGACTTTTTAGCGTACGTGGAAAGTGCGTGACCCGCGGCGAAGTTGATGTAACGTGATAGAACGACAGACTCTAAGATGAAAACACTAGGAGTCTACTATAAAGGCGATGCAGACCGATTTGAGATCAGAGTACCTAAATGAGAACGTCAAAAGTTCACGAAAACGTCGGGAAAGGCGGGAGATAATTTGTCCTTGGGCTGTTCACGTAAGTAGGGAAAAAAACCCCGATCACATATGTTTGTTTCAAAGTAACTACATCTTATTTCCAAATTACTCGTGTCAACGTAAGAAATGTTAAAAATGTGTCATTGTCAGTTGTGTCAAAGTTAAAATACCCTCTGTTTCTCATAAATTTAGCTTGTGGGTCATATGTACAACCCCAGACTTTACTAAACCGTATTCGATACGGGTCGAACGTACATGAACCAATAGTCATTGACTAACTGTGTTTCTGTAGTCTGTGGAGTCATAGTGTATATTTGAATGAAATGGAACAAAAAATTTGGAACGCTACACAAATTTGCGTGTCATCCTAGCGCAGGGGCCATGCTTATCTTCTCTGTATTGTTCCAATTTTAGTATATGCTCATTTCTGAGCGATAGAGCTAGTTTGTGGGCCATATATACTCTATATACCCTCTACTATACTGAAGTATTACATCCGAGTTGGACGTACAAGAACCAAAAGTCAGCGTAAACAGTTTTCTAAAACTAGTTTATTTTAATCATCATTCAATGCATAAGAAAGAAAACGAGTTAGTGTATGTTAGCTCAAACAATTCAAGCTCCAAGATATCAATTTCCTGTTATATGAAGAAATAAGACATTTTTGCCAGCTTCGTTCAAATGACGTAAAAATCCTTCTGAACAGTCAAGCCAATTATCTAGAAGAATTTCTAGAATGACCACAAGCTCCAACGGGTCGAACGGATTAATAGTATTCATTCTTCGTGTGTACAGCATCTCATTCACAAAAAGATACTCGAAAGAGAGCAGGAATCGTCTGTGTTCTTTATTGTTTGACAGTCTGGCTAGCCATTGAAATTCATTGCCCAGTCTGCCGGCAGGGGCGAACCGTAACAAACATAAAGAAAGATCTCTCATGAACTTAAAAAACAGATTAAACCGTCAATAACCGTCGAATATTACCAAATTGATGATATAGATGTAGCGAACTTGCAATGGCTCGGGATACTGCCGCTGGAGAAACCTGCTCATGAGGTGCTCCAAAATCTTACTGATGGAAGGAACTATCATAATGCCTGCTGAAAGTGTTCTCGATTATGACATGATCTGAATCGTAATAACTTTGCCGAAGCCAAAAAGAAGTTATAATTTATTCCACGAAAGATGTTCTTTAAATGTAATTGTTTGGAGAGAACATAGAAGATGAAAGAAGAGAAAAAAGAAGAAGAAAGTTTGATCACCAATCAAATCGAAGAAACTGTGACAACTGCCAACCTTATGTTTCAGATGACTAATTGTTTCATGTTATTAGAAGAAACCATCATGTTTTCAAATCTTCATATGTTGCATTCATATGTTCCTTTTTTGTTTTTGGAAACAGTACTAATTGTTATCAAAACTTAGTAAAAACTATATCGTGATTACTCATTCTGAAAATGTATGTTTGTGATGGAGTGTTGAACGAATAAACTTATATTAAAATGTTTGGGGAGCATCACAGCAACAGTTTCCACAAACGAGGTTCTCGCAATGATTTTTCTAAAAAACCCTAATGGAAATGAATTGACTCAATGGGATATGTGATACGATAGGAACTCGAACTGTTTATTCTTTTAAAAACAGGAACATACATCTAAAACTTTAGAAATAAAACCGGTAAAACTGTTGAAACGGCTGAGATCACTTGGTTTAAAAGGACATAACGTAGAAGTCACTTTGTTCATTACACTTGTGTTTCAAAGCTTCCACAATCATTTCCTGAGGTGGAAGAACAGGCACACGATCTGGAAATGAGCTGAATGAAATCAAAGCAACGCATTTAAAAATACCTTCGGTGCACTTGCGGCGAGCACAATATCTGACCACAAGGAAACAGCAAGCGAATAGAATAATGACAATAGCCAGGGCGGCAAAAGCTGTAAAGAAATAGTTAAATGAGCACGAGTGATGAGTTTACTAACCTAAGACGAGAAAAACAGAGAGATCCACAGTTCCTTCCATCCTTTCAAAAGTATCAGTTACCAAGATTCTGAAAGAAAATATATCAGACTATGACCTAATGAACAAGCATCAAGAAATCATAAAGACGAATAAACGAGCAAACAAATAAAACATTCAAAAGATAAATTTTCATCGAACTCTACACTATATTAGTGAGGGGTCCTGAATAATAGACATGTCAAAACCATTTCAAAGAGCGGATAGACAGTTGGAATGAATAACGCTTAAGATACTCAACTAATAATGAAATCAGAAAAGTCAAAAGTTATGCTGTCGACCTATAGTTTTGATAGCGTGCAATCAATACTCCGCTTTCAAACTTGTTGGAGAGGTTGTGTGAGATATAGTTCAAAAGAGCTGAGAACCATAACTGTTGCTAGGAGACAGTTGCGAGAAAGGTTAAGAGATAAGCTCGGATTATTTTATTGATATACCCAAACTGGCAGAGTTGTTCATAGCTTTGGACAAAACCAATCACTGGAACAATTTTTTTAAGACAACTCATTTTCAAACTTCACCAAATCCATTAAATATTTCGTTATTGCTTGGATAACCGTTTCCCCAATGAAGCTTCTTATTATTGAAACGAACCACATAAAAACGTTCAGTGAACTTACAGACCACTCGTAACCAAGATGTGTCTCATCTTTTAAAAGTATATTCTCCGTGAAATCTCTGGCTCAGTCCTGATTAAAGATGACTTCAATTTGACTGAAAAGAAATTATCGTTACCTATTATCCTGAAGAAAAAAGTTAAACATCGAGAGAAAAAGAGCAAAAGTATTAAACTAGAACTGAACAGCTCACAGAAACAAGAGCATTGGAACTCGAACTGTTTATTCTTTTAAAAACAGGAACATACATCTAAAACTTTAGAAATAAAACCGGTAAAACTGTTGAAACGGCTGAGATCACTTGGTTTAAAAGGACATAACGTAGAAGTCACTTTGTTCATTACACTTGTGTTTCAAAGCTTCCACAATCATTTCCTGAGGTGGAAGAACAGGCACACGATCTGGAAATGAGCTGAATGAAATCAAAGGAACGCATTTAAAAAAACCTTCGGTGCACTTGCGGCGAGCACAGTATCTGACCACAAGGAAACAGCAAGCGAATAGAATAATGACAATAGCCAGGGCGGCAAAAGCTGTAAAGAAATAGTTAAATGAGCACGAGTGATGAGTTTACTAACCTAAGACGAGAAAAACAGAGAGATCCACAGTTCCTTCCATCCTTTCAAAAGTATCAGTTACCAAGATTCTGAAAGAAAATATATCAGACTATGACCTAATGAACAAGCATCAAGAAATCATAAAGACGAATAAACGAGCAAACAAATAAAACACAGTATAACCACAAATAAAATCCTTCTTTCTGAATCACTCTAAGAGGAGAATGAGATATAGTTCTCCTCGCAAAACTGCTCATTTGAAACCCAATCATTATGTCTAATCTAAATACTGCGATTACTCCTAGGGTTTTCCCATGCTTAAATATCTCTTTATAATTTACCTCCAGAAAAATATACTTTCATAATTGTTTCCTTGCTGACTGTGTTGAACGGTGGAGTAATGGGTCCAGAACTATGATCGCATTTTCACTTTGATTTGATTTTTGTTCCACCTGAACCAAACTTATCAGAGAAAGCCCTCTTGTCAGACAATTGTATCAACCCTCGGTAGACGTTTCGATGTCCTAGCTTGATGGTTGGCTCTTGAACTTGCAAGCATTATCATGGTAATTTGACGCATGTGCCATTACTTTTATTGAATATTGGAAATTGCATGATTGAGATAAATATCAATAAGATTAACTACTCATTCTACACATTAGTTCATATCATCGAAGCGCATCCGCCAACGATTTACCAAGTTCCACAGAAGTAGCACAACGTGTATTCCTACAAAGCAGCAGGCTCTTCACTCATGTCAGCATCTGAAACTCTTGGCAATGCATCAACAACTTCGAGGAAACGGTACCTTGGCGATAATCCTGTCTTTTGGTATAGCGGTTGTAGAAGTAGAGAATGGTATAATACAAAACCAGCAGAACGCAAACAATAATGATATAGTTTATCACTATAGGGTCCATGTTGTGTAGGGAGTTAGTGATGTAAGTATGCTCTAAACTTCTCAGTGCGAAACGTTCTAGCTCACAGAAATAAAACAGAGTTTATGAAAAAGTAGGAGGAGTCGAATGAAATTTATCTCACTCAGCTTTTTCCAGCGAGAAAAGAATGATAATTATGAACTTTTCAACTATCTGTCATCATACATTTCGGAGTACAAACGATGAGTAGCATTCAACAGTTGCTTGGTAACAGAGCCTCAGAAAGATGAACAATCTGAATTGATTACATTACTCGAACAATGAGTATTGAAGTTTTGATTATCATCTTTTCTTTCTAAACTCTATCGAGAAAAAAAAGATTCAATTTCAAATCTATTCTCTTCTATAACGGAACTTTATCGCTGCTTATTTATCATATAGACTTTTCCATTTCTTTACTGTAATTTTTTCTAAATTAGAACGACCTCAAAGTACGCAAGGAACGATGCTAAGGTATTGTCCAAAATAATATTATATTCATCGTTGGATGAATTCAGAACGAACTCTGGAACATCGGAAGATGTAAAACAGAAGAGATGCAGATGTGCAGAAACAACTAACTGTACAATACGCAGCTCACATCGACCAACACAGTATCAAAACCTTCTGAGAGTACCAGAACTATTCTGCTGTAAACAGTACTTAACTGCAATTAGATCAGTAATGAAACGACCGTTACTAATCATTTCGTTAGATCATCGGACTTGAAGACAGCTTATCGTTTTTTCTGAAAATAAAGTGAAACAGAGATAAAGCACAATGATAGAGAGATAGAAGTGAATTCAAACAGCTCACAGAAACAAGAGCATTGGAACTCGAACTGTTTATTCTTTTAAAAACAGGAACATACATCTAAAACTTTAGAAATAAAACCGGTAAAACTGTTGAAACGGCTGAGATCACTTGGTTTAAAAGGACATAACGTAGAAGTCACTTTGTTCATTACACTTGTGTTTCAAAGCTTCCACAATCATTTCCTGAGGTGGAAGAACAGGCACACGATCTGGAAATGAGCTGAATGAAATCAAAGCAACGCATTTAAAAATACCTTCGGTGCACTTGCGGCGAGCACAATATCTGACCACAAGGAAACAGCAAGCGAATAGAATAATGACAATAGCCAGGGCGGCAAAAGCTGTAAAGAAATAGTTAAATGAGCACGAGTGATGAGTTTACTAACCTAAGACGAGAAAAACAGAGAGATCCACAGTTCCTTCCATCCTTTCAAAAGTATCAGTTACCAAGATTCTGAAAGAAAATATATCAGACTATGACCTAATGAACAAGCATCAAGAAATCATAAAGACGAATAAACGAGCAAACAAATAAAACACAGTATAACCACAAATAAAATCCTTCTTTCTTAAATCATCGGACTTGAAGATAGCTCATCGTTTTTTCTGAAAATAAACTGAAACAGAGACAAAGCACAATGATAGAGAGATAGAAGTGAATTCAAACAGCTCACAGAAACAAGAGCATTGGAACTCGAACTGTTTATTCTTTTAAAAACAGGAACATACATCTAAAACTTTAGAAATAAAACCGGTAAAACTGTTGAAACGGCTGAGATCACTTGGTTTAAAAGGACATAACGTAGAAGTCACTTTGTTCATTACACTTGTGTTTCAAAGCTTCCACAATCATTTCCTGAGGTGGAAGAACAGGCACACGATCTGGAAATGAGCTGAATGAAGTCAAAGGAACGCATTTAAAAATACCTTCGGTGCACTTGCGGCGAGCACAATATCTGACCACAAGGAAACAGCAAGCGAATAGAATAATGACAATAGCCAGGGCGGCAAAAGCTGTAAAGAAATAGTTAAATGAGCACGAGTGATGAGTTTACTAACCTAAGACGAGAAAAACAGAGAGATCCACAGTTCCTTCCATCCTTTCAAAAGTATCAGTTACCAAGATTCTGAAAGAAAATATATCAGACTATGACCTAATGAACAAGCATCAAGAAATCATAAAGACGAATAAACGAGCAAACAAATAAAACACAGTATAACCACAAATAAAATCCTTCTTTCTGAATCACTCTAAGAGGAGAATGAGATATAGTTCTCCTCGCAAAACTGCTCATTGGTAATACACAGTTTTTCACTAATAACTTCGAATAAGGACTCGATGATGCTTGTGCCTGAATAGTGTTCATTTCATTTTTTCTGAATTATAAGATTGTTCTATTCCATCTCGTACGACGAACTCACAATAAAATACCAGTAGTCACCTGTGAGAACTTCTTGAGTATGGTCATTTGAAGATAAGCTTTGGCCTAAATATACTAGCGAATCGTTCCATATCACCTTCCTGGTTCATCTGTTTGATTTCCCACACAAAGTTGAGTATTGCTCGTAATTTTCCAATACTTCTTTTATTTTGTATTCCCCACTTTTTTTTTCTCGAAATTCGGAAGCCTTGTCACCCTAGAAAAATACTTTCGAACAGAATTATATAATAAAGCAAATAGCAATACTATACACATTCGTTCGAATTACCACCCGAGAGAAAGCCGTCTCCTCATTCTCTATAACTCACCTATTTTATATATTTCTTATTTCTCCTCTTTCTCGATATTTCTCTTCTTGCATGTTCTTAATTCTTTCTCTTAGTATCTATAGAAAGAAATGGATTTAATATTAAAACAGTCTCACAATTTCAACAATATTCTTTTTGAAAAAATCCTTTCTTTGCTGATCTCCTGTTCTTTATTTCTGAAGATGAGAAAGAATTGACAACTTCTAATCAGCTTTGACAGAGGTATTGCATTTGATTGTTGTTATCCCTTATCAGTTTTTGTTCATTGTTCAGTTCCTTTGACTTTTATTGAAGTCTGCAATTGTGGGTGAGCAGTACTGAAAGCCTTTGGTGGCTAGTTTTCAATTCTCAGAAACTCCTGTCGGATCCCGAGAAAAGAAAAGGAAAAAAATGAATTCTTTATTACAGCTACAAGTCATTCATAATTATATACAATATTACAGAGTGCGGAGATACATAATGCTGTCTATGCAATTATTACAATAATGTTCTAACTATAATTACTTTAACCGCATACATACTAATTACAATATATATATATATATATTTATATAAATAGTTATATATATTATAACTAATCCATCCAATAATAAAACGCTAACTGTTAATATATAAGAGTTTGCTATACATTTCTGAGATATAGAGAAAACAGTGTAGGAAACCTGAATACAGTCAATCTACATTAGTTTCACTTATTCTACTCATAATATATGACATCCTCAACAAAAACACGAAAAAATAAAAAAAAAAGAAATAAAAAAAAAAGAACAAAAAAAAATAAAAAAATAGCTGAAAGAGCAGACAAGTGGCGTTGTGAGCTGTTTTTTTCGAAAATGAGCACACTTGACCCCCCAAGTTGCAAAGTTCGTGTCAGGACCAACTGGCGCATTGTGCGCTTACGCGCATGATACACCAACCTGGTTTATTGACACTGTTTGTTAATTGTTTAGACCTTTAATAATTGTTTTTTGTTTTTATTTTTGTTTTTTGTTTTTTTTTTTAATTTTCTTTAATATTTTTAAAATTAGTGCTTCATATGAAAATGTCGATAAGCTGAACTGTGCACTATATAGTATAATATTCTTATGAATGTTTTCTAACAATATTCTGTAGGATATATTTTGTTGTTAATGTTTACATCCCCCGTTTTCATATTTGAATAATTTTAAAATTAATCAAAGCGTTTATATATAATAACAGCTTTGTGTATAGGAGCACTGAGTCTAATCCGTAACAGATGTGAAATGTTAATCTTTGCCCGTACAATGGTATCTCTCTTAACTAATGAGGCATTATATCTATTTCAGGAGTTATTAAAGCTGCCATTTGATGAAATATTTGTTCCACTTTCTGGTTTGGCAGCTAATATGATACGTATATACCAATTATAACGTTAGGATTTAAGAGTCGTTCAAGTGGTTTCTGGTCTCTCCATGGCTTTTCTGAAAATTATTCAAAACCAATTTTGACAGAATGATAAATACTCTTCCGAGCGGAGATGAAAAGGTTATCACTGATAGAGCAATTTCCAGCTACAAATATCATTCAAACAAACAAAAGTTCTCTCAGCTTAGCTGAAACTAAAATATATATAGTTCAAAGATTCTTGTCGTGGGACCAAACCTGGAATGTTGATGTCATGGATTGTTTTTCCTTTAAATAGTATGGCAAAGTTCTTATTATTAACGTAGCATTTCTGAACTTCTGGAAAAATAAGAGTAGGATAAACGCGTATTAGTTACAATTGAAAAAATAAAAGAATCAATAATACTCAGCAAGATGACTATAATAGACATCAAATCTCATTGAATGCCGAAGAAGTATGGAGCCATTGTCATTTTCACTGCATATTGCTTAGAAAAAGGATATTAAGGGATGAAGTATTGAGAGAATGAAAAGATAAAGGCGGCTATATAGCCGCCCGGAAAAGAGAAAAATCTTTTGAGCTTTGAGATGGATAGAAGGATATGAAGAATTAATGATACAAAGGAGTTTGGAAACTTCATTGTAAACAACAACGAAAAATGGATAAGATGATCGAAAGTCCATCAGTGTTTAGCCAAGACTATCTTCTCATACGTGTAACATAATCGCATTAGTAATGGATGAAAAGACGTGATCTATATCGTTTTTCAAGCAACTTTAGATATTTTAGAAAACGGTTCGAGTTACTTGAACAGTTTTTTAGGGTACAGTAAATCGATATGGAATCAATCTTTTCTCAAACATCTGTGAAACTTGTTTGAGAAAAAAATACTTTCAATGCTTTTCTACATATCTGTCTACTTTTGTTCTTCAGCACTCTCATTTTTACTAAGAAACTTGAACGCTCCGCATAACAAGCTCGATTTGTCAATTCTTATTTGAGTAATGAAACGCGTTTCATGAGCGGAAAGACGAAGGAGACTAATAGAGTCATGTTGTAGGTTCGCTCAAATAGCTCATTATAACATCTTAGAAGAAGTGTTAGGGTAGAGAGGACTGAAAAAAAGAAGGGTATTCTTCAAAATATAAAGGACAATAGTACGTTACTATTAATCATCGGTAATACATATAATTAGAGAGTAATGATTGGAAATGATCAAAGTACATTTCAAAAATGAAGGTGGTGAGATAAGATGAAGATAAATCCCTCTTTATAAAGAGACCGCGTCACCACATAAACTTTTTTCCACTTCTTATAACACAAAAGAAAGCTCTTTTCATTATATATCATTCAATCTGGTATGAAATTGATTCAAATTCCATTTCTTTGTTTTCTTTTTTTTCAACAAAAGAAACATCTGTGCTGGTATCCATTCTCTTGGTTTCTTTCGTTATAGAATACCATTGAGCCATGCTAGCATCCTTGCCGTCATTCACATTCAGTCTGTATCTTTGAGTTCCATAGACAACGCTTCTCTCTGACAGATCACTCTGACACGTCTTTACGAAATGCACTTTATGTGAAAAGGAACACGAAGCATTTAAAACAGACGCTAGCAAAGCATTATCCTTCTTTCGTGTTTCTCAGGATCTATCAATTGTTTCTACTAACAATCTGCTATGATCATACATTGTCTCCTGAAGCAAAGAATGCTGATTTATTTGAAAAGACGTTGTGAGTTTACAACCTTCTTTTGCATTCTATAATTCTACATCTATCTGGAAATGATTCATCATTTCCTATGACGAAAAAGTATTGATAGAACAAGAAGTTGAAATCACAATTGTTTATCAAAGACGATTTTCTACCACATGTTCCGATTACTTCTTTTAATCCTTTCTCTTCATTAAATCAATAAGACGTTTTAGTTACTTGAACTGAGTTCACCTACTGTTCTGTTTAAGAGTTATGAGCAATAAGTTACTGTAACAGTATGCAAATCCAATGATAACAGTTCTGAAATTTCGTACAAACTGATGTAAAAAAAAGAATTTTAGGAAAAATGTTTATTCTTCTGACGTCCACGTCGAACAGTTTCAGATTTGAATAATGTATTTATAGCCACAACGTTTGCGACTAGGTGATCTAAAAGCTTAGACGCCGAAACCAGCGTTTGTGCACCGATTAGTTTCAGCAATAGAGCAGCCCTCTGGCAATAAATTAGGTCAAAAGAAGAAAAAGCTGGAGCTCAGGAATCCTGGACATTTTTTTTCCAGATTTTCTATGAACGAGACAGGTATTCTGGAGTTATCGTAGTTTTTTTTCAGATTCCCCTATCTGTTGATATGAGCTGAAAGTTCGAAAAAAAACATTCTCAACATGTCCAACGACAACTTGGAATGTTCTTTTCAATGCTCATGAGAAAAGTTTCGTGGGGTCTGAGAATATTTTGGCTGGAATCTTGTAGTTGTTAATTCAACACTGCTATTACTATTATTTCAATTGAACTACGACAGATAGTGAGTTTAACTAAATCGTTTTAAAAAAATCCATTTTGTTTGTGTGATTTTCAAGAAAACCGAAAAAAAAAAGCTGCAAAGTACCTAAAATAATAGTGAAATTAGGATAGTGTTCTTGTTGTTTTAAGGTATTTATCAATTATATATGTTTAATACATTCTTTTTATTCAACAAGTGTTGCTTAAAATCCAATAAAGCCCGCTCGATAATAGCATTCGTAAAGCTATTCCAAGTATTGAAAAATATCATTTGTAATTTTATAATATTAATTTCCAGTTTATTTATTAAGGAAGTGAGAATTTATATTCAAAAATTCTATGCAACTAATTGACATGCGCGCACCAAGTGTTGGACGAATCACAACAAGCTTCGGCTGTCAACGCAGCATGCGTTATGCGCACAACGTTTGTGACGCGACATGAACACACGTTCAGCTCATGTAAACTCATACTGCATGATGATTTATATGATTTTTATTATATTTATTATTATTATAATATATTTATATAATAATAACGTTTATAGAAACGTTTTTATACAACAAAAAATGCATCAATTTAAGGCGTTTTTTGCTTATTTACAAACTGCTAAATATTATTTTTTCTGATACACAAAACAATTTAAAAAGTATATAATAATATATATAAATCATTTCTCATATATATTGATTAAAATTCAACGATGTAAACGTGATTTCATTCATATTAAACTCGAAACAAGCTGATTTTTCGACTAAATC
Organism: Auanema freiburgensis; assembly: GCA_030370435.1. Classification (NCBI taxonomy): domain Eukaryota; kingdom Metazoa; phylum Nematoda; class Chromadorea; order Rhabditida; family Rhabditidae; genus Auanema; species Auanema freiburgense. The sequence goes on along the minus strand of CM059371.1, from coordinate 3,048,242 downwards.
TTTCATACAAAAAATCATCATTTTAACTATTTTTTTAATAATATTTCTCATCTTAATTATCTTATTCATCTGTTTAGGAGTCTTTTCATCTTTTTTCCGATTCAAAAACATCACTTTTAACGAAAATCGGTTTTTTTGATGAGAACGCTATTGATTTTGCTACCTACCAGTATACTGTACTTTATGCATGCACTACAAAAGAGTTCTTTTAAGGTCATCGCTCATCAATATATCATAATTTATATATCATTCAAATCCAAATTTTCTGCTGATTCTGAAACATTTAAAAAATTTAATTTATTTTATTTATCATTCTTATCGCAAAAAAATAAATTGATTTTATACCACATATTCCGTTATCGATTTTGCTAGCACCCATATCATTCATTAATTTCGGTTCAGCATTAAACATAATACAGCGTTGGCGCAAAATTGTTTTTTTCGTCAGAAACGATCGAAAGCCCGTCAATGTTACACACGAAACATTCATGATGTGATCCCACACAAAAAAAAAATTTTTTTTTTTCTCTGAAGAAGAATTATGAGTCATTTAGCGCCAATAGTGAAAAAACAGTAGTAACTTATCATAAGTTCAAAAATGTTTTCATAAAAAATAGAGAAGTTGGTATTCGCATTGATGACGTCATACACCTGCATGAGATGAAAGTAAAAATAGCTCTAAAACGCTTTTATCGATTAAAAACGTTCCGATCTTTTCGTCAAATCTTAAATCACTTTACTTCATATGTTTAATTTTATAATTTTCCATAGAAAAATTGATTATCTTAAAAATCTTTAAATTATCGATTGAATGAGATCGTTCTAAAATCATTCTTTCTAAAAACCGACTGTCAGTTCTTTCTAATAGCATGATGTCATTTTATAAACCAAAACTTAATTTTTCTATTTTAGTTGTAGGATTTGTTATTGTGAAAATCAATAACGAATCCAGAAGCTCAGAAGAACCCGAGCTAGTCGAGCGCATCTAGAGGCGCTTCTCTGGGGAAGAACTACCCGTCGGTGCTGCACATCGGAAGCACTGGTATGTTATAATTTATTGATCGTTAACTTCTCTTCTTTTTCTATTGATCAACTTGATTCTAACCTTATTTTACAGATAGTGATCCGTAGCAGCTAAGGAAAAAAATAGGAACCGAGCGGGTAGGTTCATTAAATATGAAGCGCTTAAAGCGCACGGGTGGTGCATCAGGTATTTACTTTGTGTTTTGTTCAGAGTAATCTCATGTTCTTAAGATGCACACCAGCAGTCTGCTGCGGAGCAGAATGAGGTTGCAGGAGGAGCGCTGCAGCTTCCTGCTAGATACCTCGAGCAGGCTCCATCTACGTCTGGCAGCAGCGTAGAAACAAATTGGGCGGCTCCAGGTAAGTAACAAATCACATTATCTCATGATATTATGAATTTTCAGCTGAGCCTACAGGCTGGCCGTACAACCCACAGACGGGGAATTATTATAGTGGGAGTTTTAATGGGAGCATGTCAGGTAACATTTTTTTGCTTGTTTTCATTTCTAGTCTAATCGTTTTTGCAGGCTCTCAAAATTTTGAGCCTCATCAGGCAGCAGCGATGGGGCCAGCTGGCTTTCCAAGTCAGTGGAACGGGGAATCACGTTCTGGTAACGAGTTACTATTATATTACCTCTAAAACTCCTTTTTTCAGACATGATGATTCCCATGTCAATGGAGAGCAGTGATCTCCCATACACGTGGTCGCACGAGACCACATGGGGATCACAGCAGTACCACACAGGTGGTGCTGCTTATGCTGACATCTCCCCAATGCCAATAAGTGGGGTTGCGTCAGGTTTGTAATTAAATCAATTTTCGGCCTTATATGTTCTTTATGTTTTCAGCAGAGTTCGCAAATCTTATGTCGGTAGAAAGTAACTACCTGACGTTCGATTTGCACGAACAATACTCGGAACCACGTTCCATGCATTATGAACGTGGGGAACCTGTGAGTGCCGCTCACAATGGTTATATGAGTGCAGGTATTGATTTTAAAGCGTTAAGTTCGGAAAGTAGTATTATTTCTTAGATCGGCCCGCACTCTACAATCCGAGACCTTCGGAGCCCAGTTTCTGGCTGACTGGCTACCAAGGCTTTGAACAGCAGCCAGCTGACTCGATTCGGCCAGGGGCCTTATCAGGTTTAACTTTTGCTTTGTTTTGTGCCTTTGACTAATGAGATCTTTCAGAATTCTTCGCTCCACAGTCTGTGGAGAGAAGCCGGTTCTCATCGAGTACGCAAGTACTCAGAGAACCATTCCTACAGCCGAGGAGAGTAGGAACGGAGTCAGGTATGTTTGAAAAAAATAACTTATACTGATCGTATCTTTGTAGTAGAAGTATCGGCTTCAAACCGATCTGAGGGCGCTCTAATAGCCTCACGAGCGCCTTCTGACCAAAACTCCGCTGTCTCAGCGATGGTTGCTGCTCAGATAGAGCAACCAGAGCAGCGGAGAGAAACTGATAGTGCAGCCAAGGCACATACACTGGTTGGCTACCAGTACTTGGCAGAAAATCAGCAGAATGCTGAGAAAGTAAACTCCTGTTCTCAGGAAGATTCGGAGAACAGGATGTTTTACGAAAAAGAGTTTGAGCCCACTCTCGAAACAGGCTCATCAATGAACCCAGAACCCATCGATCTGATCGATGTTCTGGAAGAGTCGTCTGACGACTTCTCTATCGCGCTGGAAAACAGCGATAAAAGCGAAGAGACGGGTGGAGAGTGGGCTAGTGAGGACAACTTGCCCCTCTCAAACAACTTAAACCCACCACTGTTGGGTGAGGACTCTTCAGGTAATATCATGAAATCAAACTAACTTGTAAATAATATTTTTTCAGATGAGTCAACTGCTCGCGAGAGGAGAGAGCAGTCTATAGAAGAAGACTCAGATGGTTTGTTTTCGTGTTTATTCTTAAAAATTTTAATTCTGTGTTATTTAAGACTCTCCAAGCATCTTGAGTCAAATGTTCCGGGACCTGGAAAATATTGAAGAGGAGAACGGTGTAGAGGAGGATAACTCCACTACTCCGTTCGAAGGTAACAAGAACAATTTCATGGATTTTGTTCGAGAGCAGGTAGATCTCTCTCTAGGTAACATTGCAAACTTCAATTTTGATAGTAATAATGAAATTACAGAAGCGATACGACGTCGCGTTCCAGGAATCGGAAAGGAGATCAGTCAGAGCGAAGATACAGGTACCAAACGTTTAAAACTTGAAAAACTAAAAAATTTCACTTTCAGACTCGACTGTGATCCACTCATCAAACAGTGGACAGGGGAAAGCTGGAGCTTCTAAAGAAGCAATTGCTGCAGGTATTCAAAAAGGTTCATTTAAAATCAAATATGTGCTTTCAGAACAGGAAGATCCTGTCAAAGCAGCTAGGATAGAAGAGATAAAGAACTATCTCTTGAATGAGGCCTGTGGCAGCCTCAAACTTATGCCAGCTCCAGGTATCTATATAAGTTTCTTTCAGCAATTTACGTTTTTTTTCAGCTAAAAATCCTTCAACAATGAGAAGGACACCAAAGAAGGCTCTGGTTAGAATGGAGGAGCCTCCAAGTGAGGTTGTGCAGTTCTCAGGTTTTTAACTCCACATAAGATAACCTAAGTACAATACTATTTTTCAGATGATGAGAGTGATAGTGAAGACGAAGATTTCTTCGTCGAGAACCATGCCAACGAAGAGGAGAAAGAAGCGACGGAAGAACTGGAGATGAAGGTCGCTGCTGCTGGCAAGCAACCAAAAGTTGCTTTAAGATATGGAGGTTAGTAAAGTTTTGTAATATATCAGCAAATCCAATATTACTTTTAGGTAAAGATCTCTCATTATTGAGAGATAGAGTCCCGGCATCAAACTCGGAAACTTCTTCTGATGATGAATCAGATGAATATGGTATTCTAACTCTTACATTTTTTTAAATGAAACGATATTTATAGAGGAATCGTCCACCTCTCCAGAAACATCTACTGAGAAATCTGACAGTACTTCTGGTAAGTGTTTTACATTGAAATTAAGTTTGATAGATCCATTTCCAGATGGTGAGGAGGAGCTTTCTTCAAGCTCAGATGGAGAGGATAGCGAAAGTTCCTCTATAGGTAAAACTTACAATGTTTTTCCATGTAATGAATAAAATTTCAGCAAGAGTCCCAAAAAAACTGAAGAGGAAGAGATCGTCTGATGGAGAAGACCGAACGAGGAAGAGCCCGCGTATAGAGGAGGATGAGCGTGTGGAAGAAAATTCAACTCCACGAGGTAAAAATTTTAAATATTTAAACCTGATGTAAATATATTTCAGTTGAAAACGATCCTATGCAAGAGGCACAGGTACCACAGTCAGAAGAGAACTCTGATGATGACTCTCCAGATCTAATGCAGTCTGAATATAGACATTTGTAAGTTTTATAGAAGCTGATATCCTACTAATTACTTTACTTTCAGATTGAATCTGAATAACGAAGAACTCGATGAGTTGTTCCGTGACGTCCCTGAAATAGATGTAACAGGTATCCGTCGGCTAGACGTATCATCTTATGATCGTCTAGCCAATGTCATGTTCACGTTCACTCCGAACTACGAGGAGATAATAAATTGGCAGTTAGGCTCTCTTAAACAAGCAACAAGATCAGGCGTTCAAGAAGCAATACTGTCAAATTATTTATTTTCAGTCACTCCAAGAGAGGTACGGAAAACAGAAAAGTATTATCATTATAATCAAATTTTAGATAGATCGTGGGTTCAAAGAAGCGTGGAGCAAGATGATGCGCGCCCGTCTTATAAGGAAAACAGGTCTTAAGGGACGTCGAGGAGCGCTCATCTACGAATTGACTCCCCAAAACCTCCAACCACCGGAAGAAGCCGAGCAAAACTGAGGAATGGTCAGCGGTAAAAGAGCTGAGCCGGTATAAAGTTAAATATATATATATATAATTATGTTTCGACGTGTAGGTTAACGGGTTTTATTTTCTATTGATCATATCATTGCATAGTTGTATTGAAGTTTCTAGATTTATATTATGTAATGATTCTTTTTCTAGTTGTTATTTGTATTAGTTGTTATCTATTATTCTAGGATTTTTCTAATTTCATATATAACTTGTTTATGTAGGAGTTTTTCTAATTTCATATATACTATCTTCTATAGGAGTTATCCAATTGTTAAGCTTCACTTTTTCATATAATCACTTATTAAGTTTTTATTTTACTTGAAACGGTTATCTGTACTAAGCATTATGTGTATGTTAATGATTGTGCCTTTCTCCTCGTATTTATAACAGTGCCTTTCCCAGTGTAGTAATGATAGTGCCTTTTGAGCTAATAACCCAGTGCCTTTAAAACTAGTTAAGGTAGTGCCTTTTGAGCTAATAATCATAGTGCCTTTTGATCTAGTAACGGTAGTGCCTTTTGAACTAGTAACGGTAGTGCCTTTTGAACTAGTAACCTAGTGCCTTTTAAACTACTAACTCAGTGCTTTTTAAGCTAATATTGATAGTGCCTTTCTCTTTCTCAGTTAATAACAAAACTGCCTGTATTATGTTAATTGCTCACTTGTTTACCATATCATTTTTTGAAGGGTACTATGAGAGCCTTATTATTCGAATCTGTGATATATTATACTGTGATACAGATTAAAATTATATATCTATGTGTTGTTTTAATTCTAAAACTGTTTCTGAGCGATAGTTCTAAGTTTTGGTCTTTAACAGTTGGATGAGTATGACTTCTTGATACTCGCAGAGAATGTAAGGTATGCTTTTTTTACGAACCAAACAAATAGTTATTAAGAGTTTCATTCGAATTGATAGCAACTCTTCAATCTTAAAGAAGACTAAGAAGGCTCACTAAGTATCCTTATTACTCAAAAAGTCAGTTTAATTCTAAGATTAAACCGATAAGCAGTCAAGTCATCAAATCAATTTCATGAAGGCATTTAAATTTTGAGAACATCATTCATCAAATTTCTTTATTTTCTTCTCAGCTTGAATCGTTAACAAAGATTTTTTATTTCATAGAATGAAGAGAGAAAGAAATCTAACGCCTTTTCATCTTAGTGGGAGGCTACTTTAAACTTGAAGGATGCTACTCTCTCAGTGCATTTCTATCCGTTCTTATTCTATCAGTTAGCCGTAGCAGAACGCACTTGCACTACTGGTGCGACATTATTGATTCTAGCACTTTGGCTGTTTGCCAGCGACGCATACCCCACCAGGTCCTGACACGATTTCAAATGACAGGCGGTTCACATACAGACAATTCAATTCTCTTGTAAGCTTTCGGCTAGTTGAAAGTTTTACTAGTTTCATATTTTACATCTTACTGTTTTTGCTTTACTGTAAAAATGATAAATCTTTCTGTTTTTGCAGGTGAAATGGCCACTCGTAAGATGAACTTCATTGAGAAGCAGGCTAACCTGTGGGGAGCCATCTACCGTCATCAGGCAGCTCAATTCCCACGCCGCTTCGCTATCCTGAAGGTGAAATCGTTGAAATTTCTTTCACATATGTTCCAATCTATAGGCCGTAGCCAAGCACGAACTTGCTCCACCTAAATCTGCCGAATGGCCAATCATTAAGGCTGAATGGAAGAAAGTCACCCAATATATTGCTAACAAGCAATATAGCACTCTTTCTGTCAAGGTATGATCAAGAAAATCTGAACATCTTATGAAAATACTTCATTGCAGGAAGCTCTTGTTTACAGTGCTGTTGCATTGGAAATCGCTTTCTGGTTCTTCATCGGTGAGATGGTTGGTCGTCGTTACATTTTCGGTTACTTGGTAAGTAGTTCAAAGTCAAAAAAAAGAAACATAACTGCTATAGGTTCCATCTGACTATGTTTCCAAGGATACAAAGAAGAAAGTAGCCGCTCAAGTAGAGGAAGACAAGAAGGCTCTCTAAGCCCTTTAAGTCTACTAGAGTAGTAATAAAACGTTGAAAAAACAGTCGTTACCATTCATTATAAACACAAAACACATATTTTTATTTTAAAAAAATGAAGAAAACAGTTAATTTTTTCAACGAAATATACATTAGAAGAAGAATGTTCGTTAAATACTACTAAAAAGGAATGGAAAAATACAATTTATGTACAACTATTGGATTGCGGCTGATGTTCGAATGTATAATGTGTGATTTGAATCTCTTCTCTTCATAGTAAACTATCTTCTCATGCTATTAGAGCATCATATTCTATTCATTTGCTCTTTGCAAAGGCATCATTTCAACTTGAGTGTTATCTGATGACGCTGCTGAAGGAACACACATTATCATTATAATGTATAGGATGATTGCAGTCATGTAGGAAGCAAAAGAAGCCCAATAGTTTCCAATCGCGCTACCAATCTCCACCTTGAATAGATTACGTATGAAGAAGATACTAACTTCTATCTTACATCATATAACTCTGCCTTAAACTCGAAGAGTGAGTCTGCTCTAAAATGTATGTAGTATATCAGAGCCAGTATCCATACATAAAAAAGTGCTGAAAGATAAGGTTTATGAGAGGTTAGAAGTGTCATAACTCTACCTCCTGCTACAAGAAATGTGATAATAACTATTTTTCCTTTCAATATTTCAACTAAAGTTGATCTTAACCACGATAGAGCTATGATGCAAACTAGCATGCAAACTATAACAAACGATAGAGGCACCCATTTGATACGGTTCAGTAACAAAAGTGCTGAAATTGCATTAGTTTGCTTTAGAGTTTCTTGAAAGATACTTGAGCTTGGAGTAGGATTGACGGGAAATATATTCTGAAATTTTTGAGGTTCATTCCAATGTGCACATTCAATTTTCGTTTTCTGTACATCCTCTATAATGCAGTTATCATTCAAGCCTATCTGAAATGAAGAGAAAAAAAAACATGAATTATCTAAGCCTAGGTGTATGGAATAGCATTGATAAACGATACAAAGAGTATCATACCTGATATGTTCTAGTTCCATTTCGTATAACAAACCAATCATTGTTACTGAGGCCTTTCAAGCAAGTTAAAAATGCAAAAGTATAAAATATAAATATCAAAACTTTCATTGGACATTGTAATTGTATCATCTGAAGAACCATTGAGCACACTCTGCAATAGTCAATATTGTCTTTGTTCATTTGAATATTTTAAAATTTGATCAAATTTTAGTTGAAATATTTCATAAAGAGACGTGTTTATGAATAGTAAACGGTTTGCGATGTTGTCGGTATAATCTTTAAGAGATTTTCTAATCAAATAATAGGATTATGTTATTTCTAATCCAATAATAGGATTTGAGGACACACAATCAATGTGTGTCTTAACAGCTTCTTAGCTATATTTTAAGAACGAGTAATTGACCCTCATGCTAACATGGAGGAAATATACAGAATTAAATCTGGATGAGAGAAAGAGAAATCAATGTTAGCTTTCCGGCACCATTACAACTCCGCCCTAAATCTTGCAGCATCTATATTTCTGACTTGTGGGACTCTTTTGAAGAAGAATTGTGAATGTGTATGATGAGACAAGAAGAAAAGATTATTTACATTATCGGAGAGAAGTGCGAGCAGTTAATCAATACAGTTTCGAGTCTAAAAAGCAGCTAATATGAAAGAATGAACAACAACTTGGGCCGAATTGATGAATGACATGCGCTTGCAATCGTTATTCAAATTGAAGCTTTAAGCTAGCTCCATGCGGAGAATGAGATTTTGCGAGATTGTTGTTCAGCACTAGATTTCATTGAATTAACTGTAAGTAAGTATAAAGAAGATGAACAACCCATTATTCATTTCATGCATATAAAAAAAGAGAATTTCTTCGGAAAAGAGAGAAGCTCAAAGAAAATTTGAGTGTCGTCGCAAATATGAAACATACGAGACGATGTTCTGAATAATCGAATTAACACTAATTGTGTGAACTAATATTCTTGTATGGAACATATCGTTTCGTATCAAGAAAGAAACTACAAGAAATCGATTGCTTCCTATTGCCTTTTTCATTTCCAACCAATTTATAAACGGAGAAAACAAAACAAATGTTTAGAGCAAAGGCGTTTCATTCAAGAATCTTCAAGAGTATCGGTTAAGACCAAGTTGCTTGGAGCAATCAATCATCTAACTAATACATTTAACATATACTATTTAACTCATTTCCCCATTTGTACCCTTGAGATAGTAATCTTCAATATTTCGACATCCCTAAGATGCTGTGAAAAGGATGGGTAGACATCTCAGAAGGTCAAGAACACCACTTTTTGCTTTCTAGTCATCTATTTAGTATATGTTTTCCTTAGCGCTCTCCTTCACCTACTTTATACATTCCATGTATTTAGAGTTTCAGTGACTTATGTGACCTTAATACGCGACCTCTTTTCGGCATTCACATGATTTTTAGCATCTGTCGAGAAATTGAAAATTACCAATAGTCGTTTGGTTGGACACAGAATGTCATGTGAGGATTAGTCATAGCTCACGAAAGCTCCAATTTACTTGTAATTAGTTGGAATATGAAAGCGGCAGGTGTTCATAATGATAATACTACTGCCAAGGGAATATATATTGCTATACGAATGTAAACACATAAATATAAAGATATATATATGATAGATTAAACAATATATTTTAAAATGAATTTGAACAAAAAGAAGTTCTTACCCAAGATCACGAGGTTATGAGTCAAAAGGAATACACATTCAATACGAACAATGAAACAGTCTTCATCCATCCACCTTTTAGCCACACAATAGGTTTGTGGCGAACCAATGTCCTATTGTGAAGCTTGAGTAACATCCATTCCATGTGAAAATCCATAATAAACAAAATTTCGATAGAAAATGATTCATTAAATCGTTTATTAATACATTGTTTCACTAATGACATGTTATACTCTTGGATATGTGCCAAACACTATTTGTTAAGTGCATGATGTTTCATCAAAGAACGGAACTGGTTCATATACTTTTAACATATTAGCCCACCCCTTTAACAGATAATTTCAATTTGGTACAATTTCTTTGCTCCATATAATTGATTGAGCGAACAGATAAAAGTCGATGATGGATGACCGTAGTATATAGGTTACATACTTGGCCGCTATTGTATCTCTTCTAGTTTCTCTTTTGTCTCCTATCGTAAGTACTCTTTATTTCCATTTTTGTGACCTCAGCTGGTTATATCCATTTCTTTTCGGTTTTCATAGAGGTCGTTCGACCATCACTATTGAGAACGCCATACACATTCGTGACTGCCTTTCGACGGACTCGCACTCACAACTACTCGTCTCTAGAACACAGCAGTGGTCAACATGTCAAAGCTGTTGATTCTTTTGCTTGCATCTATTGCTTATGCTGTAAGTTATCTGTAATATCTGTCTGCTTGTTAACGTTATGTTACAGAGCGCTCAAGGTGGAGCGTTTGAACTTGGAAAGTTCAGCAATGTTGCCGAGAGCATTTTGGAAAGAAGAGGATATGCTCCAAAACCAACTGTTCCTCCAGAGTACAGAAAATTCTTCGAGCTTGATGGCCATGCTCGCGAATTGGTTGATAGCCTGTTAGGACCTCGCCCAGGAGGATTGTTCCCAGAAAAAACTTATGAAATTGGACAATCATCATCCAGCTCTGGCTCAGGAGCCCCTCACCAAATCTCAAACCTCGAGAGAACTCTTGAATCTTTCTTCACTGCTCCAGAAAACTCCGGACCTGCTTTCCCAGGAAGCTTTGGAGGAAACGGAGGAGGATTCTCTCTGATTAACGATAATAAGAACCTTGCTCAATTCGGAAGCAATGTCCGCCGTGCACCACAGGTAGAAAAATACATCGCAATGGTTTTTATGAAATATCATTTAGAAAGAGGCTTCAGCTGAAGTAGAAGATGAGGCTGAAGGATCAGGGGAAAGTTCTGGTAGTTCTATTGCCGGTATTCCAAATGTAAACAAGTTGAACTTAACAAGCACACATCATCATACTTCAGGTGTTCCCAAAAATCCCTCTTTCTCCTTTCCTTAGCCAGAATAAACCGGAACCAAAACCAGAGATCCCAATCATGACTAATGCGGATGCTGAAATTCCAGCTATTGCTACTAACCCAGAGGTTTAAAAGCAAAATTTGTAAAGATTCTAATTTTATGTATTACAGGTACCAGATGGCGGACTTCTACCAACTAGTGACATCCGAAGAGCTCCTCAAAACTTGATGACAGCCCCATCCACTCCAGAAGAAGAAGAACACGAAGAGGTTTGCTAATATATCTTGTTTTTCATGAGACTCTCCTTTTTAAGGATCTTGCTGATCGTGCAAACAGCTCTGGCGGATTAATCGGAACTATTTTCAAATTAATAGGCATGACTGGAAAGAACAAGACCGCTGCTGCTACTGGTGAACCAGAGGACAAGAATGCTTTAGGAAGAGCCGTTTCAAACTTGATCGGAGGACAAGATTCACCTCTCCCAGCAAAGGGCATGATTTCTAATGTTTTGTACAACGCTTTGACTGCTCCCGCTCAAGTATGTTCAAAACAACAATATTATCACAAACGTTTTAACTTAAGAACTCAACATCTGAAAAGAATAACGGAACTCTCGTTTTAACTGACGCTCAGTCCGCTGCTATTGGAGAGAACCTTGAGATGGTCAAGAACCTCATCATCCAACCATCTTCTCCATTGTGTACATCTAAGCCAGAGCCAGTCGATTTTGTTCTTGACTCGATGATGGGACAGTGGTACCAAGTTGTATACAGTCCACCACTCTCTAGCGGTCCTTGCTCAATGGTTGGATACAAGAAACTTTCGAGCGTGAATGATGGTGGAGTCGGATCCATTTTCGAAATCTTTGAGTACACCACCGATGGATCTCAATATGCTAAACCAAAAATCTCATCTGGATATGCTATTGTTAAATCTCCAGGAGAGCTGATTTTCAGAACCACCAACAATCAAGAAGATGTTTTAGGTAAAATCTAATTTCATCACTCAACACCAACAAAATTATAATTTTTAGTCCATGTTGTTCATATTGGACCTGTCAATAGCGCTAATGAATACGAGTATGTAGTTATGTCTACTAACTGCAACTATCCAATTTATGTATTTGCCAGAGATCCTATCACTTACAAGCAGGTCAGTATTATATTTATATGTCATAAATAGCATAACAGTACTTACATTATCATTCATTTTCAGAAGTATGAAGATCGTGTTAATAGATATTTGGAATCCGCTAATCTTGTCAATGGAATCTCACGCTTGTTGAACATTGTTGCTCCAGTCGAAACTTCAATGTGTTCATTCCCACCATCTCTCTTCAACATGGCTCATTAAAGAACAAGACTGTTCTTTGAAGAATTGTTCTCAATGTTCTTAAATCCATTAGTGATACTTAATAATAGCAATAATAATGCCTAATAATATGTAATAATAATAATAAAAATTAATAAAAAGTACATTTGTTTACAAGAGGTGAAACAGTGCGAGATCTTCCGGTCTCATGACCTTCATGATCAATATAACATTAAGCGTATCATTGTGTACTTGACATGATTGAAAAATAAGTATTAGGTCACAAAATTTTTATGTTAAAAGGACCGCGTTCATTGTTATCAATAGAGGTCAGCCATCTCTATTGAATTCAGTTAATACTTAGAATGACCTTGAGAATCGGTAATTAGGTGAAGATGAAGACTACTCAAAGGATAATAAAATAAAACCAAAAGTGTATCAGTGATCGTTCTTGACCTTTCCTTTCATCATCATCAAATCTTCTTTCATCATTTAAAGCCATGAAGAGCGTGAAACGAGTTTTAGACAATATCTAAAACTTCTAACACCAAGAAAATGACACTGATTGAGACAATTATGTGTTTTTTTCTTCGAAATTAGCCGTTGTAATACTGATGCACGTAAGCGAATAATCTTTCTGTCATTGTTAAAGATAGGTGTATTTAACCTAGAAAATCAGTAGATTCAAACGATGTCATCTAACGTGTGTCATGCCTGAATGATAGTTTGTCATGCTGGTAAGTAGGACAGTCTGGATGTCAACATTCTCCGACCAAAAGAAGATGAGAGAATAAATTAGGTGGAAATGACAAAAGAATCGCATTTTCGATCTAGTGCGAAAGATAAATGTTACACTGGATGTATAAAGAAGAAGAGAAATTTCGAAACAGCAAAATACAACGATGAATGAATAGAGGTGAAGGCTGCACAAATAAAGTCATGGATTTGAGAGTTTTAGACAGGAAGAAATGCAGAAATATACAATAACTTTTCTATTCTATTATTGGATGAGAGAGAAAGATGGGTGGAGTAATTTCATTGAATCCTCTATGTAGGTTGAATCATTTCATAGTCCAATCAACAGTCAATCACACATCCATAGAGACACAACGCACATATTCCAGCTCTGACTTTGTACGACTGTCTTTCTATTCATCTACTCGTTGTTACTCTTTTTTTAACGTTCAACCACATTCATTCCATCCGTTAAGGAAACATGACCAAATGGCTTTACCTAGTAGCTTTAATAGCTACGGCTCATGCCGCTCCAGAGCTTTCAACAGCTAACAAACAAGTAGAAGGAGCTCCAATTGCGGTACTACTCAAATTATAATATATTTATAGTTTCAATTGTTTAGACTGCTGCAGAAAACGAGAAAGCCAAGCAAGATATGGCTAAATTCAGAGAAGTAGCTGAAGGAATCTTAGAAAGATTGGGCATTCCAGAGGAGGGCAGAGAGCTCAGAAGAGCACCAAGCACTGGCTTTGGAGTAAGTTCATTCTCTTCGTAACTGACCTGAGTATTCCGGTATAGAGTGAAGACCTTAATTCCATTATCAATGACAATGGAGCCAATAGAGTTGATCTTCAAGGAATTGCATCTGGACAAATAGCTGGATTAGCTCCAATTCCAGTACCTGGATTCCCAGGACCACAAGACGTTCCTGCTATTCCCGGAGTTAACACCATCCCAGGGTTAAGCAACTTCAACTATCTCGTGAGTAAAAACTACATTGTCCATCTTCTGAACTCGTTAATATAGATTGGACAACTTGTTCCTCAAATTATTCCACCAGCAAACACATTGTTGGGATCATCCATCAGCAGAATTCTTCCAAAAGAGTCGGCTAAGAATTTGGCCAAGGATGTCTTCAGGTCCGGACAACGCACATAAAAGAACTGTTCACCAAATGTTTTTTTAGAGCTGTTCACCCAGCTGCTGAAAATGTTGATGTTGCTCGTATGATGGGAAGATGGTTCCAAGTTATCACTTCACCACACGTCATCAAGGAGGCTTGTGCCATCACTCATTGTAAGCATTGAAAAAAAGAGCTGTGATCAATGTATTCAAATTTACAGTTGGAGCTCTTACTAACAGCAGCTACTCCGCAGCCTTCACCATTCTCAAGTTCTACAGAGAAGGAAACCCTAACGGTCCACCAAGGTTATCATGAAAATCGGAAAAGTTCTCTATGTTGGCATTCTCAGATATTCTCTTGGTTATGGATTCAAATCTGGAGAAACTGGACAATTCGTTCTGCACAGCAGCAACTCTCCTGACGCTGAGCCATGTGAGTGATATATGATTGAATACCAGACATTCATTAAATTCATATAGTCTGGGTTATCAAGAAAGGGCCACTTAATGAATACAACCAATACGATTATGCTGTTATATCCACATGGGTCAGGTTCCCAGTCTTTGTCATCGCCAGAGATCCTCAACGTTTCCGTGAGAAGCACATGAAGGATGTTCTCCAATTCTTAGAAGATAACAGTAATTCATATGATCATCATTACGAACCTATATTGCTTTTTTAGATTACATTAATGTCATGACAAAAGCCTTTAACATGATTTCACCAGTTGACTATGAAGCATGTCAATACACACCTACATTCTCTGGAGCAGGAAAATAAGATGATTTCAACGTTATACTTGTTTCAATTTTGACTTTGTACTAATACTGACCTTAATAATAATAATAAGAATGAATAATGAATCTCTTGAAGTTAATGTTGCACCCCTCCATGAGAACCGACAATACAAAACAACTGGGAAAAGCCTGTTTCTCATTTCTTTTAGAGTACTCGTGCCCGCAATGCCGTGTAGCATGAGAGAATGCATACGAAACTATCAGATTGACCTCAATGGACGCATAGTAGATCATTCAAATTAAAATGTTTTGATATGAATAAGGAAAATGGTATTATAACGAAATGAAAATTCAAGGAAGAAATGAGTTGCGTGTGACGTACGAGTGAATCATTTGATATAATTTGATTTCAAATAACATTCGTCTCAACATATGTGAATCATATAAGCATTAATAATGAATATTCTCCGTTTTATTTGAAGATTATTCATTATTCCTATCGGGGATTTCATATAAAAGGAGAGTTCATTCTCTTTCAAATACATTCAATTCCTTTCATCTTCTCTTCTAACTCATAATTCGTATTTCAGAATGAAAACCGTCATCTTCTTTGTCTTGGCCTCCGTTGCCTTTGCATACCCATCCAGTGCTCCAGTTGCTTCTGATCCATCATACAATGTTGCTTCTGATCCAACCCCAGTTGCTTCTGATTCCACATATAACGTCGCTTCTGATCCTGCTCCAGTAGCGGCTGCTCCAGCTTACGAAACTCCAGCTGCTGCTGCTCCAGTCTACGAGACCCCAGCTTCTGCTCCAGTCAACACTTATGCGGCCCAAAGCAACGATGCTTCTTCTTACAATGCACCAGCAGCCGCTGCTCCAGTTTCCTCATACGGAGTTGTTGCTGCTCAACCAACAATCATCCCAGTCCCAGTATACCAAGCACCAACATACAATGAGTAAGTTTGCTCTAGACCTCACTGTTTGAAATTTACTTTTTTTGAGGCCTCTCTACGCTAACACCTGGAGAGGAGACGATTTTGGGCGTTTTGAAGATGTACTCTCATCTCGTAGACGCGATTACTTTGGTCCTCAATACAAACCATACTTCTTTGGAAAAGGATGTAAGTTCAATGAGATGCATAACACATAACAAGAACACATGTTCCAGACGGATTCCAAGGACCAGCAATCAGCAATCCTTTCTACGATGGAAATGACAGAAGATTCCGCAAACACCACGGAGGAAAGAAGCACCGCAAGCATCATTGGGGTTCTTCCTCTTCATCTGAAGATTTGATTGAATGATCATTCACAATAGCTTTTTCTAGTCAAAAATGTTTTCAATGTTCTTTGTTTTTACATTGTTTATCACTGAGTGAAGTAAAGTTCATACCGGATTCGTTTAGTTTTCTCACATTCTCCAGAATTGTTTTATTCTTCTGAACAACTGTTTTGAGAAAGAACAGATGAAAAGTTTTCGCGAGTTTGATTTATCATCTTTGCAAAAATTAAATGCATCGCCCAGCTTAAAAGCATATCTCTCACAAGAAGAAAACTCGAAATTTCTCTCAAAAATGTCAGCATCATAAAGAAGAGAATGAACTTGATTGGTTTACAACGCTTTTCAATATGTGAGTTCGACCGATTCATGTAGAGGACACCTAGTACAATGAACTATTACAAAATCAGTTTATTATTACGAATACGAAAGTATTAATTCACTTATTACGATGGTCAACGTATGCAAAATAGATTCGTAATCAGATGTCAGAAGTATTGTTGCGATGGTTTTTGTATTCATCCGAAAAACGAGCTTCATCAGCAACTCCTGCTTGGATACCGTCAACAGTGAGGACACCGATTTTGCGAGATGTCTTAATCTGTAAAACATTTAAACTATAGTCATGAAACTTGAGAAAACATTCAGCTTACACGTTTCTGAATCAGAATGAATGCGACAAAAGCAAAGATGGTGATCGACAGAATGGCGAGAATGATGAAAAGTAATGGATTGTATTGATCATCATGGCCGATCAACTCTGATATTTGTAATATGAATATTTAATATTATTCATGTTGTAAGAACTCACGTGCTGTACGCGTAAACCCAGTGACTGATTCATAACGAATCGGCGCAGGCAAGTATATATGATCGTTGACTTCAACGTTTGCTGCTGTGGCATTCTGATTGCACATGTAAGTATCACAGCAGCAATAATTTCCTTTACTATTCTCTTCCACGTTGATATAACACTGAAGTAACACTTACAAATAGATATATACGATAGTAAAGCTACATCAGGTTTGTTGCATTCTTTCATAGACGTTTGAAACAGATGGCAGCCATTGTAGATGAAAGTCAAGCTTTTCTAAAATATATGAGAATTGCAGTTATGATCGAATGTTTTGGAAACTCACTGAGGCAGCATTGTAGGCAGCCAGAGAAATGCAAGAGTAGCTTGATCCCTTGATCGTACCCAATAAATCACAATTCTCAACTCCCTCAGGTAAACTAGCATTCTGAATTCACCTATTAATATCGTTCGGTTGAAAGTAGACTCACAGCACACCAAACCATTGTCACAGAGACTTCAGATGATTTCTAGAAATCCAATAACTGAAATATATGAAGTAATCATTCTGAGTTTCAAATATGGACGATTCAAAAGAAGAACTATTGAACTAGAATATATATATATGTAATCCAAGATGAGACATGCTCAAGGAACATAATAGTTCTATGAAAGAGCGATGGAATGATTGAGAATACAATTGTAGTGGAAGACACACATCAAAATTTTTGCCAAGAATGATCGCTCTCTCAATCTCTCTCTCTGTATATATAGGAAAGTCTGTCGCCCCAGAAAATCAAAGGATGAGCACGCACAAGATTGAACAATCTATTCTGTTCTCAGAACGCACTTTGCATCTACCAAAACATCGCTAATGTATCACAATCTGAGAAAGATTCTGAAATATCAGAGGTTTCAATGATTTATTTTTTGTAATTCAGCCGAAGATCAACATCTAGCTCCAGTATTACATCCGTATGTTGGAACTCCAGAGAACGATTAGGGTTTAATGTTTTTTTTGAATTAAAAACGATTAGATTCCTGATCTGCAATTCTTATGAATCTCGTGAAAAAGCTTTTAAAAGAATTGAGGGAAAAGAAAAGATAAATCCGTTATTTCCGGATCTGTTTGAGGGCTGCCGGAAATGATCGAATCTATTGATCATCTAACTTTGAACGAAACTGAAATATCGTCTTTAAATAATGAGTATAACCTAAAAGGTATCAATTTGAACAGAAAAAGCGATTGCATGAGCAGTAGTAGTGGAGAAACTGATTGGGCAGTCCTGAAAATTGTAGAAAAGTTCTGGAATCGGCAAACTTCTATGATGTCCAGCCTCTGAGAAAACATTGAGAACTCAATAACTTTCCATATTTGCCTAAAGAATGCAAATGGATTGATCTGAAATGCATGTTTAGTGATGGTGAGGCAATAACTGCTAGCTGGCGATGAAAGTTTGAAAGGCGAACTTGATATATGGGCAACAGAACCACACTGAACAGAACAATGATTATGATAGAATGAACAGATAGTTGACTTTCATGTATTTATAGTGAATATGAGGATGATTAAATTAATGAATTAACGAAATGACATTTAGTCTTATGTCAAATGTTTTGATATGAATAAGGAAAATGGTATTATAACGAAATGAAAATTCAAGGAAGAAATGAGTTGCGTGTGACGTACGAGTGAATCATTTGATATAATTTGATTTCAAATAACATTCGTCTCAACATATGTGAATCATATAAGCATTAATAATGAATATTCTCCGTTTTATTTGAAGATTATTCATTATTCCTATCGGGGATTTCATATAAAAGGAGAGTTCATTCTCTTTCAAATACATTCAATTCCTTTCATCTTCTCTTCTAACTCATAATTCGTATTTCAGAATGAAAACCGTCATCTTCTTTGTCTTGGCCTCTGTTGCCTTCGCATACCCATCCAGTGCTCCAGTTGCTTCTGATCCATCTTACAATGTTGCTTCTGATCCAACCCCAGTTGCTTCTGATTCCACATATAACGTCGCTTCTGATCCTGCTCCAGTAGCGGCTGCTCCAGCTTACGAAACTCCAGCTGTTGCTGCTCCAGTCTACGAGACCCCAGCTTCTGCTCCAGTCAACACTTATGCGGCCCAAAGCAACGATGCTTCTTCTTACAATGCACCAGCAGCCGCTGCTCCAGTTTCCTCATACGGAGTTGTTGCTGCTCAACCAACAATCATCCCAGTCCCAGTATACCAAGCACCAACATACAATGAGTAAGTTTGCTCTAGACCTTACTGTTTGAAATTTACTTTTTTTGAGGCCTCTCTACGCTAACACCTGGAGAGGAGACGATTTTGGGCGTTTTGAAGATGTACTCTCATCTCGTAGACGCGATTACTTTGGTCCTCAATACAACCCATACTTCTTTGGAAAAGGATGTAAGTTCAATGAGATTCATAACACATAACAAGAACACATGTTCCAGACGGATTCCAAGGACCAGCAATCAGCAATCCTTTCTACGATGGAAATGACAGAAGATTCCGCAAACACCACGGAGGAAAGAAGCACCGCAAGCATCATTGGGGTTCTTCCTCTTCATCTGAAGATTTGATTGAATAAACTTGAATTCTGTTTTTTTCAAGAAAAAACGCTTGATGATTGCATTTTCAACATTGTTTATTCGCGATTCCAATTAACACTTTCGTAGAAATGATAACTGAATTTCTGATTTAATAAAAACTACTTTTAATGATAAGATTCAAATGCTCTCTTCATATTCTTCATCTTCATCTTCTTCCATTATAGTCTTGTAACCATTGGTCGTTTCCTCTTTTTCACTCATCCATCGTTCATATACAGAGAACGTTCTGAAAAAGTCAATAAGCAAAAACAATATTTTTCGTGTTACGAATTGAAGTTCAATTCAATAGAATGAACGTTTCTCTCAATCTCATGTTGAACATGGGCGAATATCGTTGTAGAGAAAGAGAGACCGATTATGATCATGAAGTAAGCAATGATACTACTGTAAAAAGTTATTATTTCCTTAAGGCTTCTAAAGTTTAAAAACATACTCATACGAACAGAATCGATTTCCAATCGACGTGAACAGAAGGAAGACTCGGAATATGACGTCGACGAAAGACTGAAATTTTATAAATTTCGTGTTATACTCAAACTATCCCTACTTCGTTCACATCGTCATCGTCATGAAAAACGTTTAAAGCAACAGAGGAGAAAAACAGAAATCCTATGAATGGCCAGTAGACGGATGAACCCTGAAAACCATACCTAGGACATCTCTCACATATTCTTATTCACCTTCCACAACGTTGAAATCATTTTGTTAAACTGGGTCAGAACAATGAGAAACAAGGGAGCTCCTGAAAGTATGCAAATCTTTTCGTTTGGTATTTCTAATACTACCTATGAGTACATAAAAGACGGCAAAGATCTTCTCTTCTGAAGAGAATTCATCAACATCACCAACACCTATGTATATTCATGTTTAAAAAGGAAAATGATTTCATGTGTTTACCGACTAGAGAAATGAGATAAAATGCTTTCTTCATTCCTTTTGTTAAGACATTGGTATTACTATTCTCACGATACTTTAAAGACGACGAAAGTATCTACAATAACAACGATAAATGAAAGTCTTAAGTGGCCATCAACCTTCTCATAGAGTTCCATTTTCTTATTTGCCTGTGAATACCAATCTGATTCAGATTGAGTAACAGATTCGGCCCATAATATATTCAATAAGGCAGTTCTCCTATTTTCGAATATTTCTTCTGCCGTCGAAATTTTAGGTAATTTCTATGAATATATTCAAGAATCATTCTCGTTAATTCATAATACCATCTATCTTACCTGACTTTGTGAAGTAAAAAAAGCAAATACTATAGTACCTACGAAGAACCATATTGAAAGAAAGAATAGAAAGAATAAGCTTCTACGCAATGCTAATTGAAATCTCGGATGATAATCTGCGGGATTCATTATTCTTAATAACTACATGATATACATTTGAATATTCAAAATGATTACCTTGAGCGTTCGAATCAATAGCAATACTAGTGATGAAGAAAATAAAATATTTTCTGCCTGTTAACACTACAAAGTATTTATCTTTTCTGAGCTTTTCATTGATTTCAAGCTTTTCTTTCTTGCAAGACAACGAGTTGTGTCGGATATTTTTACAAATAGAAAAACTGATTACACCATTAGTTTTCGATGCTGCACAACAGCTGTGTGTTTCAGCATTTTGATGATGATATTTGAATTCATACGAATAACCCTTTTCTCTCAATCGATTTATGCAATCAGTCCTGATCATCATACATCATCTAAAATAGGATTATCTATATGATAATAGTCAAGTAAACGTATAATGGAATAGAATCCATTGAACTTGAAGCGATTGTTGAATCGATTCAATCGAGATAGGATGTGAGTTCATAAATGAGACGAACAACCCTTTCACATCACATAAACATGACTTGAGACAATTGCAAAAATTAATTTAATTAGTCGACGATGTTGCTTTTCTTCATTTTCATATATCGCGTGTTGATGGTGATGCTATATAATATAGCATATTCATTCTATTATATATATATATATTGATTGGAATATGCTATCTATACTATTATATGGTATAGATTATTGTTTAAAAGAGAAATATAAGAGAGTCTTTGAGTTCATTGTCATACTTTTGCAATACGCAATACGTAAGTATGAGCAATTCTATTTTTCCGAGAACGACATAGAAAAAAAAATTTTTTTTATTGATTCTCAGCTACTTTCTTTTAGTAAATAATTGTTTTTCAAGTAAAAATTTTATTTAAAAGTAATGTTATGTGACAATTGAACGGATATTCATTGAATTCTCCTGTTCATATACGTATACAATGATGTCATTTGAGTCTAGTTTCTTGGTAATTAAAGAAGCATTAACCATAGAGAGCTATTTGAATGGCTTTTGGATCTATATTTTCTTTCATTTTTAGTTTTATGACTGTCTCAGACCATACCAATTGATCAAAGAGCGGTCGATCTATTAGTGTGACTCATCCATTGTTACAAAATGAAAAGTGACTGTGTATTTGAAAAGGCAGTTTTTCTCAATTAGTTTTCAACTTATTTCCTTATTCGAATTTATAAATCAAGTTGGACGACGACATTTGACCAATTTGATGGCACATGCCACTGTTACAATAACATATAGTAAAGATAAAAGTCTAATACTGTAAACTAGTAAAGGTTAATGATATAGCCATGGTGCTGTGATTGTATAATCTTACTTATATACAATGTCCTTTCCATACCACATTTCTACATCTGTAATTATCGATAGCTTGTGTTTTTCGTCATGAATGAACTGTATGACATTCATTGTTTGCTAACTTTCAGCTTCTCCCAGCATACGCAACGCATTCTCTATATCTCCATATTGTTCGCTATCTTTTCCTCTTTTCTCTCTTTGATTTTCTATTCATCGCGTATTGTTCAATCTTCACTGTCATTCCCTTTCTTTGTATCCAAAATCATGTATAGTATGTAATAATATATATAATTTGAACATGTATATATATATCTATGTTCACATCTATCAACACTCACACACCAATTGACGATTCGTATGTTCTTGCAAGTCTTGCTTGCGTTCTAATTCATTAAGTAGCCAAATTCAATTTCTTTTACGACCATTTTTTCGCTAATTATATGTGAACAGGGCAAGTAACAAAAAAAAGTATTTTGCGAACTTTTCAACCGCCTTTATTAATCCTGGTATCTCATTTTCTAAGCAAATACATTGTGAAAATAGAATGTGCACAAACGATACTACTCACCACTCAAATTTATTATTAGCATTAAAGCTTATACACATACATCTGACACAATAAGAACTAGCCTCACATGTTATATGATAGGTTTTGATGTATGTTTCAACTTTTTTCTTTTCTTTCATGTCATTCATCTAGAATGTCTTTCTTTAATTATACCTTTGCTCTCTCTTCTTTCTGAAATTATCACGTTTAGCTAGATACGAAACACATTATTGTGAAAAGAATAAAGTAATTGATTTGTTCTCATTTTCATTATTTCCGTCTTCTCATCTGTCTTACCTTGCAGATTTGTGTAGTTAGATTCTAATTTTTTTGCAAAATGCATTTGTTTCCAGATGAGTAATGTTGAGTCAACATCTGAGGAAGCAGCTTCTGAAAGCCATTTAGATGTTATTAGAACTGTTCTCAGTAAATGGCGACAACGATTTGAAGGATGCAGTTTTATGGGCCGAAAAGAAAGAAAGTTAGTTTTATCTTCATTCTCATATAATCTATGTTTTCTCTCGTTCAATTTGCTTTACAATAACAAAACTTGTGACATTTACTATATTTCTATAACAATAAGCTCCTTATTGAGTCAGTCTTATTATAATAACATAACCAGCAAGCTATGTTTTATATTTATATTAGAGCACCTTCGGATGAGCAATGTTATGAATGAGAAATACTAGGGGGCGTGAAAACTGATTATTAATCAGATGCTTTTGGTAACTTCTCATTTGTCATTCATTTCTATTCACGCACTAGAAGTTAGTTGCTCTTCTTAGATTGTCAACTAGTAATTCACATTCTTTGCTTCCTCTCATTTCTACACTGTATTCTAACCTCGACTTACCATGACGAGATTACGAAAATTCATAACTCAGCTATTATGCCCTTGCTATAGAGTTCCTTCTAGTCGTACTCGCCGACCCAAACCTGAGAAACCTCCGAAAAAGACAACAAGGAACTTGAGTGATTCGGAAGCATCTGCAACTGATACGAGTGAAGTGAACGTCTGTGATAAAATAAATAGTTTGGTGAGTACGACGATTTGAATTGAATTGAGATGAAAAGAAAAAGCTCTCTTCTCTATGAAGAATACAAAAAAATAAAAAATAATTTCAGATGCTAAGTCGCTTTATTCAATTGCCAATAGGTATCGACGAACAAGAATGGATTGCCCATCATAGTGAGTATTATCGCAGCCTTTACAGATATTCAGAAAAACGTTTTTAGCTTTCTCGTTGTTTGATCACGTAAATGCTTTATGTGGTACGGTATCAGAAGTTTGCACCCCTGTAACATGCCCATTCATGAGCTGTCCGGAAAATACGTGAGCTGAACCTGCGAATGAATGGATTAAACTGTTATTCTTTTCAGAAAAATTCCATTTATTGATGAAAAAGGAAAAAAATGTATATATCCAGCCATGCAATATATAGATGCTGTTATGACATTTTGTGAGCAAATCGGCAGGAATGAAGAAGTATTTCCAACAAAATATTGTCAGTTTACTATATATAATGGTATTGACCGTTATCATCAACTATTCTCTTTCTAGCTTCTCCGTTTGGATCTGATTTTCATGATGTAGTAAAGAGAATCTTATTAATGGTTTGGCACTGCTTGGGACATTTGTATGAAAGCCATTGGAATACTCTTGGTCAGTTTCAAATTTCAAGCACGGCATAATATTAATTAGAATAATGTCTTGAGAGGATACATGAACAAATTTAGCGAGTATTCTTGACATCTGGTGAGATTAGAGAGAAAATTGAGAAATCTCTTGAAAAAGGATTAGCATCCATCTAGTTAATAACCCATTACGTTAATCGAAAGAAAACGTTTTTCTATGTGTAAAATGATTTTATAAAAGATTGGCCGAGCTAAAATAGCCAAATAGGGTACCAACAATGGAAAGAGAATGCGTTGAATACAGATAATTATATTCGAAATGAACGCGTAGTATTGGAAATATTGAATGATTGATGAAAGCAGAAAAACAAATTCGCACTCCTAATGCACTAACCTATCACTCAATGCACTCAATAGGCATTTGAAAGATGTATAAGGAAAACTGATGTGTGTGTTGTAGCACCTCACAGAACCTCGGTACACATGAAACAAAAATCAAGGATTAGGGTATACTGATGAATAAACTGTGAAGATCGTCCTTCATGTTTCTACGCCACTTTAGTTACGGTCTATGACCACAAAAGTTTAGCGAACATTTTTTTTGCGGGTTCTATCGGGCTGTATGAAGAATGATTAAAGGAAGAATCTCGTTACTCCACTTTTCTTCTCAATTAACTGAGTTTGTCCATAAATTGAAGAATCTACTTTGAGAAAAGATTTCAAGCAAAAGTGTATTTTATACGTTTGCTATATAGCTGAATCTACCATTCTTCTTATTGATCTCTTATTTCCTAACGGATATATAGCTTTACACAATAAGTGACCATGTATCCATGATTTTAATAATGATTATGAGAAAAGAGGCAGTGAGATTGAAAAGTCCAAGGATCAGAAAAAATTGAGCGGAGATGGTCGCAAAAAAGAGAAAGCGAGAGATATCCAGCCCCACAAGTCTAAAGAGACGAAAAAGAGAAACAGCCGAAAGTATTGAAAGAAACAAAGAAGTTAAAGTTAGGAAAGTTCAATCGGAAAGAAGAATAGAAAAGAAGAATAATTGTTGATTTTAAACAGAAATTTACTATGGAGAAAGAGATAGATAATGCGAAACTAAGAAAGACAATGAATGAAAAAGATTATTTTGTTTTAAGAGAGAAGAGTCGAAAAACGAAATGAAATTATAAGATGATATTCAATGGAGTAGGGATGAAATGAGAAATTGGAATGATGAAGAGTGTGTAGAATGAAGATGGCACAAATGCTTTTTTTTTTTTCGTAAACTCTATATGAAATGAATGAAAATGCCTGAAAATTCTTTATTTTCCAATAGTTTCGGTTTTGTCAATGAAAGAGAAATTGTGTTTTGTTCAGCAGAAAATCATGATATGTGTCTTCTTGGGAAACTATACATAATACAGATACATATATATATATATATATATATATATATATATATATATATATATATATATATATAAGCATATAATGATTATACATCATGTCCCTAATACATGCAGATTTCTTTTAGAAAGAGATTTGTAAAATGATTACAATAATGAAGGGAGGCAATGTTATGAAGCACGAATGCTTGCTTGATATGCACAGTTCTTGGAAATGTTACGAAAACTCTAATAAACAATTGTTACAGGTGAACAGGAACTGTACCCACAGTACCTACTGGTCACAGCACATTTGGGACAGTTTTGCAAACAGTTTGATCTATTGGATAAAGAAGTGCAGGCTGTCATTGATGATATAGTGGCCAAGGTGAGTTATGGTTTTAAAGCTGTAAAATGAGAGATCGGGTGATAACTCGTAAAATGATAACTTACAAATTATGTAGCTGAAGCGGAAGTGTATATGTCATTGCGAGGCAGGAAGTGTGAGTGAAGAAAAAAAAATGTTCAGTCTAGGAATAAGGGCATTTGTCGTTAACAAGTGCCAATTGCTCATCCGAAAACGTATGTAAGAGGCATGAGACTTGTCAACTTGCAACCATAACTGAAATATTCTGATTATAAACGAGGACAACAAAAAAACGAAGAAAAAGAATGTTGATTTGGCATGTTTGCTCTCCAGATTAAATAACTAAGAGCATGTAGAGAAAATGAGAAGAAAGAATGAACTTTTGAGGTAACGGAGACACATATGGCAGTCAACAGATGCATAACACATTTGAATATGAAATTTGTATAGTAAACTGGTGGGCATGAACGTTTGAAAGCTGATTAACGGCTTGAAGAGCTAAAGAAGCTATTCGTCACATCTCATCGTCGACTGGCATATAAGTATAATTATTTGAGAAAGGCACTAATTGGAATAATTTTGGTGGAGTCGATAAAAGCGATTTTCTGCGAAACGCAAAAATGAATATATGGTTGATTATTAATATAAATGTTTGACTGACGAACTTGCTGAAGAGAAGAATATAGATGAATTTGAAAGAAGAGCATGAATGCAAGTGCGATTGAGATGAAAAAACCATCTGCATGACAAAGGAATGAGAAATGTGGTTTGAAAGAAGGAAAAAAATAACTTGACGAAAATTGTAAATTCTCAGTCATTGTGCTACTAAGTTGTTCAATTAATAAAAAAAAAGGAAGGAGAGAAAAAGCTATTCATAACGTTTGCACTTTTTTGATTTTTACAGAATAGACGTTGTCGTGAGGACAAAGAGAAGAAAGAAACAAAGCTGTATCAGTCGCACTCGTTACATGACTCTCCCACTCATGCAACTGGCGTCTTATCAAAAAGTCATAGCTGGTGTGGAAACACAGCCAAATCTCCACTTTCATTATCCAATACATCAAGTCCTCTATGCTCGTCAAGAAAGTCAGACAGTAGCGTGCTGCAGTCTAGTCGCACCGAATATTAATTAAGCGAGATATGGGCGAGAAGACGATAAAGCTGAACTTGCTTTAGATGGGTGATAAAAGTAATGTGAATATAACATTTAATGTGTTTATGTAGATATATATATATGTATATATAAGTAGTTTTTTTCGTTGTCGGTTACGTTAGGACCAATTTATCATACTGACAACCTTCTAATTAAGTTTATTTCATTCATCTTCTGTTTCACATGTTTTGCTCATTCAACATACCCCACTCCTTTCCTGATTTTTAATTGAGCGCGACATGCATTAGTATGATCCAAAAACTGCTTCCCTATTCTGACTTGTTCTTAAAATGCACATATAATTAGTCTTTAATTAGTAGGAGTACACTAGTATTAATTGAGATACCCTTTTCCGTTTTGTTAGAGAATAGGACGATCCAATACTACATAAC
This sequence comes from Auanema freiburgensis, assembly GCA_030370435.1. Lineage (NCBI taxonomy): Eukaryota > Metazoa > Nematoda > Chromadorea > Rhabditida > Rhabditidae > Auanema > Auanema freiburgense. The sequence goes on along the minus strand of CM059371.1, from coordinate 3,020,543 downwards.
GTCATATATATAGCTTTCCGCACTTGTTCGCTTTGTTCTTCTCGGTTAGAAAAATGTTGTGATTTCATTTAATTTCAATGATTCAGTACCAATCTGTGATCTATTGTCCATGTTACCTTATAATATGCAAATCTTTTGGAAAAAAATAAATAATGGTTTATTAGATGGATAATTCTATTATTATATTGTTTGTCATAACATATTCTCCATAAGTGTTTATTTGGTTATTGTAAGAGGTGAACAGAATACCCAACAGAATAAAGGCATTAACATGAATAAATTAATATGATTCAATAATCATTAATACAGATGCTATAACACGTCTATTGAAATCATTAGAGCTTCTTCTTGGCCAACTCCTCGTACTTGGTCTTGCTGTTGTAGTAGAAGATGAGGGATCCAACGGTGAAGGGAGAGATGAGGATGGCAAAAACGATCCAGTATGGGTACTTGATGGAGAATTTGCGCTCGTACTCCTTAAGACGATAGATATATCCTGAAAAATTGATTTCAAGTTTTCCGCACATTTTTTTTGCTTTCTACCTTCTCCTGGAGCGTTGGTGAGTCCAACATGAACGTCGGTTTCTCCTTGGGTGTTGTAGGTGACCTGAGCAGATGTGTAGTTGAAGATTCCGTATTGTCTTGGCTTCAGCTGAAAACAGGTCATTAAATCGCGCATTACAGCAAAATACTTACCACAACAGAGTGGACAGCCTTACTACGTGGGGCGATATCTTCGAAACGAACTTGAAGAAGTCCCTTGACGACTTCGAAAGATTGAGTTGGGAAAGAGTGACGATCATCGAGAACAACCTATAATAGCCCTGTGACTTTTCCGGAAATAAACTGATTTTCTCACGTTAGTGGCAGCCGCAGCTCCAACATTGTGAATTTCGTATTCAATAACTAAGTCCATGTTCTCAACAGCGTACATGGAGAGTGGGAACTTGCTGGCCAGGATATGAGCATCCTAAAAATTCATGAAATTCATATTGCTCTCGAAAAAAGGTTTCTTGTTTAAAAAAAATAAGATAGAAGAAACAAAATAATACCTTGGGTACATTTTTGGTTTCAGTCGTTGTTGATGTTGTGGTGGTGGCATCGGCAGCAATACTGCTGGCAACCAAAGAAATAAGAATCCAAGCGATCATCCTAAATTCAGCATACATTAAGATAATAAGGAGAAGAGACAGCAGAGAGAGACGACCGAAGAATCACAATAAACTGTGGAGACAAGAAGACAAGTGACTTTTCTCTGTTTGGACTGCACTGGCATCATTGTCGCTAGCATGTCAGAATACCGTACTTTTTGCAGTTCAGCGTCGCTGGTCTCGCGACGATTGGCCTTATCCATATTATCGTTTGTTCTGTGACCTATATATGAAGGACATTAATTGCCCAAGAGCAAATTCGCGATGAAGATAAGATAAAGAATATAAACTTATGCAGTTGTTTTGATGAAAGCAGTCATACTCCTGTTCCATTGGCAGCACAGCATTAGTAATATGAGACGGAAATGTCAAGATTAGACTAATTTTGAAATTTGAGTGCTATAATCTGAAAAAATATGTTGAAGCAAGTTGCTCAATGTTTTTCGTACACAGAAATTCTCTTTAAATATCTTTTCCAATACATATATAATGGTCTCTCCTCGTTCATTATTGAATATCAACAAAAAAAAAGTTTTACTTTGATTCAAGTGGGAATGATTCACTTAAACAAAATGAAAACATTCATTCGTTAACGTATCGCTGCTAATGATCATGTGGGTGTGACGATGAAATGAAAAAAGAATTTATGAACTTTGTAATAAAAACAAAATCTCGTTCCATGCATTAAGGGTACTGTTTTCCATTTTTGCTTACAAAATAATTCTACTCAAGTGTTCCAGTATACTCGATAAAGAAACTGGGACAAGGTCAGTGAGTATTCACTTAGAGTCACCATCTAATTCTACTATTCGTTCATCATTGCAAGAAAGAAGAGAGAATGTCCGAAATGTTGGTTTTTTAAATTTCTTTCTTAATGAAACTTTCCTTCATAGAAACTGTAAGTGCAAACGATGGGCTGTTAGCATGAAAGCATGTTTTGAATCTGATAAGGTATACATTTCTTTGAATTTTCATTGAAACATACAAAATTTAAGTTTGAACTGTTGTATAGAAAGGGTGTACAATGTATTCCACACAGTGACTACAGCCGTCTCAAGAATTATCATCATAGGTAAATGAATCATGTTCATTCTTTGTATCAACTATTTGTATATCAGAGAGGATGTCTTAGCAGGACTGATAGGAAAACTTTTGCTTTTCTGTTCCGCTTCCAAGGTTTCATATATTCGAATATCATGTTATAAATTAATTTATTCATTCAGTTATCTGAGCAATCATGGAAAATAATTGAGTTTAAGAAAACGGATAAAGGCAAACCCTATCTCTCAAGTCCTATCGATCAATCTTTTGGATTGAATATATCTCATCAGGTTATATAGTATCAGATAACTCATAATCAATGACATTGTACAGGGAGACTATGTCGTCTTCGCCAGTAGTTGCTCATCACACGTAGGAGTCGATGTGATGAGAATCAATTCTGAAAGTAATATTTAATAGAATAGGATGAGTTGAAAGAAAAGTTTTTAGGAAACAACATGTCAGCTGATGAATACATCAATTCAATGGCAAAATCAGCTTCCAAGAACGAGTTAGTGCTCATGCGAACACAACCAACAGATATTATGAAAATGACTGTTTTCTATAGAATTTGGGTAAGTTTACTAGATGTTTCACGCGATGAAGCCAACGTTATAGTGTTTGAAAGAAGCTGTTTTAAAAGCAACAGGCGAAGGTATAATGAAGAATTTGGATAGGTTAGACTTCAATCTGAACACTTCTATTCGTTATAGACAAGGTTGTTTCAAATATGCTTTCTCAAACATTCCATTGTATTCCTTTTAGGTTGTTTCATTAAAGAAACCTTTTTGAAAGAAGATGATGTAAACCAAGATCAATGGATATTTGAAGAGTCTTTCGTTGATGCTTCTCATGTAGTCGCCGTTTGCCGTGATGTTGGTTTTCATTACATTTTGTGTGAAGAAGAATGGATGGAAGAAGGATAGTAGCAGGGTTGTAGTATAGGTTGTGGAAAAAGAACAAAAAATTGTTCCTTTCCCTTCAATTGAACGAAAAAAAACTCTCTCTCTCTCTCTGTATTAGGACTAATTAAGGTCTGCTAAGATAGTCGTGTAAGAGATTACGCGCATTTTTTTTTAAGAAAGAAAAGTAAACAGATTTTGCACTTTTCGGATGAATCACAAACCCAATTTGGGTTTATCCTCACAGAAAACAAATAGAATTTCTCAAAAAAGAAGAGAGTTATTCCCGATGAAGGTTTCAGTTCATAAGTTCTTTTGTGTTCGCTTTTCGTTCGATTTCGGAAAGCACTTTTTTGTTTATATAAAAAAAATAGATGAAGAAGGAGAGAGAGCGGAATGTGAAAATATGAGATAATTCTAAAGTTGATATAGTACTTCAAACTTACGCTTATGAAGGTAATTGTTTAAATAAGTTGTAGAGATGCGATGAGTTGAATGAGAGAGAATGGTCGGGTAAGAGGTTAAAGCTATCTTCTTTATACGAAACCGGACAACATAGATCGTAATGACTTTCTACAATAGGCGTGCGTTTCTTCGTGTGTATAAACAATAGATTACGAAAATAAACAGGCAAAAGAAGTGTGTCGTTCATGATCAAAACAGTAGTGAATGAAGTTCATCTGAGGATATAACCCAAGTGATTTCGCTTTTCTGTTTAATTATTGTCAAGAGGTTTACAAAAGAAACCGCTCACATCTAAATATAGAAAAAGTATTGTGAGTACAGTGATATCATTCTGAACTGAGATCATGATCAACATACAATGATAGACAACCAACACCATGACTCATATAAGTATATTCAGAAGAAGATGCCTAGGCAGTGCCGTCTTAAGGATGATGAAGCCAAGATCTTTTTTTCAAAGGTCTGTCAGTCTTAATTCCCATCAAAACCAATTGCATATCTACTCAGATAACTTTGGAAACGCTGTTGGAAGAAGCAGAAAAAATAAATATCTTACCAGACGATGGGGCTGAAGCTTATGCTGAGCTGATGGCAAGAAAGAAGAAAACGTTTTGAGAATTATTCTTTATTCATAACATTAAAAATATTCTTTCAACTCTCTCTTTATTCTTCATAAACTTGTATCAAATATGAAAGCAAATAACATCAAGCTGGACAACTGTGTTGCTGAAACAAAAGAAAATCGGCCTGACGATTTTGTTTGTGATGATTTGCATGAAATAGCGTCTGGAACGCTTCTATCTTCAAAGAAGCATTGTGTGATCATCTGTGGTGGTGCTGTTCAAGTTGCGCAAACTGTCTTGAAAATATTTCATTTCGGAAACAAGCATGCCGTCGTTCATAACACTTTGTATCCTCAACCATGTTTAAGTTTCAAAAAAAGAACCTTATATGTATAGTGTTCACAACAATGACTCGACTCGAATAAACTTCATTTTCGGACCTCACACGATGTTTTCGGATACCCGCCCATTTTCGTGTGGCTACTATATAAACCTGAAAATGAAAGACTACAGGAGCGTGGACTTTCCTTTTTTGATTTTTTGTGCATACAAGCTACTCAGCCTTTGTTTGATTCGCAATCGGTGATGGACAGTTGCGAGTTGACAGTCTCTCACTTTCTCTGCATTCTCATAGATGACCAATTTCTTGAACTGAATCTCCTCTTCCCACTTCAGGTGTACAGGTGTTTTTCTATAACTCCTATTATATTCTATTATAATATCTACATCTTCTGTAATCAGATGATTATCTCTCATATTAATCGTCAGATGAAGCTTCTTCACTTTTTATAAATGGCATTTACAGATATTCTCATAGGAATGATATTTTGGTTGGGCATATCAAGCTTGGTAATAGCTGTTTCAGCTACCCAAAAGTTTCAACAAAACGATGATACGGTAAATTTACAAATATAATCTTCAATGACTATGTAATATAGCTGTTCCTCCGTGGAGTAGCTGAATTTGAGACAACACTGACAGCTGAAGACTTCAGAAGAGGCCAAGTCTTGATGGCTAGTCAATTTGCTTCTGCAGATTCTGATCTCTGGGATTCTGATGCTATGTATAGCAGAAATCGTTTCGAAGGAGATATCGCCAACTCTCATGTAAGTGGATAACAGACAACACGTGAATTCACTTATGCAATCATGTTCTCATTTACATACTCTTCAACAGCAAAACTTAAACTTCTTTTACAGCTCTGTTGAGAGCAAAAAATGACAGTTTGTTATTTGTCATGATTGCCAGACAACACAAAAGTCAATAAACAACAATAACTGCAATTACAACTCGTACTCAACCGATTTGAGTCATCGTTAATGCAAACATTTTGCGTGAAGATGACATCTGAATAAGTTTGAACAACAAACTTTTCAACTTCGCTTCTATCCTATCCCACCGAAAAAAAAAGAACTTAACAAAAATAATTTCATCATTTGACGACACTTGAGAAAATGACACGCGCGCAATCTTTGCAGTTGTATTTTTCGATTTGATTCACCCCTATCTCATCTGTCAATACTCACAAAAACAAACACTTAACTGTTTTTTCTCATCTCTCTTGAGCATACAGTTTCATGTATCGTATACTCTGATGTATATACCCGGATACGATTAGCGTAACTCTCATCTGTTTCAGTTGAACGCTTCTACCGTTGAAGCATTTTTGAATGGTGGCGCAAAAGACTTAGGAAATGGAAACTTCTATAATGCTATCAAGAACCGCCATCAATTATGGCCTAATGGACGCATTCCATACACCATCAGCAGTCAGTACAGCTCCTACAGGTATATTCTTGAGATTGAAGAACAAAAAATGAAATCCAAACGCAAATTTCAATTTTATATTTGGTATTCATTCTTTCCATCTGAAAGACAATAGACGTCGCGGTAGTTAAACCAACAGCAAATGACAGTGATTAGAATTGTTGATTGAGCAAACTTGATTCTTTGTTCATTTTTTTTGCTAAATTGAGACTGTCTGCTTCGTGTCCATAGATGAAAAAAAAGATGTGCTCATCTCATCCTATTGACCATCCTATTGGGGTCATCTCTGTCACTCTTAGTGTCTAAGTGTGTACTTTACACTCTTGATGTTCACATCACGCATTCAGTGCTCAGACATAGAGATTTAAAAGATTATTTGCTCAGAAAATTTTCCGATGAATATCTGAGAAACTTTTCCCTGCATACGAAGCAGGTATCTGAATCTATCATCCTAAGACAAACAATAGAAAATTGAAAAATTAGGAATAAGGAGACGGGTATAATGACATTCTATTTTAGTCGATCACTTATTGCTGCTTCAATGCAAGAGTACTCAACACATACTTGTATTAAATGGGTTCCAAAGGAGAACTCTGATGCTAACTACGTACACATTTACCCAGACAGAGGATGCTATTCAATGGTCGGAAAAATGGGTATTACATTACAGGAACTAAAGAACTTTGAGCATACTTACTATATCTAGGTGGTAAACAAATGCTCTCGTTAGGATCAGGATGTATTCAAAAGGGAATTATCATACACGAACTTATGCATGCTGTTGGATTTTTCCATGAACAAAGTCGAACTGACCGCGATGATTACATTACCATATTATGGAATAACATTCAACCTGGAATGCAAGGACAATTCGAAAAATATGGTCACGGAACCATCTCCGATTTGGGAACTAAATATGATTACACTTCTATCATGCATTATGGCGGAAAAGTATGGTTATTACAGATCTTTTGAAACGTTTCTATTGTTTTCAGGCTTTCTCTAAGAACGGACAACCAACCATGGTTCCGAAACAACAAAGTGCTCAGATTGGACAACGATCTGGATTCTCTAAGACTGATATGTTCAAAATCAATACTCTTTACGGTTGCCCAACAGGTACATGAAACTGACTTGAATGGTAAACATATTAATTTAAGATCAAATTGGTGTTGAAACAACAACACCCAAGGCAACACAGCCACCAACAACACAACCACCAACAACTGTGAAACCAATTACTTCTCCCAACACCCCTTCACCATCCACTCCCGTTCCTCCTCATCAGTGTAAGAATTCAAGAGGAGACTGCGATAATTTAGCTAATAACGGTAAGAATGCACTTCTCATTTCATGTACTTTTGATTAATACACAGGCTGGTGCACACGAAACCCAGGATGGATGAGAGATTTCTGTCCCATTTCATGTGGATTCTGTAAACCAGGTAAGATAAACTGAATAGATTCATAAAATCAACTTGAACTTCAGTCATTCCATCCACAATAATTCCTCAACCAGTGCCAATTGTTCCAACAACAACAACAACAACAACGACAACGAAACAACCTCTAAAGCCAATACCTTTGCCAACACCTCAGCCAGTCATTGACACTGATTGTGAAGATTTAAGAGTAGATTGCGAAACTTTAGTGAAACAAAGGTAACAAAACCAAAAATTTCGAACAATTCTCATTTTCTTATCAACAGGTACTGTAAATTGTCTGCTGTGTTCATGAAGACTTTCTGTGCGAAGAGTTGTGGATTCTGCTCTAAGCCTCCACCAACCGAGATTCCAGATCCTCTTGCTACCGCTAGACCTTTCGTCGTTCCCTCAGTTGTTACATTTTCCCCATTTGTTACTTTCCGTCCACCCAAGTAATTCCAAAGCATAATAATAATATTATTATTGACAAGTATGTTTAATAAACATAATTAATGGTTAATAAAATTCAACTCATGATTTGTTTTCATTTCCAAATACTATGAACATACTGTAACAATATCAACTAACAACCTTTTTCAATGACCCACCGCAAAGAAACCAAAAACTGTTTCATTCATGTATGCAAAGCGCTTAGACGAATTGCTGACCACATTCTCCATTTTCAAGTTTTCGGGGGTGAAAGTAATCAATATAACGATCATCTTCAGTAACTTCAACTCTGTGATACATCGTTCATCTTGAACAGGAGCTCAATGAACTCACTGCGGCTTATACTTGCCCAAGTATTGCATATCCAAGTTAAATCATCTATCATTGACGTATTACTCGTTGATATTCAACGGTTGGAAAAATTGGGTGTCCTTTTTCGATGTAGAATCTTTTCTGACAGATATCTTGATGCTGATTTGAAGGCGATTCTTTGTTTAAAAAGACTATTAGTACACAAACGGATCGATCATTAGGTGTTTATCATCATTCATGTCTCGTCGATGCGAAAATCAGTCCGTTGTTCTCTCAATGACCATGAAGGTCAATATACTCGGCCACGAGCAGTTCGGTTCAAAGCGTTCGAAAGTCTTTTGGTCGGACAAGTGAACGTAGTTCGTTCGAAGTCATGTAAAGCAGTTCGGACATGTTCGTGATCGGTTCGAAGAAATAATCGGACGCGAATATGTCCACATTCGGTTCGAGACCAATTTCAAATTTTTAATTTTGTGCGAGTTCGGTCCGATCTTTCGTTCATATCATTGCAAGAGCAGCATCTTGCGTTATTCCCACACACAATGAACTTGCACAGTAATATTCTGAGAAAAAGATTCATAATTGAAGACTCAAAGTGCATGAAAAAAAAAGCAATTCGATCATCGTTTTTTCATATTCGCACCATCATCACTGAAATAACGCTTTAATATCAACATTTGAACCAGATGATTCAATAAGAAACATCGTTACGCAAATCATTTTGTTGAAATGTCAACTCAAACCCTTTAATGCCAATATTCACACCGTGTTCTATGATTGTATGAAGCATGCCGTATATTACTCATCATTCCATAATAATGAGATACGTTTTTCATTCAAAAATTCTTCATCTCCTAGATGATTACGTGAATATAATGAACGCTCGTATTTTTCATTCATCCCCCCTTAATGAATATGTCATTTTCTGTATTATTGACATTCAGTAAAGTTTAGCTTCAAAGTTCATAAGATAATCGCATTGTTTGGCGATTGTTGCTAGGACACCAATGCAAATGTTATTTCCATGTCATATTGGCTTATATGAACGATTGTCAGTCGGCTCTCGCATTTGTTTCTTTTTCCTACCTACACAACCATTTTTATTTGTTCTTTCTGATTTTTTTTTTAAACCAAGGTTTCAGGCAATGATGATAGAAGCTTCAATAGTTCAAGTATTGGCCTATATAATGATCTTTTCTGCTTTCTTTTGTTTCATTTTGTTGCTGGCTGGTTTCAAGGCCGGTTATGGACGATACGATGATTCGGTGAAGGTGGGTGTCTGCATACTTACTGCTAGTAGCTCTTCGATATTTGAGGATCAATGGAAAATCCCTGCTAAAGTTGCATGGCTTCTTCAAGAAATTCCCTCATTCCTTATTCCTGTTTATTACTTCGTTGTCAGTAATAGCTTTGAAGGACGCTACGTACTTTTGCTTTTCATAATTCATTATGCTCAAAGGTAACACGTAGAACATAGTGCTCCAATAGACGTTTTAGATCGTTTTACTATCCCGCAGTAATCAACTCGAGCAAAGGATCGCCGTTGAGCATTTTTTTCTCTGCGCTAATCTTCTGTTCTTACAATGGGTTCCTGCAAGGATCATGGCACGGATTGCATTTTCAAAGCCATCATTTCTTCTCCAGTCCTTTAACATACATCGGTCTACATTAATTTATTGAAATTTGTGGATTTTATTCATCATTCAGGAACAATCCTCTTCTTTGTTGGCATGTTCATCAACATTCATTCCGATTCCATTTTGCGGAATCTTCGAAAACCAGGAGAAATAGGTTATAAGGTTCCGAAAGGTTATTATAACTATCATTTGGCTTTGAAAAAGTTGGTTTCTAGGTGGACTATTCGAGTATGTTTCTGGAGCCAACTATTTTGGAGAAATAATTGAATGGATTGGTTTCGCTTTATTAGCTAGAACTTTACCATCTCTTGCATTCGCCACTTTTGTTGTTTCCAACATAGGGCCTCGTGCTCTACAGCATCATAAGTGAGGAATGTTCTGAACCACCTTACATAATTTAATTTTTTAAGATACTATTTGAGTAAGTTCGATGATTATCCGCAAAACAGAAAGGCTCTCATTCCATTTCTCATATGAAGCTTCCGAACACCGATTGCACTATTAACTCTGAAGACAAGAGTTTTGAACAAAGTAAAACATGGATTCAAATATATATTGTGAAGGCGTCATTGTTCGTTTATGTTAAGCATATGATTTAATGAAGTTAAGTTGTTTTATTATATGTAATAGTATATGATGTTAAGCAGATATTGAGATGAACGTTTATTATTGATTTTGATATGATGATGTCAGTTCATCATTTTGTCTCAAAAGACTTCTGACTTCTAGCGGCTTAACGTTGTCATGTATCTGCAACAGACGATTGCATGCAAAAATGAATCTCATAAAGCTCTTACTCATTCCGTTGAACCGGAAACGCTGCTGTGATGGCCCAAGACGTATGCAATGAGTCTGTTACATGGTTTTATGAGAATCATGCAGCTCATGACTGCTATGAACTTGATGAGGAGTAAGGCTATTAGTAAATGCATGAATGAGAGAGATTTCATAGTTGTACCTGTAATCATAAGGATCAACACCTTGTAGATGCGTTGGCATTCCATATTTCTTTTCTGAAACTTGAAAATGAAAAAAAGTAAAATGGAATCAGATTTCACAGAGTTTGTAAAACAGATGTTTACCACGTCGAAATGATAGAGAATGAGTTATCAATTGGAAAACGTTATCAGAGTTACAAGAATTCTGAGATATGCATTTCGAGAAGTTATGGAATGAAATGAAAACGTTCATGATGAAAACGATTTATTGTTTGAACAATAGCGAAAGAAATGCTAAAACAGCATGTTACTCATATAACACAAGTGGTTCATCCATAATATCAAATTCCTGGGTGGAAGTCGTTCAGAGTATTTCCAAATAAGCACAAGTAGCGTGATGGGAGTAAACATTTACAACTAATTGGCGTTCTTCGAAGAACGGAGTCCAGATCTCCACGAACTCCCTAATTACCATCTCATCTGGAATCATTTGAATTACAAGTAGAGGAAGGAGAAAGTAGAATGATGTCTTTACAATGCCATCTGATCTTATCATTGATAATAACTTTTAAAACTGAAGGAAATAGCAAAGGAACAGTTAACATTATTGTAAAACAGAGTAATTACAGCTAGAGAATCATGAACAAAACTCGAATCAGTGAAAGTCTAAACCTTAACTGATGGATGAGCGAATAATATGGGAAAGCCCCATCCTCAATCGAACCTAAGATTTAGAAAAGATGAATTAATAATGATACCTATAGAAGCTCATTATAGCTATGCAGACTGATGAGGCATCAGTATGTGCAGAACCAAGCCTACCGGTATGGGAAAGCAATGAAACGGTAGTTAGCATCAGCTGGACTCTTCAATTCCTAAAATTATTGATGAATATTGGAAAAAAAAATTAATAAAAAATCAATGCGAATCAAAGCTTGTTCAAAATAAACTCACAGCAATCGCTCGTAGTAAGAATTCGTTGGGTTTGCAGAAATGTCTCACGGAGAACTCAGCGAATTGGAACTCGTCGTTGACTCTAATCATCTAAACACAAATACATAAACATTCCAAACATTAGAAATATAACTCACAATATGCTCTGTTTTCAGGAAGACTGGATTGAAGTAATCAACATATCTGATATCGCTTATAGGAGATACACTAAAAATCAATAATTACTGACAGTTAATAATTAAACAACTTACGGAGGAATGTAAGGATGGAGCCTCTCGAAATCCACAATCAGACCGCAACCGTACGACAGTTCATAAGCGTCCAAATTACATTCATTGATTGTTCGATCCATCTCCTCAGATTCCTCAGCTCGGGCTTCAATGGCCTCCTCGTGCTCGACTTCAGAGTAAACGAAAGGTCCGCAGAACATTATTATTATTATTACCTGAAGTATATGAATGAAAAATCGGAGAAAAAACGAAAAAGAACAAACAAAATCAAAGAAGAAACGAAAAATCAATGCAAAAATGTCGATGTCTGGAAATAGCAAAGGAACAGTTAACATTATTGTAAAACAGAGTAATTACAGCTAGAGAATCATGAACAAAACTCGAATCAGTCAAAGTCTAAACCTTAACTGATGGATGAGCGAATAATATGGGAAAGCCCCATCCTCAATCGAACCTAAGATTTAGAAAAGATGAATTAATAATGATACCTATAGAAGCTCATGATAGCTATGCAGACTGATGAGGCATCAGTATGTGCAGAACCAAGCGTACCGGTATGGGAAAGCCCCATCCTCGAGTGATCCTAAGATTTTGAAAAGTTAAAATAAGAAATGATACCTCTAGAAGCTCATGATAGCTATGCAGACTGATATGGCATCACGATGCTGGAAAGCGAGGAACGTTGTATGATGAAGCCCTAGCCCAAGTGAACTCATCCTTAAGCAGTCCTAAGATAAGCAAAACCAAAAGGTAATATCAAAATAAAGGTGGTCGGAACCGATGAAAGCTAATATACTGATTGACTATAAAACATAATTTAATGTACAAAGGTATGAACTAAAAAATATAAAATAAAAATTTCTATAATACAACTCTATGCGCTTAATACAGGAGGAATATTCACAGAAAAATTGTACATCTTCGCTTCTTGTAAGCTATAGCTGGCTTCTCAAACTCGGGTTCTACTACATCTACTTCAGCGTCAAAGTGTAGATGAGAAGGAGGACTAGGGATCTGATTAGCAAAAGAGAATGATGAATCTCGGCGCAAGATTGTGTTCTCTTCTTCTTCTGCTGTGTTCTCGATTTTGATGTCGGTCATGATACTATTACAACTACACAACGCTCTTTTTCTCTGAAAGGAAATGATGCTCGCAGTTAACTTTGTAGGAACTAACTCCGATCATTGGCTTCTCGCCACTATACATCTGCTTGTATTCTTCCATGTAGGAGAGGCGGATATCATTCAGTTCTCCTTTTGTTTTTGCCTGAAATATTCAAGAGGGTTATATCAACTTTTATATGAATTACCTGATCGATTCTTTCATCAAGCCCATCTCCAATGAAGACCTTCTTGCACATTCGAACGTATCTTCGGATAAGCTCCCATTCCGTATCCTTATAGTTGGAAACTGCAGTTAATGTTTTCTCGGTAGCTTCCAAATCGGTGTTCATCTCCATGATTGTTTCATAGGAAATTTCTTTCAGAGTTTCCACAATGTCAAGAATCCTCTGAGATGGATCGTCGTATTCTTCGAGTATCATATTTGAGAGGGCTTCATTGAACAGATCAGATTCCTTGCGTATCTTCTTGTTTTCAGTTTCTTCGAGTGGAGCTTCTGTCGTTTCGGTTGGTTGCTCCTCCTTGATAGCGACACTTCTGGTCCTTTTTGGAGAAAGAATAACTCTAGTTGGAACGTCATCAGTGACTGGAGTGTTTTCTGATTCATCGGCCATCAATCCGGGCTCGATCTTCACTTTGTTCTCCAGGTCTTCATCGAAATCAGTTCGGAACTTGTGCTGGATCTCCTTGAACTCCGCCATTGGTCCTGCACCAACGAAAGGCATGAGGAACGGGTATCCAGATTCAGGACAGCAAGAGTTTCTCTGAAATATATGAATAATGATCTAATCTTAAAACAAGAATCGTACGCTTTTCTCGTAGAGTTCAGCATTGTGCTCAGAATAGGTTTCCATCAAGCTTAAGAACCATTCATAATACTCCAAGGCTCTTGGATTATCGATAACAGAGCTGAATTATGAGATTAATAGAAAAAAACTTGGAATTCAACTCACTTTTCAGGCATGTAATCCTTCAGCAATGGCTTACGGTCCTTCAGAATAGTTGCTCTCGAATCTCTGAAGCAATGATGACATGAACACAAATGGAAATATATGACTCACATATCGAAATTCTCTAGAATTTTGATGTACTTCATGATTATAACCAAATTGATGAAGTTGAACACGCATATATCCTCCAAAGCAACATTTGCATCGGCGCAAACTTTCACATTACTGAAACTAATGAAAATATAAAAAAAACATATGAAAATCGATACCTGATCGAGTTCCCTGCATCACATCCTCCATCGGCATCTTTCTGGATGAAATTGAAATTGGGAAAACGCCTGGAAACAATTCAAGAAAATATTTGTCAGTAGCTAACAAGACTCACGAGTACGTGGAGTAAATTATGCGTTCAATGAAACGGTAGTTAGCATCAGCTGGACTTTTCAATTCCTAAAATTATTGATGAATATTGGAAAAAAAAATTAATAAAAAATCAATGCGAATCAAAGCTTGTTCAAAATAAACTCACAGCAATCGCTCGTAGTAAGAATTCGTTGGGTTTGCAGAAATGTCTCACGGAGAACTCAGCGAATTGGAACTCGTCGTTGACTCTAATCATCTAAACACAAATACATAAACATTCCAAACATTAGAAATATAACTCACAATATGCTCTGTTTTCAGGAAGACTGGATTGAAGTAATCAACATATCTGATATCGCTTATAGGAGATACACTAAAGATCAATAATTACTGACAGTTAATAATTAAACAACTTACGGAGGAATGTAAGGATGGAGCCTCTCGAAATCCACAATCAGACCGCAACCGTACGACAGTTCATAAGCGTCCAAATTACATTCATTGATTGTTCGATCCATCTCCTCAGATTCCTCAGCTCGGGCTTCAATGGCCTCCTCGTGCTCGACTTCAGAGTAAACGAAAGGTCCGCAGAACATTATTATTATTATTACCTGAAGTATATGAATGAAAAATCGGAGAAAAAACGAAAAAGAACAAACAAAATCAAAGAAGAAACGAAAAATCAATGCAAAAATGTCGATGTCTGGAAATAGCAAAGGAACAGTTAACATTATTGTAAAACAGAGTAATTACAGCTAGAGAATCATGAACAAAACTCGAATCAGTCAAAGTCTAAACCTTAACTGATGGATGAGCGAATAAGAAACCTATTAGTGAGAATAAAAACGAAAAAGGAGAAAAGAACGAAACAAATAAAACACGAACAAGAAAATTTCAAATTCCAAATAATCAAAAAAAAACAGCTTGACGAGCATGAACAAACATCGAATCGTATTTCCAAAAATAAAACATGAACGGTAATAAACAGTGAAAAATGAATAAAAAATAATAAAATTAACTATAAAATAATATAAAATAAAGTAATGGATTTATCTGCAGATGGACTGGAGATGATATATAATAAACCATATCATCATTTTTTGTAGAAAAATGTGTCATCACTATTACCGTAACCATTAAATAAGATGTATACCTTGAATTTTGGAACGGTTCCGAGTGGGCGTGGCCTCCGCTGGTAACAACAACAAGTGGGCGGGGCATCACTCTAGGACTGTACTGAGGGGGTGGCGGGCCCAAAGTACACTACGACTGACCAATAATATTATTCCACCATTCCATTCAATAATTATTTGCTTGTAATATGCTATATAAACCAAATTTCTATTGAATTAAAATACGAATTGAATGTAAAGCTCCACAATAGTATTCTCTCTTCATAGACTAATGATTTTAAATACTTTTCGCAAACCAATTTTGTATGACATTTTCATAGTTCTTGCGTAACAACCATGATTGAAATTTTTTAATCAAAATCTTTCACTATCCGTCTAAATTTCAAATAGGTTTTTGGGGGAAGCTATTGAAAAACCATTCTATGTTTTAGATCTGTTAACAAATGAAACTAAAAAGGTCTATTGACTGAGAATGTTAACACTCCTTAATTCAAATTACTGATGTGGCCCCAAATAGGTTCTATACGCTCAAACTCGTAATGTTCGTGAGAATGCGGAACGTCCACTAAACTTGAAAAACTAGATTTGCGATTTCTTTCGAGAACAATTTCATTGTTTATGTAAAGCATATGATTTAATGAAGTTAAGTTGTTTTATTATATGTAATAGTATATGATGTTAAGCAGATATTGAGATGAACGTTTATTATTGATTTTGATATGATGATGTCAGTTCATCATTTTGTCTCAAAAGACTTCTGACTTCTAGCGGCTTAACGTTGTCATGTATCTGCAACAGACGATTGCATGCAAAAATGAATCTCATAAAGCTCTTACTCATTCCGTTGAACCGGAAACGCTGCTGTGATGGCCCAAGACGTATGCAATGAGTCTGTTACATGGTTTTATGAGAATCATGCAGCTCATGACTGCTATGAACTTGATGAGGAGTAAGGCTATTAGTAAATGCATGAATGAGAGAGATTTCATCGAATAGTTGTACCTGTAATCATAAGGATCAACACCTTGTAGATGCGTTGGCATTCCATATTTCTTTTCTGAAACTTGAAAATGAAAAAAAGTAAAATGGAATCAGATTTCACAGAGTTTGTAAAACAGATGTTTACCACGTCGAAATGATAGAGAATGAGTTATCAATTGGAAAACGTTATCAGAGTTACAAGAATTCTGAGATATGCATTTCGAGAAGTTATGGAATGAAATGAAAACGTTCATGATGAAAACGATTTATTGTTTGAACAATAGCGAAAGAAATGCTAAAACAGCATGTTACTCATATAACACAAGTGGTTCATCCATAATATCAAATTCCTGGGTGGAAGTCGTTCAGAGTATTTCCAAATAAGCACAAGTAGCGTGATGGGAGTAAACATTTACAACTAATTGGCGTTCTTCGAAGAACGGAGTCCAGATCTCCACGAACTCCCTAATTACCATCTCATCTGGAATCATTTGAATTACAAGTAGAGGAAGGAGAAAGTAGAATGATGTCTTTACAATGCCATCTGATCTTATCATTGATAATAACTTTTAAAACTGAAGTGGGATTCTTTGGAAGAGCCATGTTACAGGTTTACACGTGTGGATGATCAAACTCTTTAGTAGATAGATCAGAAGATAGAGATGATGAGAACCATCTGGAGACGCAAGGTTCACTTAAATGAAATGCTGGAAGCTGTTGAGAGGTTGCAGTCGTCTTTAGCAAATGCAACCGAACGCAATATGAACCTTTCAACCATTTTTTCTCGTTTGCATATCTAATGTTTGTAAGAAGACATTCTCTCTAATTTGCACATTGAGCTTCCATTTGCACATATTACTACCAACTTCTTCAATTTCGTTTCTATTTGGAAGTCAAATATTCTACACATGAGTGCCTTCATGAAAATCTTTTGACGCAGTTCATGACGCTAATCAGTATGAGTGGAATCAAAGGCAACCAATTTTCTATAACTTTCGAGAACATTGCTCCAATTTCTTTCTGCTCGACTTAAACTGCGATCATTCGGAATGGCATTGAAGTTTCACCCATCTTCGATGCTAATCACTGTGTCTCTCGAAAGCTTTTTTCTGAAAAGTCTTACACGAATTATACAACAGATTGCAGATATGCATATACATATCATATATTTATATACATTCACATACGCACACACACACACACACACACGCACACATGCACGCGCACACACACACTCATACACACATGTGCAGAAGCTGAACTTAGTCACGTGCATACAGTGTGCACGCACGTCGCTCGCTTCTACAGGTACCCTATTGCATTATAACCACATGTAGTTTGTGCGGTGATAGATGCATATGACCCTCCAATCAATATCAATCTGTCGATAATGTATATAACTCTTCCTCCTAATCTAAATGTGTAAATCAATGAAGATTTGTCATCGACTATATTTCGTTAACTCATTAATTGGGCTTTCATTTCTAATTTGTGTTTCCTTGCAGCTTACTGTATGAATTATCTTTTATAGAAAGACATGCCCAAAAACGGTGGAAAGAAGAATAGTTCGGTTAAACGATCTGTTAACAAAGAGAAACAAAACAAGAACGCTGATCCTGCTCTACAGAACTTTTCTTGCTACGATGGGATAGTCGTGGATTTCCAAAAACTCTCCAACTACCAACCACCGTTAGTTTTTAATTCATCTTCATTGCACGTTTCTTCATTAGTGTTGCGCCAATCTATGATGTGCGTCTTATTGATCGTTTTAACCCGAACGTCGCCAAATGTGAATACGTTGTACGTTTATTCTTCCTATTTCTCATACACTAGCCATGTCACAGATGGTTAAAATAGATGAGGAATTTCATTCGATGGATTATTCAGTCAAGAGGTTCACGAATATAAGCTTGAAATTGGTAAAAATCTTCAGTGTTAGTTATATCGTCAATCAAGTAAAATGAAAATAATGTTTATTGAAGGAAATTAAGAACATTTGGGAGATATCGCCAGATTTTGTTCAAAGACAAGTGCTAGGAGCCTACGGGTGAGATTTTCTATCAGAACATGAGAATTGATGAGCATGCTTTTCAGCAGTTTTCCACAAATCACTCTACAGTCATCGTTGTACTTGAATGACCCATGTATGCTGGATTTCATAACTCTAACCATAGCAATCAAATATGCAATCATACTCAAAAAATATAAAAAGTGAGTTTTTGAACTCATATTACGACAATTATGAATGCTTGCAGTCATATAAGAGAGCAGATACTGCAGAAACGGGAACCAGTCCTTCAGAAATTTCTACAAGAACAGTTCGTTTTGATAGCATAGCTCAATTAAGCTGCAAATTCAGTAACCTCAGTTCTAAATGTAAGGGATTACAACTTTACGAGTGGTTTCTGAGTTTGATGCAGAAATATGCTGATAACAACGATAAGTTGGTATCCAGAAGTGTAAGTGACTAAGTCTTGTTTTCTACCTATTTCATTACGTTTAGAATGTTTCCGACGACGACTATGATTCAAGTATTCCGTACATTCTTCCTTTTGTCGGCTTAGGTTCTCCAACAGAGTTCTATTCTGCTCATGCAATTTGCCGTTCTCCTGATTATTCACATTACGATTTCAAAGAAGATTCAGATTGTCCCGAAAAATTTCCAAAAACTGAAGGCCTGATTGAAGATATCGATCGAAAAAAAATGATAACAGTGGAAAACGAAGAGAATGCACTGCACGAAAAACTTCCTGAATGTATTGACACGGAGATTGATGGAGACAACGTTGCCGTCCATCATGATCAAGACAGTACAGTTGACAGTAATTCGTTACCGACAAATGAGACTACCGCCGACTCGAAGAACGAAGAAAATATCAAAGAGAATGCTGAGTTGGCTGAAAGATTCCAAAGAGAAGCCGTGATAATGAATGACGCTTTCATCAGATTCATTCATAACAACTTTGGTCGACTTTCTGCAGAACAATTGGAATTAGCAAACTCTGTGCGATCAGCAACAGTGTCTTCAATCAAAGAAATGTCGAGCTATTTGGAGAACGAAGAGTTAAACTACTCGGCAGAAGAACTTGGAGAGGATGAATGGGAACTTCTGTGTCAGTATGTTAGAATCTGTCACAAAGTTCTTGTTGGAGAGGAGGACTGTGAAGAAATTGAACAAGTGAGTTGACTCACTGTGGATTATCAACGCTTTTGTAGGCAACTAACAAACTTGAACTGAATAATCTCCGTTTATCCTATCTAGCTCATTACGAAGCTCAGCGATTGAAGGAAATCAAGGAAAATATGGAAAACAAAGTTGGTGTTTATCTTTTTGATTTTCTGATGATTTTGTAATGATTCGCAGGAAAAACAATCAAACCGATCCGAAAACGACTTGGTTTATCTTCAAAGCATACGTGAAACATCAGGCCTTGATGATAACCAAGAGTGCTACAGTACGAAGCATATGAATGATATCGAAGCATTCGAAGAGAAGAAGGAAGAGGACGATTATAAGGCAGAGAAAATGACAGAGGAAGTAGTTTTTTTATTATTTGACTGATTCACATACTGGAAATATAGGAAATCCGTATGATGAAACTATATATGAAAACAAGCCGTCCTGGAAGATCAACCGATGATCCTACATGGGATTATCAGGATTCTGACGAAGATTGTTAAACCCAAAATCAAAACTCAATCAATGATCTCATTTCTTATCATATATATATATATATGTGAATATATTTATCTTTTTGTAAAATAAAGTATATTATGCTCTAATGCTATCATCTGACATATTCAAAATACTCATCTATACATGAAGCTAATCAATTCATATCCAATACATTATTGCAGAAGGGGATCAGTAGAGTGAAAGTAGAATTTGTAGAATAGTATGCTCCGCATTGCGTAGGTGATAATCAATACCGTGAATTTATCAAAAAAGAAATAAATAATATGGAAAAATGTTTAAAACTTTTATTGAAAATGAAAAAACATAGAAGGGATTGTATTTCAAATGAATAATGTTCATTAGTGAATAGTACAAGCGGCATTTTCATTAGTTAGTAGTCATCATCCGAATCATCATCATAGTCCCAAGTGGGAATATCTGTGGATGTACCAGGTCGCGAAACCTTCATATACAAATGCATCATTCGAATTTGCTGAAAAGTGATAATAGTATATTGTATCAGAGACGCATTACCTCAGCTGTCATATCCATATCGGATGTTCTTTCAGATAAATCGATTGGCGATTGGATGGTTGGATAGTCTTCTAATGACAAATCTGCCATTCCATTGTCATCCAATTTGAACGGCATGCGTCTCATATTACATTCGGGACAACCTGTCATTGCGGCAGAGGGAAATGTTATAAGAAAATACTGAAAGAGGTTTTATAATACTTTGAATAAGTACACAATCCTAAGAGGAATAATATGAAAAATGATGACAATCGCATGTGATTAAGTCATAAGGTTTTTCCGGGAAAAAAAATATGAACGATAATCTTTGCGGTCTGGCGCGAAAAATAAGACGAAACCAAAAAATATATGAAAGGTAGAGATAAGATTATGTATAAGACTGCAATAATGTATTGGATATGAATTGATTAGCTTCATGTATAGATGAGTATTTTGAATATGTCAGATGATAGCATTAGAGCATAATATACTTTATTTTACAAAAAGATAAATATATTCACATATATATATATATATGATAAGAAATGAGATCATTGATTGAGTTTTGATTTTGGGTTTAACAATCTTCGTCAGAATCCTGATAATCCCATGTAGGATCATCGGTTGATCTTCCAGGACGGCTTGTTTTCATATATAGTTTCATCATACGGATTTCCTATATTTCCAGTATGTGAATCAGTCAAATAATAAAAAAACTACTTCCTCTGTCATTTTCTCTGCCTTATAATCGTCCTCTTCCTTCTTCTCTTCGAATGCTTCGATATCATTCATATGCTTCGTACTGTAGCACTCTTGGTTATCATCAAGGCCTGATGTTTCACGTATGCTTTGAAGATAAACCAAGTCGTTTTCGGATCGGTTTGATTGTTTTTCCTGCGAATCATTACAAAATCATCAGAAAATCAAAAAGATAAACACCAACTTTGTTTTCCATATTTTCCTTGATTTCCTTCAATCGCTGAGCTTCGTAATGAGCTAGATAGGATAAACGGAGATTATTCAGTTCAAGTTTGTTAGTTGCCTACAAAAGCGTTGATAATCCACAGTGAGTCAACTCACTTGTTCAATTTCTTCACAGTCCTCCTCTCCAACAAGAACTTTGTGACAGATTCTAACATACTGACACAGAAGTTCCCATTCATCCTCTCCAAGTTCTTCTGCCGAGTAGTTTAACTCTTCGTTCTCCAAATAGCTCGACATTTCTTTGATTGAAGACACTGTTGCTGATCGCACAGAGTTTGCTAATTCCAATTGTTCTGCAGAAAGTCGACCAAAGTTGTTATGAATGAATCTGATGAAAGCGTCATTCATTATCACGGCTTCTCTTTGGAATCTTTCAGCCAACTCAGCATTCTCTTTGATATTTTCTTCGTTCTTCGAGTCGGCGGTAGTCTCATTTGTCGGTAACGAATTACTGTCAACTGTACTGTCTTGATCATGATGGACGGCAACGTTGTCTCCATCAATCTCCGTGTCAATACATTCAGGAAGTTTTTCGTGCAGTGCATTCTCTTCGTTTTCCACTGTTATCATTTTTTTTCGATCGATATCTTCAATCAGGCCTTCAGTTTTTGGAAATTTTTCGGGACAATCTGAATCTTCTTTGAATCGTAATGTGAATAATCAGGAGAACGGCAAATTGCATGAGCAGAATAGAACTCTGTTGGAGAACCTAAGCCGACAAAAGGAAGAATGTACGGAATACTTGAATCATAGTCGTCGTCGGAAACATTCTAAACGTAATGAAATAGGTAGAAAACAAGACTTAGTCACTTACACTTCTGGATACCAACTTATCGTTGTTATCAGCATATTTCTGCATCAAACTCAGAAACCACTCGTAAAGTTGTAATCCCTTACATTTAGAACTGAGGTTACTGAATTTGCAGCTTAATTGAGCTATGCTATCAAAACGAACTGTTCTTGTAGAAATTTCTGAAGGACTGGTTCCCGTTTCTGCAGTATCTGCTCTCTTATATGACTGCAAGCATTCATAATTGTCGTAATATGAGTTCAAAAACTCACTTTTTATATTTTTTGAGTATGATTGCATATTTGATTGCTATGGTTAGAGTTATGAAATCCAGCATACATGGGTCATTCAAGTACAACGATGACTGTAGAGTGATTTGTGGAAAACTGCTGAAAAGCATGCTCATCAATTCTCATGTTCTGATAGAAAATCTCACCCGTAGGCTCCTAGCACTTGTCTTTGAACAAAATCTGGCGATATCTCCCAAATGTTCTTAATTTCCTTCAATAAACATTATTTTCATTTTACTTGATTGACGATATAACTAACACTGAAGATTTTTACCAATTTCAAGCTTATATTCGTGAACCTCTTGACTGAATAATCCATCGAATGAAATTCCTCATCTATTTTAACCATCTGTGACATGGCTAGTGTATGAGAAATAGGAAGAATAAACGTACAACGTATTCACATTTGGCGACGTTCGGGTTAAAACGATCAATAAGACGCACATCATAGATTGGCGCAACACTAATGAAGAAACGTGCAATGAAGATGAATTAAAAACTAACGGTGGTTGGTAGTTGGAGAGTTTTTGGAAATCCACGACTATCCCATCGTAGCAAGAAAAGTTCTGTAGAGCAGGATCAGCGTTCTTGTTTTGTTTCTCTTTGTTAACAGATCGTTTAACCGAACTATTCTTCTTTCCACCGTTTTTGGGCATGTCTTTCTATAAAAGATAATTCATACAGTAAGCTGCAAGGAAACACAAATTAGAAATGAAAGCCCAATTAATGAGTTAACGAAATATAGTCGATGACAAATCTTCATTGATTTACACATTTAGATTAGGAGGAAGAGTTATATACATTATCGACAGATTGATATTGATTGGAGGGTCATATGCATCTATCACCGCACAAACTACATGTGGTTATAATGCAATAGGGTACCTGTAGAAGCGAGCGACGTGCGTGCACACTGTATGCACGTGACTAAGTTCAGCTTCTGCACATGTGTGTATGAGTGTGTGTGTGCGCGTGCATGTGTGCGTGTGTGTGTGTGTGTGTGTGCGTATGTGAATGTATATAAATATATGATATGTATATGCATATCTGCAATCTGTTGTATAATTCGTGTAAGACTTTTCAGAAAAAAGCTTTCGAGAGACACAGTGATTAGCATCGAAGATGGGTGAAACTTCAATGCCATTCCGAATGATCGCAGTTTAAGTCGAGCAGAAAGAAATTGGAGCAATGTTCTCGAAAGTTATAGAAAATTGGTTGCCTTTGATTCCACTCATACTGATTAGCGTCATGAACTGCGTCAAAAGATTTTCATGAAGGCACTCATGTGTAGAATATTTGACTTCCAAATAGAAACGAAATTGAAGAAGTTGGTAGTAATATGTGCAAATGGAAGCTCAATGTGCAAATTAGAGAGAATGTCTTCTTACAAACATTAGATATGCAAACGAGAAAAAATGGTTGAAAGGTTCATATTGCGTTCGGTTGCATTTGCTAAAGACGACTGCAACCTCTCAACAGCTTCCAGCATTTCATTTAAGTGAACCTTGCGTCTCCAGATGGTTCTCATCATCTCTATCTTCTGATCTATCTACTAAAGAGTTTGATCATCCACACGTGTAAACCTGTAACATGGCTCTTCCAAAGAATCCCACTTCAGTTTTAAAAGTTATTATCAATGATAAGATCAGATGGCATTGTAAAGACATCATTCTACTTTCTCCTTCCTCTACTTGTAATTCAAATGATTCCAGATGAGATGGTAATTAGGGAGTTCGTGGAGATCTGGACTCCGTTCTTCGAAGAACGCCAATTAGTTGTAAATGTTTACTCCCATCACGCTACTTGTGCTTATTTGGAAATACTCTGAACGACTTACACCCAGGAATTTGATATTATGGATGAACCACTTGTGTTATATGAGTAACATGCTGTTTTAGCATTTCTTTCGCTATTGTTCAAACAATAAATCGTTTTCATCATGAACGTTTTCATTTCATTCCATAACTTCTCGAAATGCATATCTCAGAATTCTTGTAACTCTGATAACGTTTTCCAATTGATAACTCATTCTCTATCATTTCGACGTGGTAAACATCTGTTTTACAAACTCTGTGAAATCTGATTCCATTTTACTTTTTTTCATTTTCAAGTTTCAGAAAAGAAATATGGAATGCCAACGCATCTACAAGGTGTTGATCCTTATGATTACAGGTACAACTATTCGATGAAATCTCTCTCATTCATGCATTTACTAATAGCCTTACTCCTCATCAAGTTCATAGCAGTCATGAGCTGCATGATTCTCATAAAACCATGTAACAGACTCATTGCATACGTCTTGGGCCATCACAGCAGCGTTTCCGGTTCAACGGAATGAGTAAGAGCTTTATGAGATTCATTTTTGCATGCAATCGTCTGTTGCAGATACATGACAACGTTAAGCCGCTAGAAGTCAGAAGTCTTTTGAGACAAAATGATGAACTGACATCATCATATCAAAATCAATAATAAACGTTCATCTCAATATCTGCTTAACATCATATACTATTACATATAATTAAACAACTTAACTTCATTAAATCATATGCTTTACATAAACAATGAAATTGTTCTCGAAAGAAATCGCAAATCTAGTTTTTCAAGTTTAGTGGACGTTCCGCATTCTCACGAACATTACGAGTTTGAGCGTATAGAACCTATTTGGGGCCACATCAGTAATTTGAATTAAGGAGTGTTAACATTCTCAGTCAATAGACCTTTTTAGTTTCATTTGTTAACAGATCTAAAACATAGAATGGTTTTTCAATAGCTTCCCCCAAAAACCTATTTGAAATTTAGACGGATAGTGAAAGATTTTGATTAAAAAATTTCAATCATGGTTGTTACGCAAGAACTATGAAAATGTCATACAAAATTGGTTTGCGAAAAGTATTTAAAATCATTAGTCTATGAAGAGAGAATACTATTGTGGAGCTTTACATTCAATTCGTATTTTAATTCAATAGAAATTTGGTTTATATAGCATATTACAAGCAAATAATTATTGAATGGAATGGTGGAATAATATTATTGGTCAGTCGTAGTGTACTTTGGGCCCGCCACCCCCTCAGTACAGTCCTAGAGTGATGCCCCGCCCACTTGTTGTTGTTACCAGCGGAGGCCACGCCCACTCGGAACCGTTCCAAAATTCAAGGTATACATCTTATTTAATGGTTACGGTAATAGTGATGACACATTTTTCTACAAAAAATGATGATATGGTTTATTATATATCATCTCCAGTCCATCTGCAGATAAATCCATTACTTTATTTTATATTATTTTATAGTTAATTTTATTATTTTTTATTCATTTTTCACTGTTTATTACCGTTCATGTTTTATTTTTGGAAATACGATTCGATGTTTGTTCATGCTCGTCAAGCTGTTTTTTTTTGATTATTTGGAATTTGAAATTTTCTTGTTCGTGTTTTATTTGTTTCGTTCTTTTCTCCTTTTTCGTTTTTATTCTCACTAATAGGTTTCTTATTCGCTCATCCATCAGTTAAGGTTTAGACTTTGACTGATTCGAGTTTTGTTCATGATTCTCTAGCTGTAATTACTCTGTTTTACAATAATGTTAACTGTTCCTTTGCTATTTCCAGACATCGACATTTTTGCATTGATTTTTCGTTTCTTCTTTGATTTTGTTTGTTCTTTTTCGTTTTTTCTCCGATTTTTCATTCATATACTTCAGGTAATAATAATAATAATGTTCTGCGGACCTTTCGTTTACTCTGAAGTCGAGCACGAGGAGGCCATTGAAGCCCGAGCTGAGGAATCTGAGGAGATGGATCGAACAATCAATGAATGTAATTTGGACGCTTATGAACTGTCGTACGGTTGCGGTCTGATTGTGGATTTCGAGAGGCTCCATCCTTACATTCCTCCGTAAGTTGTTTAATTATTAACTGTCAGTAATTATTGATTTTTAGTGTATCTCCTATAAGCGATATCAGATATGTTGATTACTTCAATCCAGTCTTCCTGAAAACAGAGCATATTGTGAGTTATATTTCTAATGTTTGGAATGTTTATGTATTTGTGTTTAGATGATTAGAGTCAACGACGAGTTCCAATTCGCTGAGTTCTCCGTGAGACATTTCTGCAAACCCAACGAATTCTTACTACGAGCGATTGCTGTGAGTTTATTTTGAACAAGCTTTGATTCGCATTGATTTTTTATTAATTTTTTTTTCCAATATTCATCAATAATTTTAGGAATTGAAGAGTCCAGCTGATGCTAACTACCGTTTCATTGAACGCATAATTTACTCCACGTACTCGTGAGTCTTGTTAGCTACTGACAAATATTTTCTTGAATTGTTTCCAGGCGTTTTCCCAATTTCAATTTCATCCAGAAAGATGCCGATGGAGGATGGATGCAGGGAACTCGATCAGGTATCGATTTTCATATGTTTTTTTTATATTTTCATTAGTTTCAGTAATGTGAAAGTTTGCGCCGATGCAAATGTTGCTTTGGAGGATATATGCGTGTTCAACTTCATCAATTTGGTTATAATCATGAAGTACATCAAAATTCTAGAGAATTTCGATATGTGAGTCATATATTTCCATTTGTGTTCATGTCATCATTGCTTCAGAGATTCGAGAGCAACTATTCTGAAGGACCGTAAGCCATTGCTGAAGGATTACATGCCTGAAAAGTGAGTTGAATTCCAAGTTTTTTTCTATTAATCTCATAATTCAGCTCTGTTATCGATAATCCAAGAGCCTTGGAGTATTATGAATGGTTCTTAAGCTTGATGGAAACCTATTCTGAGCACAATGCTGAACTCTACGAGAAAAGCGTACGATTCTTTTTTAAGATTAGATCATTATTCATATATTTCAGAGAAACTCTTGCTGTCCTGAATCTGGATACCCGTTCCTCATGCCTTTCGTTGGTGCAGGACCAATGGCGGAGTTCAAGGAGATCCAGCACAAGTTCCGAACTGATTTCGATGAAGACCTGGAGAACAAAGTGAAGATCGAGCCCGGATTGATGGCCGATGAATCAGAAAACACTCCAGTCACTGATGACGTTCCAACTAGAGTTATTCTTTCTCCAAAAAGGACCAGAAGTGTCGCTATCAAGGAGGAGCAACCAACCGAAACGACAGAAGCTCCACTCGAAGAAACTGAAAACAAGAAGATACGCAAGGAATCTGATCTGTTCAATGAAGCCCTCTCAAATATGATACTCGAAGAATACGACGATCCATCTCAGAGGATTCTTGACATTGTGGAAACTCTGAAAGAAATTTCCTATGAAACAATCATGGAGATGAACACCGATTTGGAAGCTACCGAGAAAACATTAACTGCAGTTTCCAACTATAAGGATACGGAATGGGAGCTTATCCGAAGATACGTTCGAATGTGCAAGAAGGTCTTCATTGGAGATGGGCTTGATGAAAGAATCGATCAGGTAATTCATATAAAAGTTGATATAACCCTCTTGAATATTTCAGGCAAAAACAAAAGGAGAACTGAATGATATCCGCCTCTCCTACATGGAAGAATACAAGCAGATGTATAGTGGCGAGAAGCCAATGATCAGAGTTGGTTCCTACAAAGTTAACTGCGAGCATCATTTCCTTTCAGAGAAAAAGGGCGTTGTGTAGTTGTAATAGTATCATGACCGACATCAAAATCGAGAACACAGCAGAAGAAGAAGAGAACACAATCTTGCGCCGAGATTCACCATTCTCTTTTGCTAATCAGATCCCTAGTCCTCCTTCTCATCTAGACTTTGACGCTGAAGTAGATGTAGTAGAACCCGAGTTTGAGAAGCCAGCTATAGCTTACAAGAAGCGAAGATGTACAATTTTTCTGTGAATATTCCTCCTGTATTAAGCGCATAGAGTTGTATAGATATAATATAGAAATTTTTATTTTATATTTTTTAGTTCATACCTTTGTACATTAAATTATGTTTTATAGTCAATCAGTATATTAGCTTTCATCGGTTCCGACCACCTTTATTTTGATATTACCTTTTGGTTTTGCTTATCTTAGGACTGCTTAAGGATGAGTTCACTTATGCTAGGGCTTCATCATACAACGTTCCTCGCTTTCCAGCATCGTGATGCCATATCAGTCTGCATAGCTATCATGAGCTTCTAGAGGTATCATTTCTTATTTTAACTTTTCAAAATCTTAGGATCACTCGAGGATGGGGCTTTCCCATACCGGTACGCTTGGTTCTGCACATACTGATGCCTCATCAGTCTGCATAGCTATCATGAGCTTCTATAGGTATCATTATTAATTCATCTTTTCAAATCTTAGGTTCGATTGAGGATGGGGCTTTCCCATATTATTCGCTCATCCATCAGTTAAGGTTTAGACTTTGACTGATTCGAGTTTTGTTCATGATTCTCTAGCTGTAATTACTCTGTTTTACAATAATGTTAACTGTTCCTTTGCTATTTCCAGACATCGACATTTTTGCATTGATTTTTCGTTTCTTCTTTGATTTTGTTTGTTCTTTTTCGTTTTTTCTCCGATTTTTCATTCATATACTTCAGGTAATAATAATAATAATGTTCTGCGGACCTTTCGTTTACTCTGAAGTCGAGCACGAGGAGGCCATTGAAGCCCGAGCTGAGGAATCTGAGGAGATGGATCGAACAATCAATGAATGTAATTTGGACGCTTATGAACTGTCGTACGGTTGCGGTCTGATTGTGGATTTCGAGAGGCTCCATCCTTACATTCCTCCGTAAGTTGTTTAATTATTAACTGTCAGTAATTATTGATTTTTAGTGTATCTCCTATAAGCGATATCAGATATGTTGATTACTTCAATCCAGTCTTCCTGAAAACAGAGCATATTGTGAGTTATATTTCTAATGTTTGGAATGTTTATGTATTTGTGTTTAGATGATTAGAGTCAACGACGAGTTCCAATTCGCTGAGTTCTCCGTGAGACATTTCTGCAAACCCAACGAATTCTTACTACGAGCGATTGCTGTGAGTTTATTTTGAACAAGCTTTGATTCGCATTGATTTTTTATTAATTTTTTTTTCCAATATTCATCAATAATTTTAGGAATTGAAAGTCCAGCTGATGCTAACTACCGTTTCATTGAACGCATAATTTACTCCACGTACTCGTGAGTCTTGTTAGCTACTGACAAATATTTTCTTGAATTGTTTCCAGGCGTTTTCCCAATTTCAATTTCATCCAGAAAGATGCCGATGGAGGATGGATGCAGGGAACTCGATCAGGTATCGATTTTCATATGTTTTTTTTATATTTTCATTAGTTTCAGTAATGTGAAAGTTTGCGCCGATGCAAATGTTGCTTTGGAGGATATATGCGTGTTCAACTTCATCAATTTGGTTATAATCATGAAGTACATCAAAATTCTAGAGAATTTCGATATGTGAGTCATATATTTCCATTTGTGTTCATGTATCATTGCTTCAGAGATTCGAGAGCAACTATTCTGAAGGACCGTAAGCCATTGCTGAAGGATTACATGCCTGAAAAGTGAGTTGAATTCCAAGTTTTTTTCTATTAATCTCATAATTCAGCTCTGTTATCGATAATCCAAGAGCCTTGGAGTATTATGAATGGTTCTTAAGCTTGATGGAAACCTATTCTGAGCACAATGCTGAACTCTACGAGAAAAGCGTACGATTCTTTTTTAAGATTAGATCATTATTCATATATTTCAGAGAAACTCTTGCTGTCCTGAATCTGGATACCCGTTCCTCATGCCTTTCGTTGGTGCAGGACCAATGGCGGAGTTCAAGGAGATCCAGCACAAGTTCCGAACTGATTTCGATGAAGACCTGGAGAACAAAGTGAAGATCGAGCCCGGATTGATGGCCGATGAATCAGAAAACACTCCAGTCACTGATGACGTTCCAACTAGAGTTATTCTTTCTCCAAAAAGGACCAGAAGTGTCGCTATCAAGGAGGAGCAACCAACCGAAACGACAGAAGCTCCACTCGAAGAAACTGAAAACAAGAAGATACGCAAGGAATCTGATCTGTTCAATGAAGCCCTCTCAAATATGATACTCGAAGAATACGACGATCCATCTCAGAGGATTCTTGACATTGTGGAAACTCTGAAAGAAATTTCCTATGAAACAATCATGGAGATGAACACCGATTTGGAAGCTACCGAGAAAACATTAACTGCAGTTTCCAACTATAAGGATACGGAATGGGAGCTTATCCGAAGATACGTTCGAATGTGCAAGAAGGTCTTCATTGGAGATGGGCTTGATGAAAGAATCGATCAGGTAATTCATATAAAAGTTGATATAACCCTCTTGAATATTTCAGGCAAAAACAAAAGGAGAACTGAATGATATCCGCCTCTCCTACATGGAAGAATACAAGCAGATGTATAGTGGCGAGAAGCCAATGATCAGAGTTGGTTCCTACAAAGTTAACTGCGAGCATCATTTCCTTTCAGAGAAAAAGGGCGTTGTGTAGTTGTAATAGTATCATGACCGACATCAAAATCGAGAACACAGCAGAAGAAGAAGAGAACACAATCTTGCGCCGAGATTCACATTCTCTTTTGCTAATCAGATCCCTAGTCCTCCTTCTCATCTAGACTTTGACGCTGAAGTAGATGTAGTAGAACCCGAGTTTGAGAAGCCAGCTATAGCTTACAAGAAGCGAAGATGTACAATTTTTCTGTGAATATTCCTCCTGTATTAAGCGCATAGAGTTGTATAGATATAATATAGAAATTTTTATTTTATATTTTTTAGTTCATACCTTTGTACATTAAATTATGTTTTATAGTCAATCAGTATATTAGCTTTCATCGGTTCCGACCACCTTTATTTTGATATTACCTTTTGGTTTTGCTTATCTTAGGACTGCTTAAGGATGAGTTCACTTTGCTAGGGCTTCATCATACAACGTTCCTCGCTTTCCAGCATCGTGATGCCATATCAGTCTGCATAGCTATCATGAGCTTCTAGAGGTATCATTTCTTATTTTAACTTTTCAAAATCTTAGGATCACTCGAGGATGGGGCTTTCCCATACCGGTACGCTTGGTTCTGCACATACTGATGCCTCATCAGTCTGCATAGCTATCATGAGCTTCTATAGGTATCATTATTAATTCATCTTTTCAAAATCTTAGGTTCGATTGAGGATGGGGCTTTCCCATATTATTCGCTCATCCATCAGTTAAGGTTTAGACTTTGACTGATTCGAGTTTTGTTCATGATTCTCTAGCTGTAATTACTCTGTTTTACAATAATGTTAACTGTTCCTTTGCTATTTCCAGACATCGACATTTTTGCATTGATTTTTCGTTTCTTCTTTGATTTTGTTTGTTCTTTTTCGTTTTTTCTCCGATTTTTCATTCATATACTTCAGGTAATAATAATAATAATGTTCTGCGGACCTTTCGTTTACTCTGAAGTCGAGCACGAGGAGGCCATTGAAGCCCGAGCTGAGGAATCTGAGGAGATGGATCGAACAATCAATGAATGTAATTTGGACGCTTATGAACTGTCGTACGGTTGCGGTCTGATTGTGGATTTCGAGAGGCTCCATCCTTACATTCCTCCGTAAGTTGTTTAATTATTAACTGTCAGTAATTATTGATTTTTAGTGTATCTCCTATAAGCGATATCAGATATGTTGATTACTTCAATCCAGTCTTCCTGAAAACAGAGCATATTGTGAGTTATATTTTAATGTTTGGAATGTTTATGTATTTGTGTTTAGATGATTAGAGTCAACGACGAGTTCCAATTCGCTGAGTTCTCCGTGAGACATTTCTGCAAACCCAACGAATTCTTACTACGAGCGATTGCTGTGAGTTTATTTTGAACAAGCTTTGATTCGCATTGATTTTTTATTAATTTTTTTTTCCAATATTCATCAATAATTTTAGGAATTGAAAGTCCAGCTGATGCTAACTACCGTTTCATTGAACGCATAATTTACTCCACGTACTCGTGAGTCTTGTTAGCTACTGACAAATATTTTCTTGAATTGTTTCCAGGCGTTTTCCCAATTTCAATTTCATCCAGAAAGATGCCGATGGAGGATGGATGCAGGGAACTCGATCAGGTATCGATTTTCATATGTTTTTTTTATATTTTCATTAGTTTCAGTAATGTGAAAGTTTGCGCCGATGCAAATGTTGCTTTGGAGGATATATGCGTGTTCAACTTCATCAATTTGGTTATAATCATGAAGTACATCAAAATTCTAGAGAATTTCGATATGTGAGTCATATATTTCCATTTGTGTTCATGTATCATTGCTTCAGAGATTCGAGAGCAACTATTCTGAAGGACCGTAAGCCATTGCTGAAGGATTACATGCCTGAAGAGTGAGTTGAATTCAAGTTTTTTTCTATTAATCTCATAATTCAGCTCTGTTATCGATAATCCAAGAGCCTTGGAGTATTATGAATGGTTCTTAAGCTTGATGGAAACCTATTCTGAGCACAATGCTGAACTCTACGAGAAAAGCGTACGATTCTTATTTTAAGATTAGATCATTATTCATATATTTCAGAGAAACTCTTGCTGTCCTGAATCTGGATACCCGTTCCTCATGCCTTTCGTTGGTGCAGGACCAATGGCGGAGTTCAAGGAGATCCAGCACAAGTTCCGAACTGATTTCGATGAAGACCTGGAGAACAAAGTGAAGATCGAGCCCGGATTGATGGCCGATGAATCAGAAAACACTCCAGTCACTGATGACGTTCCAACTAGAGTTATTCTTTCTCCAAAAAGGACCAGAAGTGTCGCTATCAAGGAGGAGCAACCAACCGAAACGACAGAAGCTCCACTCGAAGAAACTGAAAACAAGAAGATACGCAAGGAATCTGATCTGTTCAATGAAGCCCTCTCAAATATGATACTCGAAGAATACGACGATCCATCTC
This sequence comes from Auanema freiburgensis, assembly GCA_030370435.1. Lineage (NCBI taxonomy): Eukaryota > Metazoa > Nematoda > Chromadorea > Rhabditida > Rhabditidae > Auanema > Auanema freiburgense. The sequence goes on along the minus strand of CM059371.1, from coordinate 2,987,014 downwards.
AGAGGATTCTTGACATTGTGGAAACTCTGAAAGAAATTTCCTATGAAACAATCATGGAGATGAACACCGATTTGGAAGCTACCGAGAAAACATTAACTGCAGTTTCCAACTATAAGGATACGGAATGGGAGCTTATCCGAAGATACGTTCGAATGTGCAAGAAGGTCTTCATTGGAGATGGGCTTGATGAAAGAATCGATCAGGTAATTCATATAAAAGTTGATATAACCCTCTTGAATATTTCAGGCAAAAACAAAAGGAGAACTGAATGATATCCGCCTCTCCTACATGGAAGAATACAAGCAGATGTATAGTGGCGAGAAGCCAATGATCAGAGTTGGTTCCTACAAAGTTAACTGCGAGCATCATTTCCTTTCAGAGAAAAAGGGCGTTGTGTAGTTGTAATAGTATCATGACCGACATCAAAATCGAGAACACAGCAGAAGAAGAAGAGAACACAATCTTGCGCCGAGATTCACCATTCTCTTTTGCTAATCAGATCCCTAGTCCTCCTTCTCATCTAGACTTTGACGCTGAAGTAGATGTAGTAGAACCCGAGTTTGAGAAGCCAGCTATAGCTTACAAGAAGCGAAGATGTACAATTTTTCTGTGAATATTCCTCCTGTATTAAGCGCATAGAGTTGTATAGATATAATATAGAAATTTTTATTTTATATTTTTTAGTTCATACCTTTGTACATTAAATTATGTTTTATAGTCAATCAGTATATTAGCTTTCATCGGTTCCGACCACCTTTATTTTGATATTACCTTTTGGTTTTGCTTATCTTAGGACTGCTTAAGGATGAGTTCACTTATGCTAGGGCTTCATCATACAACGTTCCTCGCTTTCCAGCATCGTGATGCCATATCAGTCTGCATAGCTATCATGAGCTTCTAGAGGTATCATTTCTTATTTTAACTTTTCAAAATCTTAGGATCACTCGAGGATGGGGCTTTCCCATACCGGTACGCTTGGTTCTGCACATACTGATGCCTCATCAGTCTGCATAGCTATCATGAGCTTCTATAGGTATCATTATTAATTCATCTTTTCAAAATCTTAGGTTCGATTGAGGATGGGGCTTTCCCATATTATTCGCTCATCCATCAGTTAAGGTTTAGACTTTGACTGATTCGAGTTTTGTTCATGATTCTCTAGCTGTAATTACTCTGTTTTACAATAATGTTAACTGTTCCTTTGCTATTTCCAGACATCGACATTTTTGCATTGATTTTTCGTTTCTTCTTTGATTTTGTTTGTTCTTTTTCGTTTTTTCTCCGATTTTTCATTCATATACTTCAGGTAATAATAATAATAATGTTCTGCGGACCTTTCGTTTACTCTGAAGTCGAGCACGAGGAGGCCATTGAAGCCCGAGCTGAGGAATCTGAGGAGATGGATCGAACAATCAATGAATGTAATTTGGACGCTTATGAACTGTCGTACGGTTGCGGTCTGATTGTGGATTTCGAGAGGCTCCATCCTTACATTCCTCCGTAAGTTGTTTAATTATTAACTGTCAGTAATTATTGATTTTTAGTGTATCTCCTATAAGCGATATCAGATATGTTGATTACTTCAATCCAGTCTTCCTGAAAACAGAGCATATTGTGAGTTATATTTATAATGTTTGGAATGTTTATGTATTTGTGTTTAGATGATTAGAGTCAACGACGAGTTCCAATTCGCTGAGTTCTCCGTGAGACATTTCTGCAAACCCAACGAATTCTTACTACGAGCGATTGCTGTGAGTTTATTTTGAACAAGCTTTGATTCGCATTGATTTTTTATTAATTTTTTTTTCCAATATTCATCAATAATTTTAGGAATTGAAAAGTCCAGCTGATGCTAACTACCGTTTCATTGAACGCATAATTTACTCCACGTACTCGTGAGTCTTGTTAGCTACTGACAAATATTTTCTTGAATTGTTTCCAGGCGTTTTCCCAATTTCAATTTCATCCAGAAAGATGCCGATGGAGGATGTGATGCAGGGAACTCGATCAGGTATCGATTTTCATATGTTTTTTTTATATTTTCATTAGTTTCAGTAATGTGAAAGTTTGCGCCGATGCAAATGTTGCTTTGGAGGATATATGCGTGTTCAACTTCATCAATTTGGTTATAATCATGAAGTACATCAAAATTCTAGAGAATTTCGATATGTGAGTCATATATTTCCATTTGTGTTCATGTCATCATTGCTTCAGAGATTCGAGAGCAACTATTCTGAAGGACCGTAAGCCATTGCTGAAGGATTACATGCCTGAAGAGTGAGTTGAATTCAAGTTTTTTTCTATTAATCTCATAATTCAGCTCTGTTATCGATAATCCAAGAGCCTTGGAGTATTATGAATGGTTCTTAAGCTTGATGGAAACCTATTCTGAGCACAATGCTGAACTCTACGAGAAAAGCGTACGATTCTTATTTTAAGATTAGATCATTATTCATATATTTCAGAGAAACTCTTGCTGTCCTGAATCTGGATACCCGTTCCTCATGCCTTTCGTTGGTGCAGGACCAATGGCGGAGTTCAAGGAGATCCAGCACAAGTTCCGAACTGATTTCGATGAAGACCTGGAGAACAAAGTGAAGATCGAGCCCGGATTGATGGCCGATGAATCAGAAAACACTCCAGTCACTGATGACGTTCCAACTAGAGTTATTCTTTCTCCAAAAAGGACCAGAAGTGTCGCTATCAAGGAGGAGCAACCAACCGAAACGACAGAAGCTCCACTCGAAGAAACTGAAAACAAGAAGATACGCAAGGAATCTGATCTGTTCAATGAAGCCCTCTCAAATATGATACTCGAAGAATACGACGATCCATCTCAGAGGATTCTTGACATTGTGGAAACTCTGAAAGAAATTTCCTATGAAACAATCATGGAGATGAACACCGATTTGGAAGCTACCGAGAAAACATTAACTGCAGTTTCCAACTATAAGGATACGGAATGGGAGCTTATCCGAAGATACGTTCGAATGTGCAAGAAGGTCTTCATTGGAGATGGGCTTGATGAAAGAATCGATCAGGTAATTCATATAAAAGTTGATATAACCCTCTTGAATATTTCAGGCAAAAACAAAAGGAGAACTGAATGATATCCGCCTCTCCTACATGGAAGAATACAAGCAGATGTATAGTGGCGAGAAGCCAATGATCAGAGTTGGTTCCTACAAAGTTAACTGCGAGCATCATTTCCTTTCAGAGAAAAAGGGCGTTGTGTAGTTGTAATAGTATCATGACCGACATCAAAATCGAGAACACAGCAGAAGAAGAAGAGAACACAATCTTGCGCCGAGATTCACCATTCTCTTTTGCTAATCAGATCCCTAGTCCTCCTTCTCATCTAGACTTTGACGCTGAAGTAGATGTAGTAGAACCCGAGTTTGAGAAGCCATCTATAGCTTACAAGAAGCGAAGATGTACAATTTTTCTGTGAATATTCCTCCTGTATTAAGCGCATAGAGTTGTATAGATATAATATAGAAATTTTTATTTTATATTTTTTAGTTCATACCTTTGTACATTAAATTATGTTTTATAGTCAATCAGTATATTAGCTTTCATCGGTTCCGACCACCTTTATTTTGATATTACCTTTTGGTTTTGCTTATCTTAGGACTGCTTAAGGATGAGTTCACTTATGCTAGGGCTTCATCATACAACGTTCCTCGCTTTCCAGCATCGTGATGCCATATCAGTCTGCATAGCTATCATGAGCTTCTAGAGGTATCATTTCTTATTTTAACTTTTCAAAATCTTAGGATCACTCGAGGATGGGGCTTTCCCATACCGGTACGCTTGGTTCTGCACATACTGATGCCTCATCAGTCTGCATAGCTATCATGAGCTTCTATAGGTATCATTATTAATTCATCTTTTCAAAATCTTAGGTTCGATTGAGGATGGGGCTTTCCCATATTATTCGCTCATCCATCAGTTAAGGTTTAGACTTTGACTGATTCGAGTTTTGTTCATGATTCTCTAGCTGTAATTACTCTGTTTTACAATAATGTTAACTGTTCCTTTGCTATTTCCAGACATCGACATTTTTGCATTGATTTTTCGTTTCTTCTTTGATTTTGTTTGTTCTTTTTCGTTTTTTCTCCGATTTTTCATTCATATACTTCAGGTAATAATAATAATAATGTTCTGCGGACCTTTCGTTTACTCTGAAGTCGAGCACGAGGAGGCCATTGAAGCCCGAGCTGAGGAATCTGAGGAGATGGATCGAACAATCAATGAATGTAATTTGGACGCTTATGAACTGTCGTACGGTTGCGGTCTGATTGTGGATTTCGAGAGGCTCCATCCTTACATTCCTCCGTAAGTTGTTTAATTATTAACTGTCAGTAATTATTGATTTTTAGTGTATCTCCTATAAGCGATATCAGATATGTTGATTACTTCAATCCAGTCTTCCTGAAAACAGAGCATATTGTGAGTTATATTTATAATGTTTGGAATGTTTATGTATTTGTGTTTAGATGATTAGAGTCAACGACGAGTTCCAATTCGCTGAGTTCTCCGTGAGACATTTCTGCAAACCCAACGAATTCTTACTACGAGCGATTGCTGTGAGTTTATTTTGAACAAGCTTTGATTCGCATTGATTTTTTATTAATTTTTTTTTCCAATATTCATCAATAATTTTAGGAATTGAAAAGTCCAGCTGATGCTAACTACCGTTTCATTGAACGCATAATTTACTCCACGTACTCGTGAGTCTTGTTAGCTACTGACAAATATTTTCTTGAATTGTTTCCAGGCGTTTTCCCAATTTCAATTTCATCCAGAAAGATGCCGATGGAGGATGTGATGCAGGGAACTCGATCAGGTATCGATTTTCATATGTTTTTTTTATATTTTCATTAGTTTCAGTAATGTGAAAGTTTGCGCCGATGCAAATGTTGCTTTGGAGGATATATGCGTGTTCAACTTCATCAATTTGGTTATAATCATGAAGTACATCAAAATTCTAGAGAATTTCGATATGTGAGTCATATATTTCCATTTGTGTTCATGTAATCATTGCTTCAGAGATTCGAGAGCAACTATTCTGAAGGACCGTAAGCCATTGCTGAAGGATTACATGCCTGAAGAGTGAGTTGAATTCAAGTTTTTTTCTATTAATCTCATAATTCAGCTCTGTTATCGATAATCCAAGAGCCTTGGAGTATTATGAATGGTTCTTAAGCTTGATGGAAACCTATTCTGAGCACAATGCTGAACTCTACGAGAAAAGCGTACGATTCTTATTTTAAGATTAGATCATTATTCATATATTTCAGAGAAACTCTTGCTGTCCTGAATCTGGATACCCGTTCCTCATGCCTTTCGTTGGTGCAGGACCAATGGCGGAGTTCAAGGAGATCCAGCACAAGTTCCGAACTGATTTCGATGAAGACCTGGAGAACAAAGTGAAGATCGAGCCCGGATTGATGGCCGATGAATCAGAAAACACTCCAGTCACTGATGACGTTCCAACTAGAGTTATTCTTTCTCCAAAAAGGACCAGAAGTGTCGCTATCAAGGAGGAGCAACCAACCGAAACGACAGAAGCTCCACTCGAAGAAACTGAAAACAAGAAGATACGCAAGGAATCTGATCTGTTCAATGAAGCCCTCTCAAATATGATACTCGAAGAATACGACGATCCATCTCAGAGGATTCTTGACATTGTGGAAACTCTGAAAGAAATTTCCTATGAAACAATCATGGAGATGAACACCGATTTGGAAGCTACCGAGAAAACATTAACTGCAGTTTCCAACTATAAGGATACGGAATGGGAGCTTATCCGAAGATACGTTCGAATGTGCAAGAAGGTCTTCATTGGAGATGGGCTTGATGAAAGAATCGATCAGGTAATTCATATAAAAGTTGATATAACCCTCTTGAATATTTCAGGCAAAAACAAAAGGAGAACTGAATGATATCCGCCTCTCCTACATGGAAGAATACAAGCAGATGTATAGTGGCGAGAAGCCAATGATCAGAGTTGGTTCCTACAAAGTTAACTGCGAGCATCATTTCCTTTCAGAGAAAAAGGGCGTTGTGTAGTTGTAATAGTATCATGACCGACATCAAAATCGAGAACACAGCAGAAGAAGAAGAGAACACAATCTTGCGCCGAGATTCACCATTCTCTTTTGCTAATCAGATCCCTAGTCCTCCTTCTCATCTAGACTTTGACGCTGAAGTAGATGTAGTAGAACCCGAGTTTGAGAAGCCAGCTATAGCTTACAAGAAGCGAAGATGTACAATTTTTCTGTGAATATTCCTCCTGTATTAAGCGCATAGAGTTGTATAGATATAATATAGAAATTTTTATTTTATATTTTTTAGTTCATACCTTTGTACATTAAATTATGTTTTATAGTCAATCAGTATATTAGCTTTCATCGGTTCCGACCACCTTTATTTTGATATTACCTTTTGGTTTTGCTTATCTTAGGACTGCTTAAGGATGAGTTCACTTATGCTAGGGCTTCATCATACAACGTTCCTCGCTTTCCAGCATCGTGATGCCATATCAGTCTGCATAGCTATCATGAGCTTCTAGAGGTATCATTTCTTATTTTAACTTTTCAAAATCTTAGGATCACTCGAGGATGGGGCTTTCCCATACCGGTACGCTTGGTTCTGCACATACTGATGCCTCATCAGTCTGCATAGCTATCATGAGCTTCTATAGGTATCATTATTAATTCATCTTTTCAAAATCTTAGGTTCGATTGAGGATGGGGCTTTCCCATATTATTCGCTCATCCATCAGTTAAGGTTTAGACTTTGACTGATTCGAGTTTTGTTCATGATTCTCTAGCTGTAATTACTCTGTTTTACAATAATGTTAACTGTTCCTTTGCTATTTCCAGACATCGACATTTTTGCATTGATTTTTCGTTTCTTCTTTGATTTTGTTTGTTCTTTTTCGTTTTTTCTCCGATTTTTCATTCATATACTTCAGGTAATAATAATAATAATGTTCTGCGGACCTTTCGTTTACTCTGAAGTCGAGCACGAGGAGGCCATTGAAGCCCGAGCTGAGGAATCTGAGGAGATGGATCGAACAATCAATGAATGTAATTTGGACGCTTATGAACTGTCGTACGGTTGCGGTCTGATTGTGGATTTCGAGAGGCTCCATCCTTACATTCCTCCGTAAGTTGTTTAATTATTAACTGTCAGTAATTATTGATTTTTAGTGTATCTCCTATAAGCGATATCAGATATGTTGATTACTTCAATCCAGTCTTCCTGAAAACAGAGCATATTGTGAGTTATATTTCTAATGTTTGGAATGTTTATGTATTTGTGTTTAGATGATTAGAGTCAACGACGAGTTCCAATTCGCTGAGTTCTCCGTGAGACATTTCTGCAAACCCAACGAATTCTTACTACGAGCGATTGCTGTGAGTTTATTTTGAACAAGCTTTGATTCGCATTGATTTTTTATTAATTTTTTTTTTCCAATATTCATCAATAATTTTAGGAATTGAAAAGTCCAGCTGATGCTAACTACCGTTTCATTGAACGCATAATTTACTCCACGTACTCGTGAGTCTTGTTAGCTACTGACAAATATTTTCTTGAATTGTTTCCAGGCGTTTTCCCAATTTCAATTTCATCCAGAAAGATGCCGATGGAGGATGGGATGCAGGGAACTCGATCAGGTATCGATTTTCATATGTTTTTTTTATATTTTCATTAGTTTCAGTAATGTGAAAGTTTGCGCCGATGCAAATGTTGCTTTGGAGGATATATGCGTGTTCAACTTCATCAATTTGGTTATAATCATGAAGTACATCAAAATTCTAGAGAATTTCGATATGTGAGTCATATATTTCCATTTGTGTTCATGTAATCATTGCTTCAGAGATTCGAGAGCAACTATTCTGAAGGACCGTAAGCCATTGCTGAAGGATTACATGCCTGAAAAGTGAGTTGAATTCCAAGTTTTTTTCTATTAATCTCATAATTCAGCTCTGTTATCGATAATCCAAGAGCCTTGGAGTATTATGAATGGTTCTTAAGCTTGATGGAAACCTATTCTGAGCACAATGCTGAACTCTACGAGAAAAGCGTACGATTCTTATTTTAAGATTAGATCATTATTCATATATTTCAGAGAAACTCTTGCTGTCCTGAATCTGGATACCCGTTCCTCATGCCTTTCGTTGGTGCAGGACCAATGGCGGAGTTCAAGGAGATCCAGCACAAGTTCCGAACTGATTTCGATGAAGACCTGGAGAACAAAGTGAAGATCGAGCCCGGATTGATGGCCGATGAATCAGAAAACACTCCAGTCACTGATGACGTTCCAACTAGAGTTATTCTTTCTCCAAAAAGGACCAGAAGTGTCGCTATCAAGGAGGAGCAACCAACCGAAACGACAGAAGCTCCACTCGAAGAAACTGAAAACAAGAAGATACGCAAGGAATCTGATCTGTTCAATGAAGCCCTCTCAAATATGATACTCGAAGAATACGACGATCCATCTCAGAGGATTCTTGACATTGTGGAAACTCTGAAAGAAATTTCCTATGAAACAATCATGGAGATGAACACCGATTTGGAAGCTACCGAGAAAACATTAACTGCAGTTTCCAACTATAAGGATACGGAATGGGAGCTTATCCGAAGATACGTTCGAATGTGCAAGAAGGTCTTCATTGGAGATGGGCTTGATGAAAGAATCGATCAGGTAATTCATATAAAAGTTGATATAACCCTCTTGAATATTTCAGGCAAAAACAAAAGGAGAACTGAATGATATCCGCCTCTCCTACATGGAAGAATACAAGCAGATGTATAGTGGCGAGAAGCCAATGATCAGAGTTGGTTCCTACAAAGTTAACTGCGAGCATCATTTCCTTTCAGAGAAAAAGGGCGTTGTGTAGTTGTAATAGTATCATGACCGACATCAAAATCGAGAACACAGCAGAAGAAGAAGAGAACACAATCTTGCGCCGAGATTCACCATTCTCTTTTGCTAATCAGATCCCTAGTCCTCCTTCTCATCTAGACTTTGACGCTGAAGTAGATGTAGTAGAACCCGAGTTTGAGAAGCCAGCTATAGCTTACAAGAAGCGAAGATGTACAATTTTTCTGTGAATATTCCTCCTGTATTAAGCGCATAGAGTTGTATAGATATAATATAGAAATTTTTATTTTATATTTTTTAGTTCATACCTTTGTACATTAAATTATGTTTTATAGTCAATCAGTATATTAGCTTTCATCGGTTCCGACCACCTTTATTTTGATATTACCTTTTGGTTTTGCTTATCTTAGGACTGCTTAAGGATGAGTTCACTTATGCTAGGGCTTCATCATACAACGTTCCTCGCTTTCCAGCATCGTGATGCCATATCAGTCTGCATAGCTATCATGAGCTTCTAGAGGTATCATTTCTTATTTTAACTTTTCAAAATCTTAGGATCACTCGAGGATGGGGCTTTCCCATACCGGTACGCTTGGTTCTGCACATACTGATGCCTCATCAGTCTGCATAGCTATCATGAGCTTCTATAGGTATCATTATTAATTCATCTTTTCAAAATCTTAGGTTCGATTGAGGATGGGGCTTTCCCATATTATTCGCTCATCCATCAGTTAAGGTTTAGACTTTGACTGATTCGAGTTTTGTTCATGATTCTCTAGCTGTAATTACTCTGTTTTACAATAATGTTAACTGTTCCTTTGCTATTTCCAGACATCGACATTTTTGCATTGATTTTTCGTTTCTTCTTTGATTTTGTTTGTTCTTTTTCGTTTTTTCTCCGATTTTTCATTCATATACTTCAGGTAATAATAATAATAATGTTCTGCGGACCTTTCGTTTACTCTGAAGTCGAGCACGAGGAGGCCATTGAAGCCCGAGCTGAGGAATCTGAGGAGATGGATCGAACAATCAATGAATGTAATTTGGACGCTTATGAACTGTCGTACGGTTGCGGTCTGATTGTGGATTTCGAGAGGCTCCATCCTTACATTCCTCCGTAAGTTGTTTAATTATTAACTGTCAGTAATTATTGATTTTTAGTGTATCTCCTATAAGCGATATCAGATATGTTGATTACTTCAATCCAGTCTTCCTGAAAACAGAGCATATTGTGAGTTATATTTCTAATGTTTGGAATGTTTATGTATTTGTGTTTAGATGATTAGAGTCAACGACGAGTTCCAATTCGCTGAGTTCTCCGTGAGACATTTCTGCAAACCCAACGAATTCTTACTACGAGCGATTGCTGTGAGTTTATTTTGAACAAGCTTTGATTCGCATTGATTTTTTATTAATTTTTTTTTTCCAATATTCATCAATAATTTTAGGAATTGAAAAGTCCAGCTGATGCTAACTACCGTTTCATTGAACGCATAATTTACTCCACGTACTCGTGAGTCTTGTTAGCTACTGACAAATATTTTCTTGAATTGTTTCCAGGCGTTTTCTCAATTTCAATTTCATCCAGAAAGATGCCGATGGAGGATGTGATGCAGGGAACTCGATCAGGTATCGATTTTCATATGTTTTTTTTATATTTTCATTAGTTTCAGTAATGTGAAAGTTTGCGCCGATGCAAATGTTGCTTTGGAGGATATATGCGTGTTCAACTTCATCAATTTGGTTATAATCATGAAGTACATCAAAATTCTAGAGAATTTCGATATGTGAGTCATATATTTCCATTTGTGTTCATGTAATCATTGCTTCAGAGATTCGAGAGCAACTATTCTGAAGGACCGTAAGCCATTGCTGAAGGATTACATGCCTGAAGAGTGAGTTGAATTCAAGTTTTTTTCTATTAATCTCATAATTCAGCTCTGTTATCGATAATCCAAGAGCCTTGGAGTATTATGAATGGTTCTTAAGCTTGATGGAAACCTATTCTGAGCACAATGCTGAACTCTACGAGAAAAGCGTACGATTCTTATTTTAAGATTAGATCATTATTCATATATTTCAGAGAAACTCTTGCTGTCCTGAATCTGGATACCCGTTCCTCATGCCTTTCGTTGGTGCAGGACCAATGGCGGAGTTCAAGGAGATCCAGCACAAGTTCCGAACTGATTTCGATGAAGACCTGGAGAACAAAGTGAAGATCGAGCCCGGATTGATGGCCGATGAATCAGAAAACACTCCAGTCACTGATGACGTTCCAACTAGAGTTATTCTTTCTCCAAAAAGGACCAGAAGTGTCGCTATCAAGGAGGAGCAACCAACCGAAACGACAGAAGCTCCACTCGAAGAAACTGAAAACAAGAAGATACGCAAGGAATCTGATCTGTTCAATGAAGCCCTCTCAAATATGATACTCGAAGAATACGACGATCCATCTCAGAGGATTCTTGACATTGTGGAAACTCTGAAAGAAATTTCCTATGAAACAATCATGGAGATGAACACCGATTTGGAAGCTACCGAGAAAACATTAACTGCAGTTTCCAACTATAAGGATACGGAATGGGAGCTTATCCGAAGATACGTTCGAATGTGCAAGAAGGTCTTCATTGGAGATGGGCTTGATGAAAGAATCGATCAGGTAATTCATATAAAAGTTGATATAACCCTCTTGAATATTTCAGGCAAAAACAAAAGGAGAACTGAATGATATCCGCCTCTCCTACATGGAAGAATACAAGCAGATGTATAGTTGCGAGAAGCCAATGATCAGAGTTGGTTCCTACAAAGTTAACTGCGAGCATCATTTCCTTTCAGAGAAAAAGGGCGTTGTGTAGTTGTAATAGTATCATGACCGACATCAAAATCGAGAACACAGCAGAAGAAGAAGAGAACACAATCTTGCGCCGAGATTCACCATTCTCTTTTGCTAATCAGATCCCTAGTCCTCCTTCTCATCTAGACTTTGACGCTGAAGTAGATGTAGTAGAACCCGAGTTTGAGAAGCCAGCTATAGCTTACAAGAAGCGAAGATGTACAATTTTTCTGTGAATATTCCTCCTGTATTAAGCGCATAGAGTTGTATAGATATAATATAGAAATTTTTATTTTATATTTTTTAGTTCATACCTTTGTACATTAAATTATGTTTTATAGTCAATCAGTATATTAGCTTTCATCGGTTCCGACCACCTTTATTTTGATATTACCTTTTGGTTTTGCTTATCTTAGGACTGCTTAAGGATGAGTTCACTTATGCTAGGGCTTCATCATACAACGTTCCTCGCTTTCCAGCATCGTGATGCCATATCAGTCTGCATAGCTATCATGAGCTTCTAGAGGTATCATTTCTTATTTTAACTTTTCAAAATCTTAGGATCACTCGAGGATGGGGCTTTCCCATACCGGTACGCTTGGTTCTGCACATAGTGATGCCTCATCAGTCTGCATAGCTATCATGAGCTTCTATAGGTATCATTATTAATTCATCTTTTCAAAATCTTAGGTTCGATTGAGGATGGGGCTTTCCCTTATTATTCGCTCATCCATCAGTTAAGGTTTAGACTTTGACTGATTCGAGTTTTGTTCATGATTCTCTAGCATAGCAGAAGTATCAACATTCAAAATACAAAAGAAGATGCAATTGTAATCAAAAAGGCGTAAGCAAGCTTCCTAAAGTGTTGAAACTTTTCTAAATTTTCAATGAACATGAATCAAAAGATATAAAAATATTTCAAACAGTTTCTAAATTTTCCTTCATCAATGTCACTAGTTTTATCAATTGTTAAACGGTTGTACTCTGTGAGGTCGCTATGTGGATAATTCTTAGACCAAACTTCTCTTGAAAATCCAAGAAATTCTTCTTTTGGGATTTCACTAGCATGATCTCTGTAGATGTAATCTAAATTCATCTTATCTTGCGGGAATATTATAAAGAAGTTAGCATTCTCTCTAATTGTATTTTTTGGTAACTTAAAATAATTTTGAGAAATGTAAAAACAATCAACCCCAGAATGTCTTCCTCTAGTATAATATTGTTCTATTTTATTTTGTTTTTCCAATAAAAGGTCATCAAAGATTATTAGAGTCTTCTTATTGGGATCAATTGAACTAGGATCTGGAATATCTTCTAAAGAAGAACTAGTGAAAACGTCAATGATTGGCTTGGAATCATCTTTTTCTTTAATTATGAAGCCTTGCTTTTCAAAACACCTCTTAATTTCATTTTTACGCAATCCTTCATTCATTCCATTAATTAATGCTCGATAACAAGGTTGAAATAAAGTTGTACTAAAGATGTATTGTCATGTGCCTCACATGGTATCATGCGTGACGGGTACGAACCAGCTGTCTGGTTCAAGGACCAACTCGTTTTGGTTCCGCCACGCACAGGTAGGGCACACGAGTGCGGTAAATTGAGGTGTTTTTTGTGACGTCTTGAGCCTAAAAATAATGTTAACGTGAGAGAGAGTTTCAAGTTTTTCTTAGTTTATCTTTTCTGCGGTTTCTTCTTGTTTTTCTAAGAAACGCTATTTCTATTTAAGGGAGTACGTCTCTCCCAGGTTTTTCCCTGAATGAAAGACTTCTGTATTCATCCTGTCTTTAATAAATCAGTTAGTTTTTAAGAGTTTAGTGTGTTCTTAAATCTAGAGTGAGAGAACGTGTGGGACTGAGAGAGCGCAGCTAGGTTAGAGTGTTGGCGGCATAGCCAAAGAGTGTTACGCGCCAGACAGTTACCCCGGGTCATAACTCTAGGGTACGTGTCTAATTAGTGAGAACAACGCGCACTGTTTTCGCGCATTGTGAGGTCTAGCTGTCTGGATAGAACCAGACCAGAGTATAGAGAACGAGAGTTCTTACTCTGACTTCCTTATAAGAAGGAAGGCAAGATTACAGTATAGATTATTGTAATCAAGGTATTCTTCTCCTTTACCATTAGGTGAATCAAGGAGTAAATTCTTTAGTGAATTAGTCTTTCCACATCTACCCTTTCCAATAATACATCCTCTTATACTTTGGGGAAGTAAAGGATTGTTATTTCTTTCAGGATAATAATTTTTGATACTGTAGTCACTGAAGTCGGAGACTCCTTGAACCTTTGGTTTGATAAAATCACTCATTTTTAAATTTATACCTAGGTATTTAAAATGTTTGAAAAATATAAAAGTATTTAAATTACGATACTTTCTTGATTTCCTTTGGAAATTATAAGATAATTATTCAAATAAATAGAATCTTTAATTAAGAATGACAAGTCTCTTCTTAAATATATATCGAACAATAGAGAAAACATTTCAATTTCCACAAGATTTAAAAATAAGTAGTGTTAGTGTTGTGAAGATTGATGGAATTTTGGATTGTTCTAATGATAAGCCTTTTGTCAGATCTAAAGATCTAGGAATCTCCGATTTCGTTTATCTATCATGCAATCTTATTTATGATACTTTCATTGATGAACGACAAAGTAATATCATTTGCAAACTTCCTTTAGATTCGACTTCAGTAAAATATGACTCAATAAACTTAATTTATCATCGAAGTGTTAATAATTGTAATACTTTAACATTACAACTAGTGGATAATAAAAATAACCTTATTGACTTTAATAAATGTGATCTTCATATAGAATTACATTTCAAAACATAGTTTCAAGGTTTTGCTACGCAAAAACGAATGTAAAAACGTAAAAAAAGAAATAATTTAAATTAAATTCTTTTGAATTCTGATCCTTCACTAGGTCTTGTAGATCCTTTCTTTAGAGCTCTAAGAGATGCTGCATTCTTTTTATTCAATCCTTCTGATCTATTAGTATTCAATTTTTCATTCGTAGTATTCATTGATTTTTGAGTAATACTTCCTTCTTCACTAAGTGAATGTCTTGCAGATCCTTCCTGGACTTTTACTTTTTCATTGATTTCTATTTTTTGTTCATGTTTAATATCTTGAATCAATTCTATTTTATCTTTCTCTTTTGAACTTATAATAACATATTTTGAATAATCACCAGAATTGAAGAATCTCATTTCGTTTTGTAGAGTTGACTTTAAGGAAGCTTTGCTTAAGCAGAATATAATTTATTAAAAAATAATAATAATTAAAAGAATTTGAAGATAGAAAAATTTAGTCGATCTTTCAGATCTAGGAATCTTTGATTTAGTCTACAACAAGAGATCTCCTATGTTCATTTCTGAAATCTTGCAGTTCAACACCTTGGCAATGATTTTTTGTTCTCACAAAAATTGGATTTCTATTTCTGGGATTTCTATTTTTTCTTGAATCAAAGAATGTTTTTGGAGAGAGGACCATCCAAATAGATCTACATATGAATATATAAAAGAGAGTAACACCAATAGTTACATAAATCCTCCATGTCTTGATGTAATACTTCTCAAAGATGCTAGAAACTTCATCTAATATATTATGAGGAATCATTCCATCTTGACTATTTGAATGTAGATCAATTCAGCTTTTTCACGCATCTCATTAATTAATTCTTCTTCAATATCTTAGTATCCATAAGAATGTGCTTATGAAAGATCACTTTATCATTTAAAAAGTTGAGATCAAAATCATTAAAGCTCTTGAGATTCATAATTTCTTCGCTTCTAGGAAGTTTACCGAAGGAAGTTTTTCCTAAAGAACTGGAAATAATTCCTTGTGAGTAATACCAAATCTTATCTCCAAGGGATCGTATTCTAATGGGTATTTGTTCTTGAGTAAGAGCTAAACTTGTCTTGAATCCATCAAAATGAGTTAGATCAATAAATTCAATTTCTTCATCAACTAAAGATTTACAAAATGTAACTTCTACAGCATCTTCACTTACTAGTTTAACTCTTATCGCTGAATGATTTAGTTGTTTTTGAATATTTGTTCTCAAGGTATTGAAACTCTCCAGCTGCTTGAAAGTCTGAGTAAACTTGCCTATAGTTCCTTTGAGATTTTCTATTTTCAAATTCTTTTAATGCATATTCAGCAAATTTAGTAACGTATTCATCATAACTTGGAAAAGTATTACAAGCTTCTTTAGTTTTGATGAAATCGGAGATTTCTTTATCTTTCGACCATAGGTGATCAGCATAACTTGGAAGCAGTAAACAATCATTTTTAATCTTGAGTATTCTTCATAAGTAGGTAATGGAAAAGGCCTAGAAGTGTCTTCTAAACTTTGATTCGTAGATCTTTTGGTTCTATTTTCAACTTTTTCAACGTTTGTAGATGCTTTAGCTAATCTTTTCATTTTTTCCTTCTTTCTTTTCTCAAATTCAAGATATTGCTTCATTTTTCCTTCTCTTCTTTTCTCAAATTCTTTACGATCAGCTTCGTATTTATCTCTAGTTTCTTTGTCTTTTTGATTCTGAATTTCTTGTTGTCGTTTGTAACATTCTTCTCTTTCTTTTTGATATTTCTGAGGATTCATCAATCCTTCGGATCTAGGAATCTCTGGTTTTATACTCATTTCTTGAAGACTAGGAGTTGATGTTAGTGCTTGTGGTGTTGGAATTCTTGGTACTTCGTTTTCATGTAAATGAATAATGTGTTAACGTACTGCCAAACCTTCATCACCAACTATTAGATCAAAATTACAATCTTTCACAATTTTGTTTTCCCCAAGACTCAGAGCAATTTGATTTTTACTATTTATCCACAGTCCATTATTCATGAGTTTATCTGTTTCCAAGAGATGCGCGTGCAAATACAAATATAAAGGAAGTACTACAGTACTGATGAAGCATCTTGATAAGCATGCAAAGGACTCTGATAGCTTAACCTCCGTTCGAACTGACCATCATATTTCCAACGCAAAGTGAGCAAGAATGTGAGTGAATGCTTGGACGAACTTTTGGTGAAGTTCTATGCTACTTCATATGCACCTGTACGGAGCGTCGAGAACTCATTTTTCACGTTGTTTTGCGAGAAGCTGGGCTACAAACCTCCTTCCCGAAGATCTCTTATGAGGAAGATAGAAGCAAAAAGTGAAGGTAATTCCATTAGTTACTGTTTTCATATAAGTTTTTATCAGTAATCCGAAAAGGCGTGAGAGAGGAGTTGCAAAAAGCAACACACATCGCAATAACATGTGATGCCTGGACGAGCAATAATGCTGTCATTTCTTTGCTCGGTATAACTGTACATTACTTCGGTGAAGATTCTTTCGAGCGGAAAGATATATTTTTTTCTTTGGAAAACCTCAACGGATCGTAAGTAACTTCTCCAGAAGCTTTATCAAACATACATTCAGACATACAGCTGAAAACATCTCCTCAAAACTATCTTTGTCCCTGCCTGTTCAAAGCTGGAACAAAATAGATTATATTGTGACAGATGGAGCTCCAACAATGCCAAAAGTATGTAAGATAGTGAACAAGAGAAAGTGAGTTTAGATAGATAATCGAATTATTTGTTAGCCACCATCCGAGATAAGCTGAGGGTTTATATAGGCTACTCCCGGGGGTTTTTCTGAGGTTTTTACAGAGCGTACCATGGTCTCCAGCGTGACCGTTGTAACCAACGGTGTAATCGTTGTATGTCACATGGTGAAACCGTTGTAAGACCTTAAAGAACACTTTATAGACATGTCTACATTCCGGATGGAACGCAGGTTTCTGATTTCAAATTTTCATGTTATTAGCTCTCAACATCACGATTTCAATCTTTTTTTTTGATATTTGCACATATTATTCATTCATACCAAATTAAATGATTGTGCAACAATGCTCGGTAATACATTTTGATTGAATTTTTTCAGGATATGAGCACTTAGTAGAAAAAGAATTGAATCATCAAAGTATAAGTGTTACAGAATATAGACAATGGATTGCAAATAAGAAATGTGAATATGGAAATTTAGAGAAAGGTAAAGAAGGAATATATAGTACAAATAACAAAGTGAATGAAGATTATCCAAATCGATTTACTAGTTTCTTTACAAGTAAAAGATATTACAAAGAAAATTGTGTAATTATTGAAACTAAAGTATATTCACACTTCAATCAAGGTAGGCCATCTAATGTTCTCTCCGACTTAAGTAATTGTAAATATCAGGATGGTTATTATAGTTCAAAAACTAATGAAATTATGATTTTGGATGCTAATAAAAATCAAAATTGTCAATACATTTCAATTGCTATAGGAACACAAGTGAGGTGTCCCGCATGGCACAGTGTTTGTCACCTTCGATTGACTTTTATGTGCTTTTGCTATGTAGTTACCGACTACGGTAGAATACCGGTGTAGCGTGACCTTCTTCTCTCTTCCTCACTGTGAGAGCACAATCACACATTTACCCGAGTTGAACTAGGTGCACGCGACGCGACATGCAAACGCGTTGGGCTAGAGTGGAAGGCAGAGACGCTTAATTAACTTTTATGTATAGAGAAAAGCCTTCCTTTTCTTCTGTAGTTTGCGATGATTTCGTGATTTCCCATCCGTTTATATCTTTGTTATTTTCCTCTTAACCTTGAATTAGTTAACAACTATTCCTACTTTCTCTCTCTCGAATTAATCGAATATGTTTACAGAGTGCAAAAGATTTTATTATTTTACATCCAAATTTCAGTTAAAGATGATGGAAATACTTTTTAAATTGCATGACGACGCTGGTGTTGTTCACAGCGATTTCCTTTCCGAATTCGGCAATGAGGTACTTGTTATTTTCAACTTAACAACTATAAAATATAATTTTTTAGAGTACGTTGGATGATGTGAAACAAATAATTCATTCACACTGGAGTATTAACTGTAGAGATCAAGAACTGTTCTTCGAAAGTGGACAAAAGATTATTGGACTCGGCGAAGATAGCCTTCAGTCTTTGGGATTGAACGATCGATGTAAAGTGACTGTGGTAAGTTTTCAAATTTCTGTAAAATTGCTCTCGAGTTTAATAAAAATAGTAAAATTACTCTGTAAAATTGTTTATTTTCAGAAACATGCTGGTCTTCCATGGTGGATTGAGTACAAACAATGTGTTGAGTTATTGTTGAAGCAGCGCTCGGATAAACTTGGAATCGCAAAAGAAGCTGTCCAACATCACGAACGTTTAACCAAAAGCGGATTCTTCAATGTCTACGTCCAATTCAACAATTTTCGAAGACGGAATCATACTAAAGTCGCTGCTTGGACCGATGGTGACGTGGAAATGATTTGTAAAGCGACGGAGCAGTACTTCCACAATCTCCATGATCAGAAGAGAGGAAATGAAGATTCCACATTCACTTGTTATTTCGAAGAACGCGACGCGGAGTTAGGAGGCAGGTCAACGAACACACTTGCGTTTGTACAAATTCATGGAGAAGATTCGGTTTCGAAGTACAACGTTAAGTATGTTTTCTATTCATTCATTCAAGATCCATTTCTGTTTAGATGCCATCATTATGGCCCAGAAGGCTCGAGCTCAGGAAAGGTGCCGGACGTCACTGAACTCTATTGCTATAAATTATTAGAATTAATCGGTGTCTGCCCCAAATGTCATATTATCCCTCCTTGTATATCGAATGGAACCAAAACAAGCACGTAAGGATTTCACAGCTTTGCGTATACATATACATCTTTGCATATTTCAGATACATTGCTACTCAATGGGACGACAGATTCGAGCTTCTTGAAAACGTTATTGATGGGAACAGCCTTTGCGCGGATGTCGTTGTTCAATTGGTTATGCTTAGAGTGCTCCTATTCATTTCTGATCTACATGAACAGAACTGCGGTTTGTTTTAGAGTCTGAAAACTATAATATAATTGATTTAGGTAGGTGGAAAGGGACACAGCACGCCGCAATTGTTGACTTTGCCCCTACAGACGAATTCAGGATTTATTCAGATATCAAAAGCGAACTGATCATAACTTTTCCACACAAAGAATGGAAAAAACAATATTCTGATGTGAAAAACCAACACGACGACAACTCCTGGTTGAAGATTGCAAAAGTGTATTTGGATAAGTGGGATCTCTCAAACAAGATCGAATTGGCTCGTGAACAATTTGATCCAACCAAAGGCCTCCTTAAAGGGCTAGAAATTGGATTCACAAAAGGAGAATTCCGTGTTGGTCCCACCGACGAACTGAACGAATACATCGACACATTGCAAAAAAATTTGGAGCATCTTCAGACTCTTTTGAATTCCATTGTTTAGTGAACAGTAATCTTCATATTGTTTTTTTTGCTGAATATGTAAACTCTGTTGTTTTATAAATTTATTGCTTTGAAATAGTTTGATTTCTTCATCTGCTAGGTCTCTGATAGAATACATTGTAATCCCTTCTTCATTTGGGTGGACTTCAGAAATCTTGAATTCTTCCGTTCTGTTATGATTCCTACTAGGTAGTTTCGGATATGATTTGCCTAGTGGTAATGAATCTTTGGCACGCTGACGTTATCCGACGACTGGTAAGTCGCTATCGAATAACGAGTGTAGCGGATTGCAAGCGTAACAGAATTGCCAGGATTAGAGAACACTTTTTAGATTGAATGGTTCATTATGATTATGATCTACAATAGTTCCATAGCATGAGTTCAATATAAAGATGATGAGATTGTATGAAATGACATGATAAGTATGACATAATATAACATAACACTTAATGATACACCTTATAACTAAATGACAATATAATGATAAAAGTAGAAGATGTGTTAGACATCTACTAGGATTACTCTACTCGGGTCTAGTCAGAGTCTAAAGGATGACTACAGACTAGACAACGAATGTCTAGCTACATGTGATCTAGATGTAATAAGAGTATCTCTCCGTGTACGGTGTTCGATGGTATTAATACTGCTACCCTACGTCTCTAGCATGTCTCATTCTCTGACTATTGTTCAGTCTGCATGTCTATAGTTTCCGAATGGAACGCTTCAGTACTCCAATTTGGAAGATATCCTTTATTGAAAATAGTTTTATATTTTGTAATTCTGACAGTGTCTCCTATTTTGAATTTCGCTTTGATTGGAGTCTTTTCTTACTCACTTGAAAGAAAGAGATTTTTGTAAACAATACTTTCGTTTTCTATCTTTGAAGCCTGTATGGGAGTCATTTTTATTGAAGAATGATAATGAATGTTATAGCCCCAGAGTAAATCATCAAGAATATCAATCCATTTATTATTTCCTTGAAGAGTAAACATTTTCCACATTTTCTCTTTCAAAATTCTATTGAATCTCTCAACTATTGAAGCTTTCTTATCTGAATAAGTTGAGAAATGATTAATTTCTAATTTTTTGAAGAGACTTTTTAAATTGGAGTTGTAATACTCTTTTCCATTATCAGTTTGCATCTTCTTTGGTTGTCTACCACTCTGAATGAAAAATTTTTCAAGAGCTTCTGTAGTGTCCTTACCACTTTTAGTCTTCAGAGGTACTACTACCCAAGCAAACTTTGAAAAGCAATCAATGATAGTTAAAAGATATTTAAAGTCTCTGATCTGATTGCCACTGATCATCTATACCATCAAAGTAAACTCTTTGACTCTTGAAGTTCTTCCTAGCTGGTTTGTGTAGAGTGTAAACATCTTAGAAAGTGAATTAACTTTCACCTAGCGATGAACCCCAAACATGGCTACCTCACCTGAGGTATCAACTTTTTTCATTTCACTTCAATCAAATAAGATATTTCTTTTTCAAAATAAACCAAGAAGATGAAATAACAACAAACATGAAATAACAAAAAATTAACAACAACAATCAAATGATTATTCACTTTCCCCGGTTTCATTACTACAAAATCAATTTAACTAAATTGATGAATCTCTTCGAACAGTGAAAGATGTGTTCAATAACCAGAGATTTTATTATGTTTAACGAGAAGAAAGATTCAACGAACTACTAAAAATGAGTAATGAACGTCTTCAGAATAACAACAAAGAATACAAATGAATAAGATATATTTCAGCAGGAAATGTTGAATGAGCAATCGAAATTCTGAGAAAAAAGGTTATGAAACGACTTGAAGAATCTTTTCCGGAAGGGAAGAAAGTGAATAATCATTTGATTGTTGTTGTTAATTTTTTGTTATTTCATGTTTGTTGTTATTTCATCTTCTTGGTTTATTTTGAAAAAGAAATATCTTATTTGATTGAAGTGAAATGAAAAAAGTTGATACCTCAGGTGAGGTAGCCATGTTTGGGGTTCATGGCTAGGTGGAACTGAATTCACTTTCTAGTGAAGACGTCCATTTTCACTGAACGTTCCCCATTTCACAAAAATCAAGATATTTGAAGCCAAAAAAGGTTTAACTTCTAAATTATGGAATTAGTATACTGTTTCAAATGGAAAAAATATACTGATACTACTGACATATTTAATGTTGAAACAAGCTAGAAACGATCAATGATAAAAGGGTTATGCCAAGATTGTAATACCATGAAGTGTATGCCCAACGGCACAATCGGATATCGGAACGTGGAGGTTACACCTTGAAGTCAGCTACGCTGACGACATACCCACCTGATCTTTAAGCTAGTAGAAATTGTCACGCGAGTGCAGATGCAAGAAAAACCTTTAAGAGGACGACTTTTATATATCTATTCCCGACCCTTCCAACCTTTTAGCCAAATCTTTCGAGCTAGTCGTCGTTCCGATATCCGATTGTGGCAAAGGCCAGACAACCGACGATCACGTTTCCTTGATAACAGGTGACTATTATCAGGAAGAGGTGTAGCGGAAGTGATCGTTCGGACAATTAAGATGTAACTTAGAATGAACTTAAGAAAGGTTTATTAAAGAAGAATGAAGTTACAGAAATGGCATATAATTACGATACGACACGAAGGAATAAGATAAGAAAGAATACTACTACTACTAGTTGAATAAGCTAAGGAGTCGGAGCGAGAGCGGAGACCTCGACCGCTCCAGGTCACATCTCAAGCTCGACTGGTTAGTTCAGAGTTGTCCAGTCTCGGGTCGATGTTATGCCACGTCGACTAGGAACAGCTGCATTGAATGAATCATGATGTTAGTGTAAGATCTGATGAGATCTTGTGTTTCGAGAGTCTTAGCTGACATGTGCTATCCGGATGGAACTGGAAGACCTTCTTGCACATTCGAACGTATCTTCGGATAAGCTCCCATTCCGTATCCTTATAGTTGGAAACTGCAGTTAATGTTTTCTCGGTAGCTTCCAAATCGGTGTTCATCTCCATGATTGTTTCATAGGAAATTTCTTTCAGAGTTTCCACAATGTCAAGAATCCTCTGAGATGGATCGTCGTATTCTTCGAGTATCATATTTGAGAGGGCTTCATTGAACAGATCAGATTCCTTGCGTATCTTCTTGTTTTCAGTTTCTTCGAGTGGAGCTTCTGTCGTTTCGGTTGGTTGCTCCTCCTTGATAGCGACACTTCTGGTCCTTTTTGGAGAAAGAATAACTCTAGTTGGAACGTCATCAGTGACTGGAATGTTTTCTGATTCATCGGCCATCAATCCGGGCTCGATCTTCACTTTGTTCTCCAGGTCTTCATCGAAATCAGTTCGGAACTTGTGCTGGATCTCCTTGAACTCCGCCATTGGTCCTGCACCAACGAAAGGCATGAGGAACGGGTATCCAGATTCAGGACAGCAAGAGTTTCTCTGAAATATATGAATAATGATCTAATCTTAAAATAAGAATCGTACGCTTTTCTCGTAGAGTTCAGCATTGTGCTCAGAATAGGTTTCCATCAAGCTTAAGAACCATTCATAATACTCCAAGGCTCTTGGATTATCGATAACAGAGCTGAATTATGAGATTAATAGAAAAAAACTTGAATTCAACTCACTCTTCAGGCATGTAATCCTTCAGCAATGGCTTACGATTAATATGTATTTTACCGCTCTAGCGCACCTTCTCGCCCATCCTCAATTTTCTAACATTTTCAGCCATTTTAAGGCTTATTTTCATTGATTTTGTGTCTTAACTCTTCAAAAATGTTTTATTTTAAACAATTTTTAAAAATGGTAAAAAGGTCGAAATGCGCTACCTTAAAAATGTGGTCGAAATGGTCGAAATATTGCGCTAACACTTTTAGAAGATTTAAAGCGTAGTTTTTAAAAAAACTTGCTCTATAAAGAGTACTCATTGAACAATTGAATGTTTCTTCTCACATTCTTAAGATATTCTAGTAAATCATCCGTCTTTTGAGGTTTGTCAAATACTAGAAGACTTTTGTCCAATATCGGTTTTTGATGTTGAAGAAAAGATTCTACAGTGCTTTCCAAAATAGTCGAAAATTTTGACTGGTTCAAATAATCCAACGATATTTTAAGCCGCTCATTGAAAGTGCCCAGATTCTCACTGAAATAATTGAAATATCGAAGTTTTATGAGTGACTTACTTGAATTTCTTAGCCATGCGCACGCCTTCGTAAAGGTCTTTTGCACTCGCCAATGGCTTTCCGATTATAAAAAAATCGACAATAAATGGAATGCCCGCGCGGCCGACGCCCATATTAGCAGTGTGATGATCACCAAGCATCAGGACGCTATAAACGAAGAGCATCTGAACAACGAATTTGGAGTATTCATTGATATTCTGCGGTTCTGTCAGCTCCACAAATTCAAGAGTCTTGAATTCTGGGATTTCTCGGCTTCCGATATAAATTATCCATCTCGAAAAAGACTCGTTGTCGATGAAGTGGACTTCAGCACCCATTTTAAGATGCTCGAGAAACTTGTACACGAAAAGTTCTCTTAAATCAAGATCATATCGTGTATCTAAAAAAAAATTTTTATTAAACAAAATTTTTAAACTAAAAAATAAACTTACGGGACGATTGACATCCAGCACTATGATGGGTTTTAACGAAAAACTTGCTGATCACGGATTGATCCTCTATCATACAAATGCACCCGGACCGAGAGCCGTCTTCACGTGAATTAAACGCTAGCTTGACGTTCTTTCCATATATCTTTTTGAAGTAAATTTGACAGGAGTTCTAAATATTAATAAAATCAGATTGGTATAACGTTCTTTCGAGTTACCTTTATTGCTTCCAATTTACGGTCAAAATACGTCAGAAACTTCTTTTCGATACTAGTACAACGACCATTGAAGTTTGCGTACGCAACAAAGAAGAGGGAGTCCTTTAACGTTTTAAGAATGCCCGTCGATCGAGTGTAAATCGAATTTTTGAGCTCCGGTTCGTTTGTTTGTTGAAATGCCGTTTCACACTCTAATAGTACAGACCAGTTCGAGAGCAGAGCGTGTTTCTAAAAAAATGTCAAAATGGTGTAAATATTGGTTTCTTCCAGTTATAAAACTCCCTAGCTACCCAGGGTCTTGTATTATAAATATATAATGTGTTAAAATTTTTGAAAGATTCTCAAAAACTATTAAAGGATCTAAAATATAACATTTTTACAAATTTTCTGATGGGGAATAGGTTATAAGGGTGATAGGTGAACTTAAATTCCAAAAATTATACATCCTAATAATAAATAGAATTCTAATATGTAAATATTCAACTTACGACAACAATTTCTTCGCCTAACTTGATGTCTTGAATAGGAAGATCAACAAAAGGAAGATCTTCACCACGGAATTCGATTTGATGAAATTCGAAAGGAATATGTGTCACCCTCTCAATCTCTTTCGTTAGGTCATCATACGAAATCTGAAAATATAAAAATAAGTCAATCAGAATAAATAATCAAAGTTAAACCTGATTATCTACTTTAATTACGAATAAACGATCTTCTTCTTCTCCAACCAATCGAATTCTGATTACCGTCATGTCTGAAATCAAAGAATTAATGGAAAAAGTAACGTCATGTGAAATCACGAAATCAAAGCAAACTTCAGAAGAAAATTGAGTGTCTTTTCTATTCACAAAAGTTAATGGAACAATGCAATGTTGGCAGGTTCTCTCCTTCCTGTGCATCTCGGGTCACGCGTCTCTGCCTTCTACTCTAGCGCAACGCGTTTGCGTGTTGCATCGCGTGTGTCTAGTTCAACTGGGGCAAATGTGTGATTGCGCTCGGTCAGAGTGAGGAAGAGAAAAGAAGGTCACACAAAGAGAAAGGGAACACTGCTGACCTTTATAAGTCACACCAAAAGATCTGAAACACATTCAGCGAAAGCAAGCTTCCTTAAAGTGCCTAGTGAAGAAAATAACTAATTGTAAATGAGAAAGAGAGAGAACTCGACGATTTTGTCACACTCGAAACTTCTCGAAAGTGCTGGCAAACAGGTATGAAAGGACAAAGTGTCTCATTTACGAACGATTTGCGTCTCAGAATTTCTTCAATTTTCGTGTTGTTATTTCATTTTGAAGATGTTTTTTCAGGCAAAGTTCAGTATTTTCTTATAAGATGGAGGATACTTTTCGTGTCATGTAATCTCTACTTCTCCATAGAAAGTGAAAAAGTGAATAGAAAGAGCTGGTGAATCGTTTTTTGTATAATACACTAGATTATTAATTATTTGCAGGTTTCATTACTACAAAATCGATTTAACTGACGCTCCGATATCCGATTGTGGCAAAGGCCAGACAACCGACGATCACGTTTCCTTGATAACAGGTGACTATTATCAGGAAGAGGTGTAGCGGAAGTGATCGTTCGGACAATTAAGATGTAACTTAGAATGAACTTAAGAAAGGTTTATTAAAGAAGAATGAAGTTACAGAAATGGCATATAATTACGATACGACACGAAGGAATAAGATAAGAAAGAATACTACTACTACTAGTTGAATAAGCTAAGGAGTCGGAGCGAGAGCGGAGACCTCGACCGCTCCAGGTCACATCTCAAGCTCGACTGGTTAGTTCAGAGTTGTCCAGTCTCGGGTCGATGTTATGCCACGTCGACTAGGAACAGCTGCATTGAATGAATCATGATGTTAGTGTAAGATCTGATGAGATCTTGTGTTTCGAGAGTCTTAGCTGACATGTGCTATCCGGATAGGTTTTTGAGATTTGTGGAACTCGACTAGTAGAGGTCGAAGGAGTGAACTAATTGGAACAAACTTCTCTTTTTTTTTTTCAATTCGATTGTGGGTATGTAATTTCTACTATCGAAGGTCTAATACAAACTAAGATTTTTTAGAATATAGTCGTGATTTGAAAGAGTCGTTTTAAACTGGTTCTGAGTACAATAGAAAATGAAGGTTAAAATAGTTAAAACGAAACAAAAATAATATATATATGCTGAGTTATTGTAATAGAGTTAAACGGTCTAATATGGGTACCAGTTTGGATCCTCCATTCCGTCTTCTTCCTCTTCTTCTTCGGAGTTCGAGGAAAGATCGATGACTGGTGGATGCTCATCCTCCTCCGGGTTGTCGTTTTCCAACTCGGAGCTGGTCTCGTTGTCAGAGTCCGCAGTAAGGTCGATTAGCGGTGGATCGTTGTCCAGGTTGATCGAATCCTCGTTTTCCCACTCGGAGGCTAGCTCGCCTGCTTGATGCTTGTGGGATCTTGGAGCTTCCATTGATGGTGGTTGGTTTGAACCTAAAAATATTTTAAGGTTGTCCTTATGGACTTCCTGAGGTTTATTCTGTTGGTTCAGAACTTCAACTTTCGCTCCGGACACTTTAGTGACAACGAATGGTCCCTTATAACTCTCTCTCAGCTTCGAACCTTGCTGTTTGTTTTTAACAGCTAGGAGTACTTGGTCTCCTACTTTGATTGCTCTCTTCTCTACTCTCCTGGCTTTGTGATGTTTCACAGCCATTCTCTCCGCATTCTTTGTTAGTTGTTTTGTTATTTTGCTCTGAATAATTTCTGCGTTCTTAATGAGCAATTCACAATCTTCTGTTATGGTGTTAGGTTCAGATAGAATTTTTGGGAGCTCTGCATCTATGGGCAGTCTGCATTCTCTTCCAAAAAGTGCAAAGTATGGAGAAATGTCTGTTGTGGCGCTCTTCAAGTTATTCACAGCAAACGTTATTTTTGGAAGAACCATGTCCCAATCGGTTAATTCGTCATTGACGTAATGTGTTAAGCATTCTTCAAGAGTTCGGTGAAGTCTTTCAACTTGACCATTAGAGTTTTTCTGATGCGGGAGGGTTGGTTCGTGACTGATACCTTAGTTCTGACACATGGTCTTGAATTTTTGTGACAGGAAGTTGCTACCTCTGTCTGTTATGAGTCTACATGGTGGTCCATAGATTAAAACAAAATGACGTAGGAAACGGTCAATCACATATTCGGATGTTATCCGAGGGAGAGGGATGGTGACAGCAAACTTTGTGAAAGAGTCCTGGATGCTTAAGACAAAGCTGTTACTTTTCCGAGAGAGAGGTAACGGTCCTAAGATATTCATATGGATTCTCTCGAAGGCTTTAGTGGGTATTTGGAATTTCCCCAAAGGTTCGGTAGTCATTTGACTAGGGATCTTCTTGCGCTTTGCACACTTAACACAACTTCTCACAAATGTTTGAACGTCCTCTCTCATATTAGTCCAAAAGAATCTTCTCGCGATTGCATCGCAAGTTTTATTTATGCCTAAATGCGCACCGATGGAAGGGTCTTCGTGAAACTGTTTGATGATCTCGAAACAGACTTCGGTATCACGAGGGAGGACAATGGCTGCTTCCGGGTGTTTGAGAGAGGGTTTGGTGTAAAGAATGTTGTTTTTAAGTATGTAGCGTTCTCGCTGGCTGTTTACTTGCCAGCCTTTCTTGAAAAGTTTCACCGTGTTCTTAATCCAGTGACAGCTGTTCTGTAACCCTATGATCTGATCCCAAGCGACGAAATTGATCGAAATAGTGGGTTTGTATTTTTTTTCTGGCTTAGGATCATTAGCTTCTTCTCCTATGTATCGGGATAGCGCATCGCAGACTTTATTTAAGGAACCTTCTCTATAGATGATGTCTATATCATACTCTTGTATGATCATTTGAAACTTGGCAAGTCTGCCCAAAAGATCTCTACGGGTTAACAAACTTGTTAGGGGTCTGTGGTCTGTGATACATGTGGTGTGAGTGCCTAATACATAGGTTCTGAATTGGGTCAGAGCAAAAATTAGACCTAAAGCTTCTATCTCAATTGGAGGATAGTTTCTCTCGGCTTTAATTAATTTCCTACTTGCGAAAGCAACTGGATGTAAGTTTTTGAAAGGTTCATTTGGGTCTTCTGGCTGCAAAAGAACAGCTCCAATGGCTATATTACTGCCATCGCTTTCAATTATAAAAGGACGGTCAGTTCTAGGTGGTTTAAGAACAGGTGAGCTAATGAGGGCTGTTTTAAGGTTTTCGAAAGCCCTTTGATGTTGGTCTTTCCAATAAAAGTCCACATCGGTTTTGGTGAGATCGTGGAGTGGGGCCGCAATAGAAGCGAAATTACGGATGAATTTACGGAAGAACCCTGCCATTCCCAAGAATGCTCTCACTCCTGTGACAGTTCTGGGAATGGGGTATTCTTTAATAGCTTCTACTTTGTGTG
Source organism: Auanema freiburgensis (assembly GCA_030370435.1). Lineage (NCBI taxonomy): Eukaryota > Metazoa > Nematoda > Chromadorea > Rhabditida > Rhabditidae > Auanema > Auanema freiburgense. The sequence goes on along the minus strand of CM059371.1, from coordinate 2,957,741 downwards.
GGTCAGGTTTAGTTCCGTCTCTACCGACTATGAGACCAAGAAACTTTACTTCTTTTTGAGCAAACGAGCATTTTTTTAATTTAATTTTTAAACCTACAGATCTAACTTTTGATAATACTTCTCTGATATCTTTTATGTGCTGTGAGGCTGTTTCAAAACAACACCAGTAGATAGAGATTACTTTGCAAGTCTCAACCACGTTGTAGTGGATTTTCATTTCCAACATCAGTATATACCACCGTGAGTTATAAAGCTCTCTCCCATCATCATTTTACTTTACAGAGTTCATCCCTTGTACGATGCTAGATTCATAACGGATTTTAATCAAGATACAGAGAAATTAGAGTATTTGGTATACACACATGCGTAATCTTACTCAGTAGAACCTGATGTTTCAGATGATCCTGAGTAAAATGAAATTTCATAAGTTCTCTATTGCGCCGGAAGCTTTTCTAGAAAAAAATGAGTTCTTTATTGATTTGTTCGAGGTATGCTAAATGGGACTAATCTACGTATTAATATCTTGTGTACAGAGAATGCAATCATTAGCTGAAATCACTAAAGACTTTGTCCAACGAAAAGTTCTCGAACGATATAAGTTAGTAGTTGTAAAATTAGCGTGAAATGTAATATTGATTTCAGATACTTGCCCTTATTTTTCTATGAAGATGATATGAACTTAGAAAATAAATGAGTTGTAGATTTTATGCATCTAGCTATCATAGTTAAGTATTATCATCTTTTGCAACGTTATCCTCCGTAAGTTTGATTAGATTGATCATAATATTTTAATTACATGTATTAGACACTTAAGAGAGAAAGTTTTATCGAAAAGAGATAATATGCTAATAATATGTATTTTACCGTTCCAGCGCACCATTTCGCCCATTGGCGGTTTTCATTGTTTTCAAGTAATTTTAAGACTTTTTTTCATTGATTTCTATCCTTTGATCATCAAAAATGTGTCATTTTCAACAATTTTCGAAAATGTTAAAAAGGTCGGAAAGTGAGTTGTAAAAAATATGGTCGAAATCCAGTGGTCGAGATGATCGAAAAGGTGCGCTAGAACGGTGAATAAAAATAATGCTAAATAAATGATCTTTTCAGAAAATCTGAAACCTCTGACAAATTATGATCTCATTGAATTAGTAGAATTATTAAAGATTAAGAACTTCCGGGGAATCTCTATGAGAGACAATTTGCCTACTCAAATACAGCCAAGAGAAGTAGGAATTGTGAACTCAGACTCGATTAGCTGATTCCGATCAGAGTTTGAAATTGTCACAAAATGTTAATAAAGTATCAAAAAAAATGTGAATAGTCAATCTACATTTAAAAAAAAAAATTATAAAAAGAAAAATAAATTAACCAAAGAAAACCAAGAATTTCTAAATGGAACAATTACTGGTGCTGGATTTAAAACTATTTCAGAGCAATAAATTTATAAAACAACAGAGTTTACATATTCAGCAAAAAAACAATATGAAGATTACTGTTCACTAAACAATGGAATTCAAAAGAGTCTGAAGATGCTCCAAATTTTTTTGCAATGTGTCGATGTATTCGTTCAGTTCGTCGGTGGGACCAACACGGAATTCTCCTTTTGTGAATCCAATTTCTAGCCCTTTAAGGAGGCCTTTGGTTGGATCAAATTGTTCACGAGCCAATTCGATCTTGTTTGAGAGATCCCACTTATCCAAATACACTTTTGCAATCTTCAACCAGGAGTTGTCGTCGTGTTGGTTTTTCACATCAGAATATTGTTTTTTCCATTCTTTGTGTGGAAAAGTTATGATCAGTTCGCTTTTGATATCTGAATAAATCCTGAATTCGTCTGTAGGGGCAAAGTCAACAATTGCGGCGTGCTGTGTCCCTTTCCACCTACCTAAATCAATTATATTATAGTTTTCAGACTCTAAAACAAACCGCAGTTCTGTTCATGTAGATCAGAAATGAATAGGAGCACTTTAAGCATAACCAATTGAACAACGACATCCGCGCAAAGGCTGTTCCCATCAATAACGTGTTCAAGAAGCTCAAATCTGTCGTCCCATTGAGTAGCAATGTATCTGAAATATGCAAAGATGTATATGTATACGCAAAGCTGTAAAATCCTTACGTGCTTGTTTTGGTTCCATTCGATGTACAAGGAGGGATAATATGACATTTGGGGCAGACACCGATTAATTCTAATAATTTATAGCAATAGAGTTCAGTGACGTCCGGCACCTGTCCTGAGCTCGAGCCTTCTGGGCCATAATGATGGCATCTAAACAGAAATGGATCTTGAATGAATGAATAGAAAACATACTTAACGTTGTACTTCGAAACCGAATCTTCTCCATGAATTTGTACAAACGCGAGTGTGTTCGTTGACCTGCCTCCTAACTCCGCGTCTCGTTCTTCGAAATAACACGTGAATGTGGAATCTTCATTTCCTCTCTTCTGATCATGGAGATTGTGGAAGTACTGCTCCGTCGCTTTACAAATCATTTCCACGTCACCATCGGTCCAAGCAGCGACTTTAGTATGATTCCGTCTTCGAAAATTGTTGAATTGGACGTAGACATTGAAGAATCCGCTTTCGGTTAAACGTTCGTGATGTTGGACAGCTTCTTTTGCGATTCCAAGTTTATCCGAGCGCTGCTTCAACAATAACTCAACACATTGTTTGTACTCAATCCACCATGGAAGACCAGCATGTTTCTGAAAATAAACAATTTTACAGAGTAATTTTACTATTTTTATTAAACTCGAGAGCAATTTTACAGAAATTTGAAAACTTACCACAGTCACTTTACATCGATGGTTCAATCCCAAAGACTGAAGGCTATCTTCGCCGAGTCCAATAATCTTTTGTCCACTTTCGAAGAACAGTTCTTGATCTCTACAGTTAATACTCCAGTGTGAATGAATTATTTGTTTCACATCATCCAACGTACTCTAAAAAATTATATTTTATAGTTGTTAAGTTGAAAATAACAAGTACCTCATTGCCGAATTTGGAAAGGAAATAGCTGTGAACAACACCAGCGTCGTCATGCAATTTAAAAAGTATTTCCATCATCTTTAACTGAAATTTGGATGTAAAATAATAAAATCTTTTGCACTCTGTAAACATATTCGATTAATTCGAGAGAGAGAAAGTAGGAATAGTTGTTAACTAATTCAAGGTTAAGAGGAAAATAACAAAGATATAAACGGATGGGAAATCACGAAATCATCGCAAACTACAGAAGAAAAGGAAGGCTTTTCTCTATACATACAAGTTAATTAAGCGTCTCTGCCTTCCACTCTAGCCCAACGCGTTTGCGTGTCGCGTCGCGTGCGCCTAGTTCAACTCGGGCAGATGTGTGATTGTGCTCTCACAGTGACGTTCCGATATCCGATTGTGCCGTTGGGCAGACAATCGACGATCACGCTCCTGCGTCGCTGGATGACCATCGACGAGGAGCTGTGTAGCGGGGTGATCGTTCGGATATATATAAATGTACACCGCTAGATGAAAAGGGTTTATTATTGATGATTTATAAAAGAATAAGAATTTACATTATAGATACTATAAGGATAAGATATCAGAGCATTACAGTCATATACAAGATAAGCGCTACTACGATAGAAATATAGTCTACAAGATAATCTATAAGCGGGTGATGAGTCGGAGCGAGAGCGGAGCCATCAACCGCATGTGGTCACATCTCAAGCTCGACTGACTAAATCTCTCTCTCTTGTCTAAAGGATCATTTGTGACACGCATCTTAAGAGCAGTTGTCCTTTGTTACATGATGTTAGCTTATGACTCATCCGTTCGGTGCTCTGAGGAAACGTGTAGTTAGCTAAATGGTCCCGGACGGAACGTGCCCCCCTTTCGAGATCTTGCGACCTCGTAAGATGGACAGTTCTATCGCTTAGGCAAGAGAAATTAACATTAAGGTATAATATAATTCATATGATATTTGTTTGACATGTTGAATCAACAGAAGTTATTAAGAGTTTTTTTTTTTTTTTTTTTTTCAGAATTCGTCATAGAGTGCTCTGTTTAGCTTGAATGTGAGAGAATCTCTTCTTTTCATGATTTCAACCATTTCGAAAAAAAATCCCGGATAGAATTCAAGATATGTTATGGGATCTCCAGTGTCTGTTGTGGATAGAAGGGCGACATATCAATCATCACGTCTAGATTTGTGAGATTTGAAAAGAACTCGACTAGCACGAATGATGTAGAGGTCTATGATGCGAACGGACAGGTGATCTTTAACCATCTTGTTTTTTTTTTTTTTTTTTTTTTGGGATTTTTTTCGAGTCAAGGAATTAATCGTGAAGGCTGTTTCTCAGCTGTCAGGCTAATCAAAAGGCTCTATGTTCGATGAGAAAAAAAAATGAATTCGAAGGAGTGGAGTAGAGATTGTTATTTGTTTGATAGAATGATTAATGATATATGTGTGAAAAAAAGATGTTATGCGGTTTTATCCGGGATCCAGAGGGTATCTTCCATGTCGTCTTCCTCGGATTCAGAATCAGATGAGAGATCGATGACCGTTGGCGCGTCTGATTCCGACTCTGATTCTTCCGGTGTTGCAGGAGAGTTTCCTAAATACGGCTTAAGGTTGTCCTTATGGACATCCTGTGTCTTCCCATTATCAAGTAACACTTGAACCCATGAGGATGACACTTTTTTTACTTTGAATGGTCCAGTGTAACTTTCTCGCAGTTTAGAACCCGGCTGTTTGTTGTTAACAGCAATTAATATTCTATCTCCTACTTTGATCTCTTTTTCTTTCGTTTTATGTGCTAGTTGATGTTTCTTAGCCATGCGTTCTTCGTTTTTCTTCAGTTTTTCTACAATTTCTTTTGAAATACTTTTCTCGTTCTCTTTTAGTAGTTCTACCTCTCTCTCTATAATCCTATCTAGCACCGAGAATTTGGGTAAGTCACTATCGTATCTATTTCGACATTCTCTTCCAAATAACGCGAAATATGGTGCTACGGTCGTTGTTGCGTGTTTTACATTATTGAGAGCAAAGGTAATTTTCGGCAGTATGTCATCCCAGTCAGTAAGGGTGCTATTGACGTAGTGTGACAATCCTTCCTCCAAGGTTCAATGTAGTCTTTCGACTTGTCCATTGGAGTTCTTCTGATGTGGGAGAGTTGTTTGATGATCTATGCCATTTTTCTCGCACATGTCCTTAAATTTTTGCGATACAAAATTAGTGCCTCTATCGGTTATGAGTTTTTCAGGTGGGCCGAAAACAAAAACAAAACTCTTCAAGAACCGATCAATGACATACTCTGCCGTTATTCGAGGCAAAGCAGCTGTTACAGAAAATTTTGTGTAAGAATCTTGGATGCTGAGGACGTATTGATTGCTCCTTCTTGATAGAGGAAGGGGACCTAAGATATCCATGTGGACACGTTCGAAAGGCTTGTCTGGGATTTTAAATTTTCCAAGAGGTTCAAATGTCATCTGTCCGGGTATTCTCTTTCTTTTACAACATTTTAAACAACTTTTCACAAAGGTAGCAACGTCCTCTCTCATGTTGGTCCAATAAAAACGTCTAGAAAGAACGTCTGTTGTCTTAGTTACACCTAGATGTGCTCCGATAGTGGGATCTTCATGAAACTGTTTGATTATTTCAAAACATTTTTCGGAGTCTCTAGGTAGGACGATTGCGGGGTAGGGGCGTTTAAAAGTTGGTTTAGTGTAGAGAAGGCCATTAATGGTTACGAATCTTTCTAGTTCTTTCTTATGTTTTCTATCGTTATCGTCGAAAACTTTCATAGTCTTACTAATCCAATCGCTTTTTTGTTGAATCTTATAGAAATCGGCGTTGGTCACGGTGTTGATAGATGGTTTCGGTTTCTTTTCTGGCTTTGGATCGTTTGCCTCCTCGCCTATATACCTCGAAAGTGCATCACATATCTTATTGAGAGACCCTTCTCGGTATATAATTTCAATATCGTACTCTTGGATAATCATCTGGAATTTTCCCAGTCTTCCAATTAAATCTCTACGAGTCAGAAGACTGGTTAATGGTCTGTGATCGGTGATGCAGGTGGTATGGGTGCCTAACACGTATGTTCGAAATTGTGTTAAAGCAAATATCAATCCTAAAGCTTCGATCTCGATGGGTGGGTAATTTCGTTCAGCTTTCACAAGTTTCCTGCTGACGAAAGCTATAGGATGCAAGTTCTTCAGGGGGTGTTTAGGATCTTCCGGTTGGAGGAGAACTGCTCCTATAGCAATATTACTCCCATCACTTTCGATTATGAATGGTCGATCTGCTTTTGGAGGTTTGAGGACTGGAGAAGATGTAAGAGCGTTCTTGAGGTTTTCAAAAGATTGTTGGTGATTCTTTTCCCAGCAAAATTCTACTCCTATTTTTGTTGAATCGTGAAGTGGGGCTGCTATGGCTGCAAAGTTGCTTATGAACTTTCTAAAGAAACCAGCCATGCCTAAAAACGCTCGAACCGCTGTTGGCGATCGAGGTACTGGGTAAGCATTGATTGCTTCGATCTTATAAGGGTCAGGCTTAGTTCCTTCTCTTCCAATAATTAAACCGAGAAATTTAACTTCGCTACAGGCAAAAGTACATTTCTTCAATTTTATTTTAAAACCAACTGATCGTATCTTTTCTAACACTTCGCATATATCTTCCAAATGCTGTTCGGCTGTTTCTGAGATGATTAGTAAATCATCCAGATAAACGAACAACTTGCAAGAACATAGTTCTTGTAGATAACGGACAGCTGTCTGGAATGTATGTGGTGCCCCACATAGTCCCATGGGCATTCTCTTATATTGGTAAGTCCCTGTATGGGTTGTGAATGCCGTCAGGTGCCTATCGGATTTTCTAAGCTTTATTTGGAAAAATCCTGATACTAAATCAAAAGATGTAAAGAAATTAGCACCTGACGCTAAATCGATAATGTCAGATATCGCGGGAATAATGTATGGTTGCTTTCGAGTTACATTGTTGAGTGCTCGAAAATCTGTTACGAATCGAAAGGTATCATCTTTCTTGGTGACAAGAACTACTGGACTATTGAAGAGTGAAGTCGATTTCTCGATTATATCTTGATTTAAAAGTTCTTGCACTTGTCTCTCTACTTCGTCTCTTTTTCTCAAAGGTATTTTTGTGACTCTTGGTCTTGGTAAGTCCAAATCCGTTCTAAGCGGAATCGTGTGTTCGATGGGACCAGTGAAGAGACCGATCTTACGATCTTCGTTAAGAAAGGCTTCTTTGTTCTCAATTATCATGGTTGTTAAACATTTCCTTTGAGATGAATCGAGATCCGAACCAGTGAGATCTAAGTCATTTAGAAAGTCAGATGGAAAGTTTGGAAGTTTTGCTTCCCAATCGGTTTCTGGGGGAATATAGCTTCTGTCATTGGGTTCTGGAGTGTTGAAAGATGGTGAGGGCATTCTTGCGACGGTTGCTTTCCCCAGGATTTGATTCGATTTAACGGTTATAGGTTCGTAGGTGTTATTTATAAAAGTTATTTGCACTGAACTGGTATTTCTAAAGGCAGTGTCAAAACATGAGACTTGTGAGTCATCGTGAGCTTCCATAAAAGCATATTCGTCGTTTTCGAGACCATTAGCTTTTATGGTAAGGTTTGTTTTAGAAAAAGGATGGAGCACTCTGCGTTTTAGATTGATAATATTAATATATTTGTTTGTGCGTTTGAGCAGAGCTTTCTGTGGACTAAATAATGGAATTTGGACGTATCCTACTTCAAGGATCTTTTTGGATGGTTTCAGACTCACTGGAATGTTGAGTTTGTCCATTTCTTCCATGAAATCCATTCCTAATAGTGCCGGAGCAGGACAGTCTTCGTCGTTGGATATCAAAAATGTATGTTTTACTTTGTATCCACCTATTTCGACAGTCATTTCCACTTCTCCTATGAAAAAGAAAAGTGAACCGTTAGCCGTTTTAGCTGAACTGTTATGAGAATAACGTGATAGGCCGAGATATTCACTGGTGGACAATTTGACGTAGGATACTGATGCTCCGGAATCCCACAGTGCCAACATTAGTTTGTCTTCCACTGTTACGTACAACAAAGGTAGCTGTGAGGCTCCTACTTTGTTAACTTCAACAGTGGAAACTAGTGGTAAGGCAAGTGGAAGTAAACTCATCATAGTAGGGTAATATCTTTTCATTATTTCTTGAGGGATTGGTCGATCCGGGTCTGATACTATTTCCAAAAGTTCATCGTAAGATGGTGGGGGTGGGTTTGATGAAGAAGAAAAGTTAACGGTCTGAGTATCAGAAATTTCGTCTACGTTGCAGACGACGTATGCTTTTTCTGGCCGACTCGCGTCCACATTCATGATGGGTAGGGGTATGCGAGTTTTAGTATAGATTTTTAGGATACAGATAGTGATAAATCCAGCTAGAACGATTATGGCTACAATCCCAATTGTGATAAGAGTTTTCTCAATTGAGCTTAGAATGTAGCTTTTTATCTCAGCCCAAGTACCTTTCGCTACCTTTTCCACTTCACTCAGGTAGTATGTTCCTCTTTCCAGCATCTGGATAGGACTAGGTAATTGGTGAATGGAATGAACAACTTCGAGAACTTGGTTCTGACGAAGTGTTGCCAAACTAACTCCATAGGCTATAGCGGTGGCTATACTTGATGTTCTTGTGGAGAAGTTTGAGTAGAGGTTGGCACCAGTGAATTTCAACGTGGTTACCTTTGAGTGATGTAATCCTTCAATTAATGAAATAGGGCTAACGTCTACTGTGCCATTCAGTCCCTTCCACTTTCCATTTTCTGACCAAATGTCAGTAGGTACTTGTTCACAGGAGATTTGTTTGCCCGCCGGCAGAAGGTCTACGGTGCCTGGAGCAGCGAATAGAAGTTGGCCTTCTTCCGTGATTACGGGAGTCTCCAGATAACACGTACCGTTTACGGTGTGGTTGTGGAACTTAGTGGTTATGGTGATTGGTGTACATGAATGTATGTGAAGAACTTCTGTGCCGACAAAACGAGCTGAGATATCTTCCCTTGCCAAAATAGTACGCATTGCTATGGTTGGTTCGATTTGTAGAATCGATCTCCAGAGCTCGAGATATTTATTTTGTATTTCGCAGATGTTTTCAAAGGAATCTATGAAATGAGCTCTGAGATCTTCTTGATGTGTTTCCGTAGCAAATTGCAAGTGATCTTGGGAGATTCTCAAGGTAATGTTTTTGTTAAACTCCTCTTCCAGTGCTAGCTTCTTTGCTACAAAATTTGCGTGAGTCTGTTGGGAATTTTGTGCGAAAGTGACTGGGGGAGCAGAAGTTCTTAAAACTCTAATGTGAGGAATTATAGATGTAGCTGGTGTGGTAAAGAGCGAATTGAAAGAAAGAGATGATGTGTTGAAAGATAAAGAGAGAGTATCAGAATTCAATGGCATATTCAAAGGTAATACACTATCGGAAAAATCATGCTTGCTTCGAGTTTGCAGTTCCTTGCTTTCGGTGGTTAAGTCATATAATGTTAGCAAACTTGAATAAAGGTCTTCAGTTTCAATAGGAATCGAGTAAGTGTCCGTAAGATTTGTGGTGTTGTTCATAAAAAGTTCTGCTAAGACAGACGCATTTTTCGGACTTGGATTATCCAAGATGGTCAAAAAATAGATGAGCGAAAAAATAGACGTTAGAGACATTTCTGTTCTCTTTGTGTTCTCAAAATGAACTCCTGGTTTTGAGATAGAGGAGGAGTTATTCCTTGTTATTATGTTTCTAAGGGTGGTATTTCCAGGATTCGTGAACTTTAGTCTATTTTCTGGTTTGATGTTCTTGTCGTCCAGCAGTTGTTCGAAAGTGGATATCAAGGATATTTTCGAAAAAGGTGTAACAATAGTACCTTCAAAATCAGTTTCTAGTGGAATTCCGTAATTTTGCTCTGGCTCTGATCTTAATTTTTCAAAATCGGGAGTTTCGAGGACTGGGATTGGTTGGTGTTTGAATTCGGAATCATCTTTTGCTGCAAGTGTCCGGTCGTACTTTTCGAATTTTAGTTTCCTCAACTCGGTCAGCAGCCACTTACCCTCTTTAACGAGATTCTGTATCTCTTTTGGTGTTCTGGGGTCAATTAATGGTAGGCTGGAGTTCATAAAAAGTTTCAAAACTTGATACTTGGATGGTACAGACAAGTTATTACTCAAAATAGTTGGTGTGAACATAAGTTTTTTTGCTATTACTTCTGTTCTGTCTCTATAGCTGCTACCTTCGACTTTCAACAGCTGTTGATCGAACTCTTCAACTGTAAGTCTATCCGAAATTTGTTCCAATAATTGTTTATTGGTCAGGTATTTTATGACAGCTTGCGATGCTACTAATATTTCTTTTTCAGCCAAAAGTTGGAAAATAGCTTCGTTAGCATCGTTATAAGGGTAGTGCCGAAGAAATGATGTTAGGCCGTTGTCTGTTATTTCAGATTGTGAGAAAAAATTGAACTGATCAATGTGGGCTTTAGCGTAGTCTGCTATGGTATATTCCGGATTGAAAAGTCTACGAGCTTTAAATTTCCAATAAATTTCAGCGGTGCTAGGAATGGCCATGGTGGGTCTTAAAAATGGGTATGGGCAGACTCTTAGAGACGCAGTTTGGAAATCTTCTTGCTCTCTGGCCCATAGTTCATTGATTGGAAAGCTGCAATTCTTCGCTACCATACGCTTTGATCTTTTATTCGGAATTTTCTTGAATTCCCGCTCAATCAGATTGTGAACGTTTTTATCTTTAGGGAACATAGGGAATGTGATATAGTTTCCCGTGGTGGTTTCGAAAACGGGAAAGTCAAAGCAAGTTCTGATAGCTTTTGGTATTGAAACATTTTTGAGAACTAAAGCGGTCTGAGTACTTGGTATGATGACAACGTCATCGCCTATCGTAGCGTCGTATACATCCATGTCAATGTATTCACATCGTTTGTCTGAGGATTGAGGATCCCAAACAATCATGGATGTATTTGACTTACAGTTGCCGTGATGAGCTAAGCATCCTTCTGTATTCAAAATAAGATCTGATAAAATAGAATCATCAGGTATTCGGGTCATGGCTCCTCTTTCCAAAATCAATCTCGATATCTCTACACATTCATTTCTATAGAAATTTCGAGGAGGGTCGTAGATTGGATACTGGCTGGCGTAGACTCGTGGAGCTACTGTTGTTAGAGCTGATCCGTTCCAAGTACGTTCTTTTATCACTTCTCTGCACTCTTGGGGTGTTATGGGTTCTATGTTAGTGATGGTCCTGTTTTTGTCTCGCAAAAATAGTATCTCCCGGAGACAGATTTTATGTGTCTCCTTGGTGCATCGGTATGCTTCCCATTCATGTGCTGTTGTGTTACGAGTGTAAAGGTGAACTTTTGTTTTAATCACATGTTTGGGTTCTCCCGCATCGCACTTTCGTAATTTAGGAGGAATCAGGAGTACGCCTCCTTTAGCTCTCGTGCAGAGTTGATAACTTTCGGTTGGCGAGATGAGGTAACAAAATATAGACAAAGCTATGGTGAGAGTTAGGGGAGATAATAGGGTATTTACTCGTCTCCCACGAGCTGGTACATTTTCTCTTCTACGATTCGGTTCATTTTCCCTCCGATTATTATATCTCTCCTCTCTCTCGTTGCGAACATTGGGATTAAATCTTGGGTGGTATTGTTGGTCATGATTATAGGGCCTTGAGTTATTCCAAGGTTGTTGTCTTGGACGAGGATTCGGGTTCTTATTCCAGGGTCTCGAATGGTGTTCTCTTTGCTTGTTCTGTTGGAAATTTGACTGATAGTTTCGGGGTGCAAAATCTCTATCTCTGTGATTGAAATTTCTAGCGAAAGGTTCGAGAGCTCTGTTGACAGCATTAATCAAAAGGTTTTGCGTATCATCTGTTTGCTTCATGACAGCTTCTTCAAGTTTAGCTGCTTTAATCGCATCTTTGAAAGTTTGCGCTTCTTTTCTCAAAACTGCCTGTTTAAGGGGGTTGCGCAGGCCTCTTATGAAGGTAGTTTTAATTATGTTGTTTCTAGCTGGGTCATCGGGGAGAAAGGCGTCTAAGCTTAAAGTTTCGAGCAGTCTTGCAAAAGCTGTTACCGTTAGTTCGTTCTGTACGGTGCTCTGAAGGGTTTGGAGAGCTTGCTCTCTATCTATGTCAGTTACTAGCTTTTCTTGGAGCTTCTCAATTAGCAAATTCCAAGGACCGGTAACTCTTAGTTCTTCAGGGAGTTCTAAATAAGCAGAGATTGCTTCGGGAGCTTCAAGCAAAAGAGGAAGCATAGCAAAGCGTTCAGGTATTACAAGACCTACGGAATCGGCAAAAATGATGAATTTTCTGACAAATTCTTTAAAACTGGTGATTCCCTTATAAGTTGGACAGTGGGAATTTCCCAGGGCTCTTAATATGTTTCCTTTCCCTGCTCCAGGCGGTTTAACGCTTTCGTGGACAGAACTTGGGAGAGGCGGGTTTGGGCTTGGTGTTCCCATATTTTTATTTGGGGTAGAAGTTGTAAGTGGGATAATTGGCTCTCTTTCACTATTGGAATTGTTCAAATTGATCTGTTTTGCTAACCTTAATAATTCTACAGCGGGCGGGGTTTTTAGAGCGGCTGAGAATAATTGGGTAACTTTCTTGAATCTCTTTGGAGAGGTTTTCTTAGTTTCTAAAGAGGTTTCGTCCAGAGAGCGGTGTAAACGCTTATTGTTTCTACTTTCCAGTGTCTTTATGTTTAACTGATTAGTCGTTTGAGTATGGGGGTCGGATTTGTGAGTATAAGTGTTGTTAGGTGAAGAAGAAGAAGAGCGTACTGTGTCAGGTGAATAATTAGAATCCGTTGAGTCCGGTGGTGATGTAGGTGATCTCTGCCTTGGGTATTTATCTCGTCCGGCTTCCTGAGGCTCCTTGGGTTCTTCTTTCACTCGTGTCACGTGTTCTTGGACCTCTTGATGCCGTGTCTTCGCCCGAGTACGGTTACCTACGGGTTCTATCTCGATAATGGAGATGTCGAGATCAGAGGTAGGGTTTTTCCCGTTCTCCACCTTTACTGATCTTTTGGTAACGGTTACTTGGTGAGTCCTAAATTATGAATTAGCATAGAAGGTACATTATGGAACTTGCTTGGCGGTCTGGGTGGGGGAACTGGGTGGATTGTGTGGCTGGTTCGGCGTGAGAGTTGCGAATGAGCGGTCAAGAAGCTTCAATTTGCAGCTTCGAGTGAATGAGACGGACTGAGCTCTTGTTCGTCTTTTATACATTCATGTTCGTAGTAATTTTCAAGAATTCGCAACTGTCACCTTATTTCGAACTGTGCTCGCACTTTTTCTACCATCCCCAGGTGTTTTTAAGAAACATGTGCTCGATTCGAACACATGTTCAAAGTTGGTTTCTACTAATAATGCAAAAAAAAAATGGGAATCTGTTCATTACTCAGAGTAGTGTAATGTACAGTAGGCTAGCGGTGTAATTGTGAGCTCTTAATTGCTGATCGTTCATTGAACGGTTTGAACGCGCTTTGATCAGAACTTCGGTATTGAATAACTGTTTTAAACTAGGTGAGGCGAACATTAACAAATTATAACGACTCTGATTTGTTCAAATTGTCATGAGCATAGGTGACGAGGAGCTAACTCGTCTCACGAATCAAAACTTCCGACAATGTGACAACGTGATGCTTGTCTCTACTTTTACATGAACCGTAAGAACCATCACGGAAAACTCCTATGCTTGGGAAATACGGGTAGTTGGGCGCCCCCTTTAATTCAAAAAAAAAAACCTTATTAAATCGACAATGTCGCCCTGTTGGAACACCTTCCTTGTTCCAACAAGTGGCCTCTAGATAATAAGGTGAGTGCAGTTATAGCAAGAACGACAGGCTCGAAAAATTTGGCTAAAGGGTTGGAAGGGTCGGGAATAGATATATAAAAGTCGTCCTCTTTGAAGTTTTTCTTGCATCTGCACTCGCGTGACAATTTCTACTAGCTTAAAGATCAGGTGGGTATGTCGTCAGCGTAGCTGACTTCAAGGTGGAACCTCCACGTTCCGATATCCGATTGTGCCGTTGGGCAGACAATCGACGATCACGCTCCTGCGTCGCTGGATGACCATCGACGAGGAGCTGTGTAGCGGGGTGATCGTTCGGATATATATAAATGTACACCGCTAGATGAAAAGGGTTTATTATTGATGATTTATAAAAGAATAAGAATTTACATTATAGATACTATAAGGATAAGATATCAGAGCATTACAGTCATATACAAGATAAGCGCTACTACGATAGAAATATAGTCTACAAGATAATCTATAAGCGGGTGATGAGTCGGAGCGAGAGCGGAGCCATCAACCGCATGTGGTCACATCTCAAGCTCGACTGACTAAATCTCTCTCTCTTGTCTAAAGGATCATTTGTGACACGCATCTTAAGAGCAGTTGTCCTTTGTTACATGATGTTAGCTTATGACTCATCCGTTCGGTGCTCTGAGGAAACGTGTAGTTAGCTAAATGGTCCCGGACGGAACGGTGAGGAAGAGAAAAGAAGGTCACGCTACACCCGTGTTCTACCGTAGTCGGTAACTACATAGCAAAAGCAGATAAAAGTCACTCGAAGGTGCTGGCAAACAGCGTTCCATGCGGGACACCTCACTTGTGTTCCTATAGCCAAAGTGTAATATGTTGTCAATTGCACAGATGTACTTCAATAGTAAGAACACCACAGCTGTTCTTTGAGACTCCTCCCGTTGAACCACAGGGAGAAGGAAGACAGTCTGGTAGAGAGTCTCGTTCTAAGAGGACATCGACCGGACTCATGTAGTTGTATAGTTATGCTTATTAGTATTTTATGTATTGTATTGTAATGTCTGTAGAAGCTCTTTTATATATCACCTTATATACCATGGTTATATCTTATATATTGTTGTCTCTATCTGTAATAATAAACCCTTGTCCACCATTACAAGGTTATGTTAATCGTACGAATATAGCATCCTTACGCTTGCCGGTTACACCGGTATTCTGCCGTAGTCGGAAATACCAACCACAAGCGTAATGGAACGACAGGTATGAAAGGACAAAGTGTCTCATTTACGAACGATTTGCGTCACTGAATTTCTTCAGCTTTTGTGTTGTTATTGCATTTTGAAGATGTTTTTTCAGGCAATGTTCAGTATTTTCTCATAAGATGGAGGATGCTTTTCGTGTCATGTAATCTCTACTTCTCCATAGAAAGTGAAAAAGTGAATAGAAAGAGCTGGTGAATCGTTTTTTGTATAATACACTAGATTATTAATTATTTGCAGGTTTCATTACTACAAAATCAATTTGACTAAATTGGTGAATCTCTTCGAACAGTGAAAGATGTGTTCAATAACCGGATATTTTATTATGTTTAACGAGAAGAAAGATTCAACGAACTACTAAACATGAGTAATGAACGTCTTCAGAATAACAACAAAGAATTTAAACGAATAAGATATATTTCAGCAGGAAATGTTGAATGAGCAACCGAAATTCTGAGAAAAAAGGTTATGAAACGACTTGAAGAATCTTCTCCGGAAGGGGGGAAAGTGAATAATCATTTGATTGTTGTTGTTAATTTTTTGTTATTTCATGTTTGTTGTTATTTCATCTTCTTGGTTTATTTTGATAAAGAAATATCTTATTTGATTGAAGTGAAATAAAAAAAGTTGATACCTCAGGTGAGGTAGCCATGTTTGGGGTTCATGGCTAGGTGGAACTGAATTCACTTTCTAGTGAAGACGTCCATTTTTACTGAACGTCCCCCATTTCACAAAATCAAATAAGATATTTGAAGCCAAAAAAGGTTTAACTTCTAAATTATGGAATTAGTATACTGTTTCAAATGGAAAAAATATACTGATACTACTGACATATTTAATGTTGAAACAAGCTAGAAACGATCAATGATAAAAGGGTTATGCCAAGATTGTAATACCATGAAGTGTATGCCCAACGGCACAATCGGATATCGGAACGTGGAGGTTACACCTTGAAGTCAGCTACGCTGACGACATACCCACCTGATCTTTAAGCTAGTAGAAATTGTCACGCGAGTGCAGATGCAAGAAAAACCTCAAAGAGGACGACTTTTATATATCTATTCCCGACCCTTCCAACCTTTTAGCCAAATCTTTCGAGCTAGTCGTCTTGCTATATTATGACTCATCCGTTCGGTGCTCTGAGGAAACGTGTAGTTAGCTAAATGGTCCCGGACGGAACGGAGATAATTGTTATCTCTTGCAGTCTGAAAAGAGAGAACAATATCTTTTATTTTATCATATTTAGTTCCAAGTTTCCAAGTAAATTCTCGATTACCATTTGGAATATTATAACTTTCAAATTGACGAGATATAAAAGGCATTTGAACTGATTTATTACTCTCAAAGACATTGAGTAACTTATTTTGCATCTCAAGACTAAGCATAATTTTAGGAATTATCCATTGAAGTTTAATGATAGTCATCTTAGCAGTAAATTTACTTGGATCTGTGGATGTAATAGAATTCCTGTTTCCTGGAGATCTATAAAGACTTATTTGGTGTTTTCTTCCGTAAACTATTTTATTATAACATTCAGCAAATCCAAAAGTATGAGTCAGTGGAATACAAAAAGTAAGGTTACCTATTCTATTTTTTGTGTATTTATTTATTTTATAAGTCATGATATCCTTTGTCTCAAGGATCCATTCAAAAGTATTTTATTTATTCATTGTGGAAGAATAAGTAAGGAGGCCTTTCATAAGTGAAGCTCTTCCAGGATCAATGACATTTTCAACTTGCATACCATCCATACTATAAGTTGCTCTATCAAATAAGAACATAGGGCCATTATTTGTTAACGACAATTCATCTGGATCTGCAAGTGGTGATCCTGCGCCATCACTTTTATTCAAGGAAGCTTCTAAATAAATATAAGATTTATGTAGTAGAAGGTATTGATCACAAGTTTCCATGATAAAATTAATTTCTCCATGATGATTTAAACTACTACCAGATGAAGGAAATATACTAATCAAATTTTCCTTTTGAATTGATGTATCCTGAATAATTGGACTATCAACGATGAGTATTCTGTCTACTGCTTCAGCCTTCTTTTCAATTTAATTACAACTTTCAAAGAAAGTTAGAATAAATAAGATATTAGTAAGCGAAGTATCAATGTATACAGATTTTTCAGGATATGAGCACTTAGTTGAAAAAGAATTAAATGATCAAAGTATAAGTGTTACAGAATATAGACAATGGATTGCAAATAAGAAATGTGAATATGGAAATTTAGAGAAAGGTAAAGAAGGAATATATAGTACAAATAACAAAGTGAATGAAGATTATCCAAATCGATTTACTAGTTTCTTTACAAGTAAAAGATATTACAAAGAAAATTGTGTAATTATTGAAACTTAAGTATATTCACACTTCAATCAAGGTAGGCCATCTAATGTTCTCTCCGACTTGAGTAATTGTAAATATCAGGATGGTTATTATAGTTCAAAAACTAATGAAATTATGATTTGGGATGCTAATAAAAATCAAAATTGTCAATACATTTCAATTGGAAAACTAGATGGAATAATGAGTAATGGACTGTGGATAAATAGTAAAAATCAAATTGCTCTGAGTCTTGGGGAAAACAAAATTGGGAAAGATTGTAATTTTGATCTAATAGTTGGTGATGAAGGTTTGGCAGTACGTTAACACATTATTCATTTACATGAAAACGAAGTACCAAGAATTCCAACACCACAAGCACTAACATCAACTCCTAGTCTTCAAGAAATGAGTATAAAACCAGAGATTCCTAGATCCGAAGGATTGATGAATCCTCAGAAATATCAAAAAGAAAGAGAAGAATGTTACAAACGACAACAAGAAATTCAGAATCAAAAAGACAAAGAAACTAGAGATAAATACGAAGCTGATCGTAAAGAATTTGAGAAGAGAAGAGAAGGAAAAATGAAGCAATATCCAGAGTTCGAAAAGAGAAAGAAGGAAAAATTGGAAAGACAACGATCATTGAATACTGGTACAAATACTACTACTACTTCTGTGAATTCGAATAAAATCAAATTGTTCTGTACATAGTGATGCCTCATCAGTCTGCATAGCTATCATGAGCTTCTAGAGGTATCATTTCTTATTTGAACTTTTCAAAATCTTAGGATCTTTCGAGGATGGGGCTTTCCCATACCGGTACGCTTGGTTCTGCACATAGTGATGCCTCATCAGTCTGCATAGCTATCATGAGCTTCTAGAGGTATCATTTCTTATTTGAACTTTTCAAAATCTTAGGATCTTTCGAGGATGGGGCTTTCCCATACCGGTACGCTTGGTTCTGCACATACTGATGCCTCATCAGTCTGCATAGCTCTCATTGAGCTTCTATAGGTTTAGCTTCTATAGGTTTGACATTTTTCATTCAAAAATATGTTACTTGACTTCTCGATGATAATGATGGTGAGCCATAGATTTGGTGTCCGTGGCTTGCTACATCATATCTATTTTGTGAATCAAGCATGGGAGAACTATATGGGATTAGCAAAGTGGATTAAGAAGAGAAGTGAAGTTTGTTCGCTGTTTTTGTATGCAAAATGTTCACAAAAAGTATATATATATATATATATATATTTTACTATTTCGCTTGGATGTATTTGTGTTAGTATAAAATGTGGCCGTTAGAAAGAAAATAGTAGTTGTTGCATGAATAACTTTTTTTTGCGTATTTATTCAAGAGAGGAAAGTTTGAATCTCATTAACGATTTCTGCTTTCAATTTCTTTTTCTATTCCTCATTCATATGTTTCGAAGGAAAATAAGATGAAAGAAATGACATTGTAGTTATTGTCCAGTTCACAATTTTACGAAGTTAGTCTCAGTAATGTTAATCTTCGTTTGACAATTTATGATTCGAAAATAATTTATCATATGTTTTAGATACTAATATACAATTCAGCCGTATGAATTTATGACGCATAATTACTCATAAGATTGCTGACTGAAATATCACGCAAGTTTCTGTAACTCAACGATTCATGCTTTCGTATTTCTTACAATAAACTCTTTCATGCAACATTGACTGACGAAAATCGGAGTTGGAATTACTTTTTTCCATTATAAAATGGACTACAGAAAACTTTAAAATTAATGAGACTCTTCATAGTTTTAACAAAGACAGGTGTTCACAATATTTTCTAACTTTGATTAATATTCTCCTTGTTCATTGGTCGATGCTAGTCTCGTAAAGTTTCTTTGTCTGCATGTATATCTATATTTGTATATTAATATCCTGTTTACCATTATAATTATCCTGTATCCTGTCTCGATGACTTGACCTCTCATGCGCATCTTCTTTGTTCTTGCGCATAATCCTAGTTTTTCCTTGAACATCTGCCAAGACGCTCAATTCAACCTATACGGTTAAGAGAACGCTAAAGCCTACGTCCCTAGCTATCTCTTGCCTGTCTGACTCTAGCTGAAGGCAATGTAGCCTTCCTCATTTCATTAGGGCAATCAATTTCAATTTGTTTCATGATATTATGTGGCAGTTTTTCTTCTCTATTCGTTTTACCACTCAGTTATTCTTGAACCGTTTGCTGTTTTCAGGATTTTCTCAGGAATGGCCCATCGCTATGGGAAGTCGAGCCCTCCAAGTAAAAGAGCAAATAAAGCGAAAACAACACCAGTAGATAGAGATTACTTTGCAAGTCTCAACCACGTTGTAGTGGATTTTCATTTCCAACATCAGTATATACCACCGTGAGTTATAAAGCTCTCTCCCATCATCATTTTACTTTACAGAGTTCATCCCTTGTACGATGCTAGATTCATAACGGATTTTAATCAAGATACAGAGAAATTAGAGTATTTGGTATACACACATGCGTAATCTTACTCAGTAGAACCTGATGTTTCAGATGATCCTGAGTAAAATGAAATTTCATAAGTTCTCTATTGCGCCGGAAGCTTTTCTAGAAAAAAATGAGTTCTTTATTGATTTGTTCGAGGTATGCTAAATGGGACTAATCTACGTATTAATATCTTGTGTACAGAGAATGCAATCATTAGCTGAAATCACTAAAGACTTTGTCCAACGAAAAGTTCTCGAACGATATAAGTTAGTAGTTGTAAAATTAGCGTGAAATGTAATATTGATTTCAGATACTTGCCCTTATTTTTCTATGAAGATGATATGAACTTAGAAAATAAATGTGTTGTAGATTTTATGCATCTAGCTATCATAGTTAAGTATTATCATCTTTTGCAACGTTATCCTCCGTAAGTTTGATTAGATTGATCATAATATTTTAATTACATGTATTAGACACTTAAGAGAGAAAGTTTTATCGAAAAGAGATAATATGCTTCCAGGAGTAGCTAAGAAAAAGTATTTGGTTTGTATTTTCAATAAGAACTGATCATTCTCATTGTAGACGAAATAATAATTCTGGTAGAGGAATAGTCTTTTATGAATGGTTTCTAACACTTATGAAGAGATATACTACGCATAATGAGAAAATCCGTAATGATGAGGTATGTCCGATCCCTGTTAGCTTTCAAAAATATTTTGTTTTCTAGCTTAACTCGAAAAAGAAATGTCCCATGCCAGCTTTTTTACCTTTCATCGGTATTGAAAGAAACGCAGAATTTTTCGCTGCACTTACCGGTTATGGAATACGTCATAATGCTGTTTCTGATGCAAGCTCAACTACAACAGAATCATCCCTTGAGCAAAGTGACTGTGAAACAGAAGGATCTGAACTAGTTGACACATTCGAATATAGCGCCCCGAGTGAATTTATTTTGGATCCTCTTGAACAAGAAGTGGAACGAAATGCTTTGCGCACTAGTCTGGAAAGTTTTAAATATAGGGATGAAGCGTATAGAGCTCGTATACAAAAAACATTAGATGATCTCGAGCCTTCACATAACTTTCTGGTGGAGAAACTCAAACTGTTCACGATGGATCCGAGCAGTTTTACAGCACCAACAGATCGAAGTGGCATGAACTCTATCCATGCACATGTTCATATACCTGATCCAGCAGCTCACATAATGGAACGCGCAGAGAAGCGCATCACTGAAAGACCTTGTATCTTGAAGAAGTATCTTAAAAGTTGTCAAGATTCTTTTATTCAAAAATATGCTGAACGACTTGCTTTAGTATACCGATTGAGGAAAGAACAAGAAGAGAAAGACAGAGAAAAGGCTGCTGAAGAGATTGGAGAGTTTGAAGAAAGAGAAATCCAGTAATCTCTGTTGTTGATTAAATCCTTGATTTATCTATTCCAAATGAGCATAATGTTGCTCCACCGTTATATTTCATGTTTTTCCGCTTAATTAATATAAATATATATATAAATAACCCATTTAATAAACTATTACTTTATTTGCTTTACTTGCTTTTCTTATTAACGAGTATTCTTGTTATCAGTCCGAGTATAAAGGTTGGAGGGTTTGGTCTTTGAACTGCTCAGTCGTGTTTGTTGAATCGAGTTTTCAAATGCAAAAAAGGGATCGAAAAATTGGGAACCTCGAACAAGCTTCTTAGAAGTTCAATTCTTCAAATAATCTCTAAGGGAAGAACTAATACGATGGTGTCAAACTAATGGCATCTCTTGTTTATTCTTTCACACCACCAAATCCAATGAGCACCCTTACTATCTGGAAAAGCTAAATTTGCAATACTAATTCATACTGAAAATATTGCACCAGAAAAAGTTTTTCTCATAGTTAGTTGCTTTTTAGGCTGTTGTGAGGACGATTTCTGACGAATATGATATTATTGTGTTTGACCTCGTCGATCAAAAGTTCCGGTATAATCCGAATCGATCTGATCCGATGTTACGCGGACAATCCTTCAAGCAGTTGGGCATAAATCAACAGCGAGAGCCGACATGGGAGGAAGGAACCGTATCGGAAGCATACTGTATTAATAATTTTTCAAATTCACAAATATTAACTGCTTGATTTAGACGGTTTCTTCATCGGAACTTCTCATGGAAAAAGTGGGGATTCAGGATCTGGCATCTTCGACTTCTGGGGCCGCTTCCTCGGGATCACCGTTGCCAAGAAAAACTTTAAGTTTGATGATCAAAAAAATAAGTCAAACGCTGAAGTGGCAATCATCATCCCGACACAAAGATTATCGATGCTTGCACCATTGTTGCTATTACCTTTCTTTGTGTAAATTCTTTTCGTACAGGTCATATAAGCTTTCCTTCTGAATAAATGGTTCTCATAAACATTCCTCGAAAGTGAATTTTTCCAAATCTAAATTGGTTAGCTCTTCAGATTTTTTGAAAAGGTGCTCATTTGATAAGATGCTTTTCAAATTCTGTTTGCGGCTGTTAAACTTGCTATAACTGTTGATTCTTGGCTTGTTAGAGCAACAAAATCATTGATGAAACGAAAAAAAATGTTAAAAACTGCGAAAAACGAAAAGCGCTCTGTTTTGGGTGGTCGGTTGGTCCAGAATTTTCATTCTAAGTTCACCCAAAACTGAAAAACGCGTAAAATCATGTTCAAACTTGCAAAATTTAGTCATTTTTTTGTGAAAAAGACTTCTTTTTTACAAAGTTTACGAAGAGGATGAAAGGGTGCTCTAGCATAACACATTATACTATTACTAACATTAAAAGACTATTTTAGTGTTAATAGCTGGATAAATCAATATATGTGTTGTTATGAATGTGTTATGAACAATCTATACAAACAGACAAATCATAAACACTATCATTGCTGATCAGCCATACATTAAGAGGCACCACATTGTAACCAATGATCTTGTCGTCTTTTGACCAAACTGTTTTCTAAACTAATGATTATACTACCACTAATGTTCATCTGATTGAATATGAAAGCTGTGCATATCAATTCACACTACCTTAATACACTAAGCTTCTTATTTTCTCAATTTCGCTGCGTTGATGTTGGTTAATGATTTCTGCTCTTCCTTCAAAGCAGACATTCAACACGATTCTTTTTGTTTGAATGTTGAAAAGCTATAGTTTGAAGGGCTACTGAACAAAATGAACAACAGCTCAGTCATTTTTCGGTCATCTTTCAAAACGTCCCTTTTAATTGACTGAGAATCTGCAAAAAGTTCTTTTAGGCAAGAAGGTGCGCCATCGTTTGTTACAAATTTTGTTCTTTGCAGTTTCTATTTGTGTTCTATCCTACTACACATCGCGTTCAGCTTTTTTCTTTTTTTTTAAGTGAACGGCATTACTTTCAGGTAAGATAGATGAGATGATATCAATCAATCACATTCTATGCCTTGGTTCATTTCATATTTACTCAAGAAATGAAGACAAACGTTTCCTTTTCATCTTTTTACTTTTCCAAATATATTTCCAATGAAACAAAGTGGAATTTGATGGACGTGGCTCAGAAAAAAATAAATCAGATGACAACTCTCTTGTAGAAATGAAACTGGTTATGAGATTACGGCTCAACACACTATTTATTGGCCCGTTTTCTTATCAGAGCCATTTTCGGCAGTTTTAGCAGCAGAAATGCCTAGTAAACTATTAATTTCTTATCAGACCAACTATTTAGTTTAGACTCTTAACGTCAGATCGTCTTTCTAGCTCTTAGCATTGGTGTTCTTTCTCATTCATCTCAAAAATTTCTTATACATGTGTGATATGTTGTAGATGTATCTCGTGTTACTTGTGGTAATAGGAAGCTGCCTCGGTCACATAGACCACAAAGCATTGACTTCTCGTTTGAAGGACATCGATCCTCTTCCACCACTTGGCGATGGAGACTATACAGTAACACTTTCAATCATAGTTATTACAAAAAGAAACTCATCTAGCAACTTCAACCTGAACCGACAGAAATGAAGTTGGAGAGATTAGGACTACAACATGTGAGTGACACACCACTTGGCACGGATAAACATTGGGAAGTTTGCTCATCTGCTGATAACTTAGCATGCAAATGTATCGATAAACAATTGACATGCAATCATGTGAGACATTATCGTTTCTTATCAACCTCTTCCCATTTGTTAATTAGGTCATTGGTGAAGATGATGATGATATTCTAGACACAGCAGAAGTTTATATAAAGAAGAAGGGCTTTGTTGCTCAAATCGTCAAATTCAGGAATAATTCTATTAAGAGCTTGAAAAAAGTAAAAGCCACAAATGAAAAGTAAGCATTCTATTTGATTCTAGGGCAAAATCGTACCTGATCATGAACAAGAAGTCAGAGTATTGGATCTAGCTCAAAACAACATTGAAATCATTGACAACGGTGCTTTTCAATTCTTCTTGAATCTCAACATTATGAGCTTGAGCCAAAACATATTCCAATCTGTTCATAGGCTAGTTTTTCTATGGTTCTAAGCCTGAACAATTCAGTTCAGGGACTGGTTCATTGGACTAGACAAGCTGAAGAGACTTAGCCTCACTCAATGTGGCATTACAGATCTGGAAAAAGGCATTTTTTTTCATTTGAAATCTCTGAAAAGTTTATTTTTGGATGGAAATAAACTAAAACTAAAGTTTTTCTTTTGAAAAATCTGTAATTCAAATTAAACGTTCAGCAAAGATTATTTCGCTGGGTTGACTGATTTGGTTGAGCTGAGCATGGATAACTGTGGTCTCAAAAGCTTGCCACAAAATTTCTTCGAGCACATGCCGTAAGTTGTTCAAACATCGAAAAGAGATGTTAAACAATCATTTAAAGAAACATCAAGATACTCTCGCTCCGAGGAAATTATTTGACTGAAGTTCCCAAAGCTATTGGCTTCCTACCAAGCCTGATATCATTGGACATAAGCAAAACCTCCTTAACGGAGTTCAATCACTTCAGTTTGAGGGTATGTGTAGATTAATAAACCGATTGCTCCACCTCTGATGTTTAAGAATGCTATTCATCTCACACACTTATACATGGATAACATGGAACATATCTTGGAAATCGATGACTGTGCCTTCTGTACTTCTCCCAATCTCACGGTTATCTAGAAATCAGAACAAAGTGTTTGAATGAAGGCTGTTGCAGATAGTTGATTTGAATAACAACCGTGAGCTTCATACCATACATCCAAACGCTTTTGGATATTTGGGTGACAGCTACGGCAAAGTTGAAAACCTTGCTGATTTGAACGTGGACAATTGCAATTTAAAAGAATTGCACCCCAAGATGATTGATTATCATAGTGTAAGCATTGCATAAGTTTTCATTACTTCACTGAAGTGTGCTTGCAGTTAGACTATCTCGAGACCGGAGGTAATCAATGGAATTGTACATGTTCTCTATTCTTCTTGGCTAATGAGATGGAACACAAAAACTTTAATGCGTTCTCTTCTCCAACGTAAGAAAATGTCCAAACAGTTTTGTAACAATATACGTTTCAGTTGTGCATATCCGGATAAAATTAAAAATCGAAAAATTTCTGAAGTGAGAGATATACTTAAATGCGAATCCATGAGAGATTCGACTAGTGATAACGATTCGTTCAGCTGGGTGAGTCATTTCTCTCTGCTTGATAGTTCAAGCATTGGTTTCAGGTCTACAAAGTTTGCACAGCCATTTTTATTTTTACCATCTGCTATATCATATACCGAAGAGTCGCTCAAAATCGTGGACGAAATGTGCCCACACCAGCTCCATTCACATACAGAAACTTACAATCTACTGACGATCATGATTTTGAGAGTGATATGAAGTTCAGAACAGACCCAACGGACGTTTAGGTTACAAACTGATTTGGTTAATGTAGATATATATATATATAATCATTATATTTTGTATTATTCCTCTCATTTATGGTTTTCTGTCCAAGTTTTCCAAAAAATGCGAATTTCGTCATTATCACCGATTACATGTGTCGTTTTGTGTTTAATAGTGTCTATACGTGGAATGTTCGATAAAACACATTAAGAGTGAGGAAAAAAGGAAAGTTTATAATCAAGCTGGAAACACTGAAGCTACAACTAAAACCTAAAGAGAAAGATTATGATTAGTAGTGGTAGGCATGTATTCAGTGAGATGAAAAAAAAGAGAAAAAAAACGTTTCAAATTGAGAAAAAAAAGAACAAAAACTTCAAATAGCATGCAGAGTTGCGTCAGTCTAGACTTCCTGTGAAAGAATACTTAGAAATTCTTAACAAGCTGGGTGAAATATTTCTTCTAACTGAATGCAGTATTACATCACTTCAAGTGTTGTGAATGATTTTGTAAGAAGGACTATTCTAAAAGCCATCTCTCATTGATAAAAAAAAAAAAATGAGCCGGCGTGCGGTAAAAGAAGCTGTTGAAGCGAATACAGCTGGTGAAAACAGGCTATAAAGCAACAATGCTCATCAAATTAACAGTCAAAGTTTATCTAAAATGTTTGTTTTAATCTGCTCAAACGTAAGTATCAATTGGCTTTGGTTGATTGCACAAAGTTGCGATATAGAGCAAGACACTCGGGATTGCGAATAGATGATGTTTGTTCAGCCTGAAAAACGCTTGATTGTAACTATTTGGCGATGTTCAAACCTCGGCGCCGTTGATAACTTGCTTAATAGCTATTTCAACTTTCTTTCCAGAGTTTGTGTACTTAAGCGGAATGTTTTAGCTACTTGAGATGAACAATAAAACTTACTGGAATGTCGTGAACTGAGAAAATATTATTTGGAACATGACGCGGGGACATCATCGTACGGATAGATGCACAGATGGACTTCCTTAACACGTCGTCCAGAAGCTTTCCATTGGCCATTTTAACAAAGAGAACAATATCTTCATCTTCTTTCTGAGGACTAGAAAAGATTTTTTTAAAAGGCAATTAACAGTCTTTCACACATTATCTGCCCCGCAACTATACTATCTTCGATTTCGTCGAATGTTTCAACTACGGCATAAATTTCAGCAGTTCCGATACGTACACCTCCACGATTAAGAGTTGCGTCACTCCTACAAACAGATTAACTTTGGATTATCCCATTTGTCAAACCTTCCAAGCATTATGACACCCCCGGTTTCACTGTTGATCAGACAAAAATCTCCATGAGCCCAAACATTGGGGAATCTAGAATGATTCATGACCATTTGCTGATCATTATGTAATACCTTTGGAAATAAGCTTTTTTATATTTGGCAAAGTTTTCATCATTGATAAAGTGTGTGGGCATTGATGGGAATGGAGTTAAACAAACCAATTCTCCTTGCTCGTCTTCAACTGGTCTTCCTATAACAATAAATAAGATATTCTTTTCTCGAACTTTGTACCTTCAGGATCATACGCAACTATGTCCATTCCAAGATAGAGGCATTGACATTCTCCAGGATAGACTCGTAAAGTTGGACTTGATCCCATGAAGCATCCAATAATATCAGTTCCTCCAGAAATTGAACCAATGAGTACCTTGAGTATAATGATTATCCATCGTTCTCTTCTAGTTCTGACTCACTCCTGGTTTAATACAGAGGTTTATGAACTCAAAAGTAGCTGATTTCAATGGAGAGCCGGTGGAGTACACCAAACGCAACTTGCTGAGATCGTAAATACTTTCTGAAAAATAAATGGAATAAGAAAAAGATTTTGAAAAATATCATACGGAAGTCTATTTTCAGCCTAGTGTACTCATCGTACAGTTTAGCTCCCATACCAATGATTGTGGATTTGGTGGCAACGGCGATCTGAAATCTTTTGTATGTACCGAGAATAAAAGCCGATCAATTACTTTGATAAGAACATGAGTATCAGGCTCGAGCGGACTTTCATCGTATAAAACCAAAGATCCTCCACAGAACAGGAAGCTCATAGTCCTATGAACCAAAAGGTTTTTTCATAAACTATAAAATATTGTTTTACCAGTTCCACATCATCCATCCGCAAGTTGTGTAGAAAAGCATTCTATCATTTTCACTGCTATCACCTTGGAAAATGTGCTCTTCGACATGTTTCAGTAAAGTTCCCTGAAAAGGATTAATGTTTGCTTTTCTAAATCAATAATTCAGCATACTCCATGAGAGTGCACAATTCCTTTGGGGAGTCCAGTAGTTCCACTCGAAAACATAACAAAGAGAGGATGGCTAAATGGAACCTGCAGTTACAATGTTACAACTTCTCAATACGCAGATACACTTACTCTCTCATAAATGAAGGTTAATGGATGATCAGTATCAGGTTTCACTACAAACTCATCCATGTTAACAAATAATTCTTCATTCTTGAATTTTGAGTGTTCTACTTTGTACTCTTCACAATGGCTAACGATAACTTTCTCCAAAGAAGGAAGACCTTAATGTCATGATAATGTTGTTCGGAAACAATGCTAAAAGATACCTTCAACAATTTGATTCAATTTGTCAGTCAAATCAAAACGTTTGCGTTTGTATGTGACGGAAGATACAGTGAAGAGAACTCTAGGTTTTACCTAAAACTCAGCAATAGATAATGCGCTCAAGCTTCTAGTTTCAAACCTGTTTGAAACGATCCAAAACTCCATTTGGTCCAAAGTCAACTGATGCAGAGCACCATACTGCACCAATAGCAGCAGTAGCAAACATAGCTACAGTGGTGAAGTAAGTGTTTGGTAAATAACCACAAACATGATCTCCTACTTTCACACCTAGGAGAAAAGAGGATATTCAGTCGAACGCTATATAATAGACTCACCCATCTCACGAAGAGAGCTAGCTAAACAGTATACGTCTCTTCGAAGCTCACTATAAGTCTTTTCAGTTAGAACCATAGCTTCATTAACAAATTCTGAAACAGAGTTTTAGGACACATCAATGATTAACTTGAAAACGTACGAACTGACACGATAGCAACTCGAGAAGCTTCACCGCGCTCAATTATATTCTCGGTGTAATTAAGAGTCGACCCCTCAAACCAACGGGGAAAGTCGGCAATCGATTTGTTGAGATCAATTACCTGAACCATCAAAACCTCATGCTTGACTAATTCAACAGTAATTACCTGGCTATAACGGTTACCTAAATAGATGTTTGTGTATTCCATCAAATGCTCCCAGAAGTCTGAGTAGTGATCACAGCTCCATCTATGGAGACTCTTGTAATCGGCTATAAATAAAAAGCACTTTAATATTTCAATAGAAAGGAAATTACGTAATGTCACATTGTATCTGGACTCAACACTTTTGCGGAAGTCATGAATTTGGTACTCGCTCATCAGTTCGTAGCTAGGACAGTAATATCCAATTTTGACATCTTCAGGTTTTGCCACCTTGGTATGAACGCTTGCGTTATTCATCCTGAAACCTAAACCTCTCACTAATTATTTTTTTATTGAGATCAACAAAAGTATAACATAAAATGGGAAATGTAAAAAAGTTCATCGTTACAACAAAATTTCAAAAAATTTTCCCGCCAAAAGTTGTTCATAGCGCGTTTATGAAGCTTTTCTGCGAAATTAATAAAAGGCTTACGTTTTAATTTTGCAAAAGACGCCAAGTTACTTGAAATGGTTTTTGAACGGAGGGTGTTAAAGGATTTTCGAATGCAAATGAGTACTCAACAGATTACTCGTAAAGAGTGTTGGTTTCAGATTACGCAGAGCGTTAAGGACTTGAGAGAAGAACCTTTAAGTTGAAATTGAACGTTCAGCACGTATTATCAGACAACTTAATCTGAATTCTAGACCGGAAGTGCGTTACATTTCAAACAAAAATCAAAATGTTCAGAAAAGAGTTGAGTGGATAAGATCTGAAGAGAGGGAATTTGAAATAAAACCTCAAAATTCTGAACAAAATGATAGAAATAGAAAACATTATTGAAAGTAACGTTAAGTGCAATGAATCATGATGAATATGAACAGTGAAGAAGAAAAATTGACAAAATGACTGACTGATTGATACTACGTGAACGTTCTGTTCCGTCTCACTGAGAAGAAAAAAAAAGAACAAAAGAATTGGAGAAGGTTTTAAAAATTTAAAAGCAGATGAACGAAAAAAACGAGAAAAGCGACTGTTGGAGGATCGTACATGATGCGATCTGCATTGACCAGCTGCTTGAAGTAAACTCGAGAAATATGAAACAGTTACAATGGATTCAATAGAATCGGTCTTTGTATAGAACATCATTAGAATACCATGTTCGGATTTGAAGAACATCTGTATTAGATGATCATTACAAGATATGAGCTGTTCCTCGCATTGTTGTGGCAATCATTCGATGAGATCGCTGACATTGTAAGCGACGTTAGTAGTACATTAGCTAACTTTCGATTGATCAACAGAACGTGGTTAGAAAGATGAAACAGATGATTCAAACCGAATACCATTACACAGTCTGTCTGGACAGACGGAAACATTGAAATACTATCGTGAAAAAGGGAAGATAATCATTCTAAATCCATGTTAGTGGGTTATTATGCTGTGGGAGGAGGCATCCCATGCTTGAAAAGGAAGATGAATAGATCTGTTTCTTGGTCAGTGAAGCTGATGTTCAATATGCAACATATATTATTCAAAATATTTGTTCATCTGACAAGTATGTTTGAAATAATTGGAAGTGCACGTATCTACATCATTTCATGAATATATGGAAATAGGACTCGATGATTCTTGAATATTCAACCTTTATATAAATAACATTGAATACCATATTCAGAAAACTTATTATAAAATGAATGTAACAGAATGGAATTATGAACTAAGAAACCTATATCTGTCGAGCATGAATGTTGTCATTGAAACGCATCAAAAGTCAAAACGGGTTTATAGAGGTCAACGTAAGCTTTGGCACTGGGTATTCAATGATAATCACATATCCAACTGATGAGATCTTTCACATGATCATAGAATGAGCATATGAGTTCAATCAATGTATAAACCATGCTCATCAGTTTCTTCTGTTTATATTTCAATCCATCAGATGTATTATGTTAAAGAAGAAAACATTTTTTTTTAAAATTCAATCGATTAATTGTGGTTCATAACATTAAGGATTTGAGATTAAACTGTCTCAGCATTTCAATGTGATTTGAGTCCAAAAGTAGAATTAGATTGAGAGGGTAAGAACAATGACTTCTCATGCAAATGTAACTCAATGAACTTTGCGAGAGCATAAAGGATGAAAAGAGAAGATGCTATGTTTCATATTCGCTTTATTAACTATTATATTGAAATGAAAGTCTCATCGACGAGAGAGAAATGGTTATTCGCGTAGAATATTTAAGATGTTCGAAACAAAAAACAAATGGGAGAAAAGAGGAGAGGGGGGGGGGGATGGAATTCTGAATAAGACAGCACACCTTGGTTCGATGTATATGTCAAAATTTTTGTTTTTTTTTCTTTATATTGTTGTTATCACTAAAGAGAGATTTTGAATGAAAATAGAGAAACTTACAGACTATAGGGTAGAAGTCAAGATGAGAGAATGTCACTGAAAAACATAAAAGCCAATTATCGTTTAAACTAAGGACGTCGAAGGTTAATAGCGAGAATCATGATTTATGAAAAGTTTTGAGAATGATAGCATTAGAAGCGATTAAAAACAAGAAATTCATTGATTTCTTCTTCATATTGATAGAAAAAGAAAAAAAGAAGGAAATGATTATAACTGAATCTTGTCGAGTTGATACTATTCTGGGACAGTATCGAAAGAACATTATAGAAATGTTAAAATGATTTGAGAAAAAAAAAAAGCAAAAATGAATTAATGTTCCGTAATGTTAGGAGATGGAAATCCTGCTAGAGAACGCTTCCATATAAATAATGAAAAATAAAGCTTAGATTGCTTTTTTCTTTCAGCAAGCTCCACATAAATTGCCCTTGGCGGACGTTTATGTCATTTCAGAGAGATGCGCCGAATTTTTTTGATGGCTACAACGAAAAGTACTTTAAGAGAGCAGCTGAATTGACTATCATGTGAAGTTTAATAGCCAGAGATGGCCATGTGAGTCTCTCTCTGTTGATTGCTTCATCCACAAGTATAAATTGAATTCAAGGAGAAAACAAGAAGATATTGAAATGAATATAACATACGCCTGCCATGCTGGAAGCCAAGAAGCTGAAAAAAAAAAAAGAAAGTGAAGTATTGAAGGAGAAGAAGCGGGAGAAGAAGAAGAGCAACGTCACAAATATTGCGAGAGAATGAAAGAAAGATGATAGAGAGTGTGACGAATTAAAAGAGAAAATGAAAAGAGGGATGGCAAGAAAGAAGCTTACAAGGATATTCTTTGTGTCTTGAGATATAAATACATCTTCAGGAAACACATAGTAAAGAAAGTAACACCCATGAGATTGTGCAAGAAGAAGCAGAATTCGTATACGTCATCACTATTAGGAATGTAACATTCATTCATAACAAAGTGAAGATAATTATCAACATTTTATATAAGGAGAATCTTTTCATCAGATTCAAAACGTTATTTGTCTGAAAATCATCCGATTCGCATATACATTCTCTCTATGGAAAATGATGTATTTGCTTTTTGATAAAAAGTCTCATATCCTATCCAATTTTTTATATTTTCTTATACAGTTGATAAGAATTAGCATCTCTCTCTAATTCACATTATCTTTCTAGTCTGAACACAAATAATTGCGATGGGGTGATTAAAAGAAAATTTTTTTTTTTTTGCCTTCTTCTTAACAAAAATTTCCCTATAATCATCTAAACTGTTATCAACAATCATTGTTTTCATAGTTGATAGATACAAAACAGCTTATGAACATTCAAAAACGTTAGAGATAGATATGCAAATGAAGTAGTTGTAACAACTTGCTTTTCACTAACTCACTCACTACACATCGGATGATACGAAAAATGGAAAATGATGCTTCGCAAAGAATATAAAAGCATCTGTTGAATATACTTTAACCATCTAAGGACGACACAATTAGAGTCATTACTTTGTATTTTATTGTTTTCTAAAAGCATATAAGCAACTATAAAATAAGAATATGACTATAATAGAATGTTCTCATTTTGAATGAGCATCCACAAATACTAATATCATGTTCAATTTACTTTCTGTTCTTTCATTTTCTCCAGATAGAGATGAATGATGTGAGATCTATATCTTAGCTTGTAGAATCCCTAAAAAAGATTCCAAAAGATAGGAGAATCAAAGAATAAATGGACAAAATCTGAAAATGAGTTGATTTCCCCTCTCTCCATTAGTGTTGCTGTAGCAAGATGATCAACAGCTATTACTTTCAAGTTTAAAAACTTTCCAAAACATGAATAAGCCATGAGATTCTGTTAATATAATGAATCTCTCTTGAATTATCAGGAAAGAGAGGCAAGACGAGTAAGAAAAAAAAGAAAAAAAATCACGAATATAACTCACAAAACATGAATTCAGAGAGAAAACAGAATAGATGAACAGTGAACTATGTCGTTATCACAGTAACGCTCTCATCAGTTTTCCATTTCTCTTTTCCCTCTTTGTCATCGCCATCAAAAAGATAATAGTGTGGCCAGATGGCGAGATTTTTTCGAGTGTTTTGGATAGCGCAAACGAAACAAAAGCAATAATCGCCGTAACTAAGAAAGGTGGCGTGTTTCGATAAAATCTATCAGATTATTATGAAATTTTTATCTCCTTCTAATACTATCTCTCAAGCGAAAGATCACTAAATAAATGATAATAGAAATAAAATATGTGAGAATTCATTCATTCATTGTTTCGCATATGTTGCTTTTGGATTCATTCAAACACCACCTCAAACCTTTACAATCTATATTTGACCTTAATCTTCTTCAGTCCTTGAAAAGAAGAATCGATTGTATTGATGGAATGTAAAAAAAATGTTGAAAATTGAAATACTTTACGCAAAATGATTGGAAATGAGGCGCATGATCAATAAGTCACTGTTACAAGAAACGAGATGGAAAAACGAGATGATGATTAACGAAAGAGAGTAACAAAAAGAGAGATTGATACAGCAAATACAAACTGGGAGAGATAGTAGACAGGAGAGAGAAACGTCGGACGTACTTTTAGGCTGATTGTGCGTGAAGAGATCAAATAAAAAAAGAAAAGAATAATTAAAAGAAAAGGCATATAGGTATGTATCTATGTTAAACTAAGATATCTAACTTATCTCATTATTGAACATTTTGTTTGACAAATCTTCATTGAACTACCAAATGACAATGTAATTACAATTAATAAGAATCACAGGAAAAAAAACACACAGAGATCACTGAGTTTGTTAGGCATTCAATATGGCAAGTGAAGTTATATAATTGATTTCGATGCAAATTAACAATGAATTAAAACTTAATAAATCATATCGGCTTGATTTGGAGACCATGCAGAACGGAGCAGAAAAGTGTGGTGTCCACTTAGCACTTCATGTTGAGGTGATACGCTCGCTAGCCTCATATGGTCTTACATGACAGTCAGTGAGCTAAAATGATATTGTTTTGGCTCTTTGGTTGCATTCGTATGATGGACAAACACAGGTGTGAGTTAGTAGCAAAAGAGGACTAACAGAGTGTTTGAGAACATCAAAGTATCACGCTCCCAATCTCTTATCCATATAAAACAAAACAAAAAAGTAAATAGGAGAACACAAGTTATCACAATACGGAACGCCGTTCAGCTCACTCTCTGCTTGCATGAACGATATCCAATCTAAGCTTCAACACATGGAAACAACATTTAGCGTACCCGTTGATAATGATTATCGAGCGCAGATCTCTGACGCGTCTCCAAATCTTCAAGTATTCTTTGTAAGGAAACGACCAATTCGTCAAACGATGGCCTCATCGTAGGTTCAAAAATCCAGCATGCAAGCATTATATCGGTATATCTATAAGAGACAGATTTCATAGAAATTTTCGATCATTGACTCACATCTGATCTGGACAATACACTGGCTTCTCCAAACGATATCCTTTTGTAAGTCGGCCACACAGAGCGTCTGCATTCATACCACTGTATGGAGTTTCCCCTCGAGTCATGATCTCCCAAACGACCACACCAAATGCCCATACGTCCAAAGTTTTGCTGATCTAATCACCACGCTTTGAATGTTTACATACTTTTATATATACCTTGTCCTCATTTCCTCCTAAATTCTCAGGAGGCATCCATTTCACAGGAATTTTTCGAGCTCTTTTTTGTATGGAATAATTTTGATCCTCTTCATTCAACTTCCTACTCATTCCGAAATCACAAATTTTTACAACATCATTCGAATTGACGCTGAAATATTCAAGAATTGTCGGTACACTCATGTGAAGAAACTCACACGCAGTTTCTCGCAGCTAAATCTCTATGAATATATCCTCTTGAATGTACATGAGCCATACCATTGGCGACACCTACAGCATAGTTTAGCAAGTTCTTTAAGGTTACTACCTGCGACGAAATGGTTTTGAGTAGAATATGGTTTTTATTGTACTTACCGAGTCAGGATTTTTTAGATATTCGACCAAATCCTTTCTCTCCATAAGCTCCATAACGATACATGGCGTGTCATCGAAAATAATTCCAATTAGCTTTATGACGTTCTCATGTTCAAAGTTGGCTAATAGCAAGCCTTCATTTATGAAATCGGAACATCCCTGTTTATCAGTTGGATAACCTGAATAACGCATATCATACCTTCTAGAATATTTTCTGACTTACTTAACATCGTTTTTACTGCTACTCTCTCTTCTCGATACTTTGCAGAAAAAACTGTTCCAAACCCACCTATAAAAGAAACTTAATGAAGTCACAGAACAATCTTATCGTTACGTAACCTCTTCCTAAGTTGTTTTCCAATCTTAATTCTTCTGTATCTAATTGGTATCGCAAAGGAACTTTCTGAGAATACAATTCTAGATAGTTACACTCTTTCGCAGAATCAATATCTTTCGAAGCAGTTCTCTCTAGAACTAAACTTTTAAAAAAAAAAAGCCTCAAAAAGTCCTTTCTTACCGAAGGTATGGAGAGAAAATGTCAACGGTGAATCTCTTTTCTTACTCTTTAATATGTACATCAGGTTTGTGTAATTAAATGTTTCATGAGACATACCTGTTGTACCATACGTCGACCAAAATAAATTATTAAAGCTAATACAATAATTAAAACAATAACGGCACAAATTGCGATGATTGCTTTGTCTCCTCTGTTCAGAAAAAAAAAATTATGTTGTGTAAAGTAACAAAGCTTACTTGGACAGTGATTTATTCTGCGCGTCCATTCTCTCAGGCACGACACTGCTCGTTATTTTGGGTGCTCTCATAATGAATTGATTGTGCTCTCCGAGATTACCAACCACTTTTACATCGCAGTTGAAATCTTGCTCTGCTGTCAGAGAGCAATGCAATCTTTAAAAAAAATGATACTGAAGTATTCGAAGAGATTCTTCACTTTGAGCGAGTCGAAGCTGTTTGATTAACATAACATTTCTCTCCACAAATTAGAATGTAAGAGTTTTCGAGTTTCAAAAGATCACTTCCGAAAACTTGCCAATCCAATGCACCGCCATCTCTATTTGCCTGAACAAACAGATATTTTTAGTCGATTCCTCAATAACTAATTACATGATCAATAGTAGGAGGACAAACACTGCTGAGCGGTTGTGAACATCCGAATTTGTTCGTTGAAGCCATTGCAGACATACGTTCCGGATCAGGGCACCATATGCAACCAAGTGAATCATGGAACCCTCCTGAGATGTTGGGTATTAGATATGATTGGGAAAATTACTGGTAACCTCTTTCTAACATAGAACATGACGTGTACAAATTCTGGCAATCCAGTTTGATTTTAACAATCTGAGCAAGAGGCACGTGTTATTGAACTACTCAATCATACTCACTCTTGTCCTGTTCAAATAAAATAGTTGCATTCCTTCATTTGAGTTTATTATAGGAGCTCTACTTGAGTAGGCTGTTTTCTGCTGCCAAACCACACGATTAGGCTTTTTCAAAGCATTAGTATCCAACAATATCTAATGATGGTACAATGAAGAGGATACAAACTACGTTCAGCTTACTCTCATAATAGTTTGCTCTTTGTTGGATCTTACTCCAACAAATAGAGCATTGTGTACATGGTCTGCCAATATGGACCCAATGTCACCTCTGTTAATTCTTGCAACAATCGTTCCATTGATTGGTTTGAAGTTTTCTAACCAGGCATAACGATATGACTTCGATGAAACATCATTCAATTGGCAGTTATCATATGTTTCATCACTCTTAAATTAATACGTTCAATCATGGTCATCATACTCTGGCAACCAATCCAAATTTAACGCAGCTTTGACTACGATAGTTTTCAGCGGCACGAGTAAAAATGTAACAATGGTCTGGAAGCGATCGTACCATTTGACAATTCTACAAAAGAATAGCGGAAATGATTTTGTTACAATATTTGTTTTTAGAAACATACTCGACTAACGTCAAACAATGTAACGTTTTGACAAATATCCCAAGTTCTGCTAATTTCCCGATTGAGTTCGTTCAAATTATACGAGCATATGATATGTTCTTTCTGAAAGAAGACGACATTCGAAGCTCAAACAAAGGTTGACAGACATTCTTATGAAGTACTGCTATATAGAGACGTCCCCCAATCTTATCGTGATGAGCTGCTTCAACTCTCACAAATGTGTCTGAAAGCAAACTTTGATGAATGTAACTCATATTAACGGAATACCCGGATCGCCACAGAGTAATGCATGATCGATTCTCGATTCCAAGAACGATGTCTTATCTTTCTCACAAATTCTAAAACAGAAAGTTCGAGGTGAAAAGTTAATGAGTAGACCTCGTGATCTTAAGCATGGAGTAGTTCCCTGCCGGGATGTTAGCGAAAATGAGCGGTTCATTAGGCTGCAGAGATGATGTTATGAAGAAGGAGAAGGAATCGTGTGAGAAAGCAGCAACGGTTTGTAAGTTTTGAATGTAATGAGCGTCGAGAGCAACCTGATCCGGCTTGAGTAAACTTAAAATTTCACTATCAATTTATTCTTATTACTATCTGAAATGTGAAATGCACCAACCCCGTGTCTTGAATATCAAATGAGAATATGGCAGCTTTGTTCCCTTCGCTTGATGCGTGCGCAATGCGCAAGTATATTCTATCGAAATTGCTGTTTGATATAAATGCACTCTCCATATTATTTAGTATTTCGCCATCAAGCATGAGTTCCAGTGTAGAGCAAGACGAATTGATAAATGAGACTGTACATAATCTGAATGTAGGAAATGAGTCACACGTTGTCAGTCTACATGTACCGGCAATGATATCGATCGCAATAGAAAACCTGCTGTGAGCCTGTGAGTTTAAGCTCAAGAAACCCATCATCAGAACTTATTGGTTGCGGTAATGCTACAGTTCCAATGAGTTTACTGTTATTGAACGATTGCTCTAGCTTTTCATAGATAAAAATGCTATCGGAGCAACCCAATGCAATAGACCCATGGTTGACATCAAATGCGATAACCTGCGAGAGAAGAGTTTTTTTTTCAAAAAAAGAGTTATCAATGTAAATTCACACCTGTATTTCAGG
Source organism: Auanema freiburgensis (assembly GCA_030370435.1). Classification (NCBI taxonomy): domain Eukaryota; kingdom Metazoa; phylum Nematoda; class Chromadorea; order Rhabditida; family Rhabditidae; genus Auanema; species Auanema freiburgense. The sequence continues at coordinate 2,919,304 of CM059371.1, read as the reverse complement.
ATCGAGATTTTTCAATCGCAACTCATCAAAGTTGAATTTGTTTTCAGCCGTGATAACATTGGGAAACGTCACATACAAGATGAGCTGAATTCCTAGCGCATAAGGAATCATAAGGCTCACTCTTCCAGCTGCAAGCTCTAGATATACACTAAATATGATTCAATCAAAAGGAAAGACAGAAGAAGAAACCAAACAATTAACAAACAAATGAGACTAATGTCTAATCTTATCTCTCACAATGACAGCCCACGCATAAATTCGTTTTATAGCATTTTCACCACCGCTTTTGGAAAAGACAAGAATCAAGAAAAAAAAGAAAGAAACCTTAAAGACAGCTTCAGAATGAAGATTGAGGAAACGAGAGAAAGAAATTGAAAATGAACTTTGTTTGATTTAGATATGATCGAGTGAGTTCTATAATAATGAGTCATGTGATAAGAATATCTTAAAAGAAAACGAGATAAAAAAAAAGAATAATGAACGAAAAAATGATTTTATTTTTTAATTTCAACTATCGATTAGTTGTAGATGTAATCATGTTGGATGAGAGAATATAATGAAAAACGCTGAAAGTTTGTTCTCTTTTTCGAAATATGTTAGAACCGATTTCGAGATTAATATTGGTTAGAAAATAAACGTGATGCGCCGAAAGGTGCGCTCAGACTGCGCTGTGTGAATGACACGCACAAATATCAAACAGCGTATGTACAAGGGAATCAACAGAGATGATATTGAAATAGTGTATACAGTTAGGAGAGTCACGATTGTATTCATTGGTTGCGACTAGTAAAATACGAAAACGAGTCTCATTCTTCGTTGAATTATAATGAAAGATAATGAAATATTGAAACATATAGATAATCAATAGTTTGTGTTACATATTATGAGATTGTTTCGTTGCTGAACAACTGTCTTCGTCAACAATTGATTTTCCAATGTTTCATTGAACATGTGTGTTTGTGTATATATGTGTATGTGTCAGTCTGTCTATTTGAAATAAAAAAGAACATTTTCATTCAATACAACTGCATGGGTATAGTATAAGAGAAGACCATTGAAACAAATCAATGTTGTAGAGAGAAAGCAAATGACAATGTAACAAGGTTATGCGAAGCTATTACTGAAATTAAAATAAATAATATTTGATTCTATCACTTTTAACTCCTCTTTCAAACACGATAGACAAAGAAAGAGAGAAAAGTAAACGACTTTTTAACTTCCTTTTTCTTCACAGCTCATCATCTGTCATCGCTCTTTGCGCCGCACTACATCACTTTGTAATAGAAGAAGACATAGAGAAAGTGAATAACAAAAAAAGGAGCACTGAAATAATAAACAATAGGTTTTTGCTGTCTTTCAAATCCCTTACTCAACTGTAAAAAAAGCTCATAAGGTCATTAATCGATTGACGAAATGGTATTCCAGTTTATGTTCTTCTTTTTGTTCCCCGAGCTTTTTTGCCACTTTCAGATCTGAGCGGTTGTTTTTATGTTTTACGTACCAGACGACTCTTTCATCAAATCTGAAAACTACATATCCGACTTATCAGCTGTTCTGATCTCCAATTTATAAAAAATTTATTTGAATGTGAATTGAAGGGAAAAAAAACTTTCTCTTCAATATAAATGGGCTAACAAAGATTTGATTCCGTAATTTCCAAGTTTGAACGGTTTATCGCACATGTAGAACATATGCGCTACAGTATTCGGGCTGTTTATTGTGTCACCCTTTTTTGGTTAAAGGTAGACATTTCAAGATCACTTTTTGCATTGGAGCCGAGTTAGTGTATGTGTAGTATTTGAAAATTGGAAATGGGATACAGATGTCATAAATACGAATTTTAAATGTTGATTAAGGGTTTATGAGGCAATGAGAAAACCCTTTACGTCATGTTAACTATATCCATTTTGATTATGACATTGATGATTTTACCCCAAATTTCAACTGCTTTTTAGAACATTTGAAAATATATCACCTTATTTGACCTTGTATTGTCAATGCGTACTATTCATCTTGTTCTTTTCTTTAGGTATATTGTCTCAAATTTATCATCCTCATGGTTTGCGTCATCTTTTACTAAAACATTTCGCTGTGAGAGTCGGCGATCATCAGTGAACGTCTGAATGTCTTCTTAGCGTACTCGCTCCCCATCCTCCTTTTGATTCTACTACTGACCCTATATGACGGTTCCGTGTAGAGTGGATTTTTGCGTACACCCGATTTGCGCGAAGCTCCTCCCTAGATCAAACATGGACAACAGTACGAATACAGTCACATCTCTTGTACATTTTTCTCTCTCAACCTTTCTTCTTTCTATCTCTAAGTACTCTTACCGATATAGTTTATCTCTACATTCTTCAGAATGTTTTCTGAATCTCTCTGCTTCATTTACTTTGTTCACCGAGACTCTATTCAGCTATGCGGTGACCGAATACAGAGGACGTGTAATGCTTCTTCATAGCATCTGACATCATTTTCTTTTTCATCTCAACCGATTCTTGACTCAAAAACACTTTTAAACGTTAACTTCTATTATATTACTCTTGATATTATTTTTTTTTTCTGTTTTTCAATCTTTGTTTGTATTTCGAATTGGTAGTACAATGTGTTGATTTATTGGCAGTTGTTATAGTCTGCAGGCAGATCAAACGGTTTATTTGATTGGATGACTTAATGAGTATGAAGAGAGCTTTATTACTTCTCTTTATCTGTCCTGTTATAATATATTCATCTCAATTTGAAATAGCCACTTCTGATAGAGATTTCGAGTCTATTAATTGGTTTCATGATGAGAAATCATCTGAAATATTTGTTCAATGCAAAGATGCTCTTCACTCTTTCATAGCATGGATTTCTAATCCATTTCCTCATACAGGTTCGTTCTTAGCACATTCATTATCATCATCATGTGATCATTTTAAGATCTCTTAACAACGCAAGCTTTATTTGGGAGTTTGTCCGATATACTGTCTTCATTTCAGAAAAACACAAATAAGGTATGTCATCATCATTTCGTTTCCACATTTCGAACTTGCCATTAAAGTGCACTTGTACTAAAAAAGCTCAAATTGCATGTCAATTGTCAAGTGAGCTATAATTAAAACTTGAATGGGTTATTAGCTAAGAAGACATAATAAGGTTAAACTTAGTCTTTGACGACTTTCAAGCCATATAAGTCATTAAACAAAAGAAGGGGAGCCAGTAAAATGAATCATAATTGAAGCGAGTTAAGCTTCTATATCAGCTTTAATACGCGACCGATTAGCGTGGGATTGAAGAGCTATAGAGAGTCTTTCGATTTCGACGAAACCAAAAGATATTCTAAGTTTGAAAGCATAACGCATAAGTATGTTGATGAGCTCAATGACCAAGTACATGTGTTTCTTCTGCTAAACACTTGGATTGTTTACTCAGAAATTCATATAAAGCAGTTTCTGCATTTTGAAAATAATTCAAAGCTGCTCAAGTACATTTCGTTTTCTGTGAAAATGGTTTTGAGTCATCGAAAGTGCTAGTTCTCTGTTCATTTGTTCATCATTGCGCATATTTTGTTTTACAATGATTATTTGTTTAACGCACACTGTTTTTGAGTTTAGAATAACAAAGAGAATCAAAAAAGCTTTGACAAGTAGCTCATCTCCCTCTTCTTTAAGCTTAAAACAAAAAAAAATAAATGTAATGACCGACAAAAGAAGTTTCGTGAACAAATGGTTTTTCGAAGAATTGTGTTTGTTGAATGAAAAGCTCAGCAAATCGAGAGAAGTCGACCGGAAAAAGTGACCCAAATATGCATAATTCGATGGTATTACAATCTTCATTACAAACAGTTTTAGCTTTCAATGCCCATCGGCTATTATTCATCTTTGATTCTAAATACGATCATCCATAAAACAAATGAGTCAATTGTTTAACTTCTAAGTCTAGATACACGACAATGTCTAGCAACTGTTTACATAAACGGTTCTAATAAGGTTAATATGAGTTGAGATGAGCAAATAACTTCAGAACCATCTAATGGTTTAATATTATTCTTAACATAAGGAGCCATAGACGGCATTAGACTCCATCAAAAGATCAATGTGGAATCTATGTGTACAGAAATTACTTGGAAAAGCAAACAAATAATGAATTGAACTTGAGAACTAGCTGAGACATATTGAAATAAACATTATTTTTCAGTGGATCGATTGGCAACGTGGATGGATCATAGTATTCGTTGTAACTATTGCAACAAGTGTCTTACTACCCCTTCTTTATGTTTTATATAGGTTGATCATTCGTTTATAATAATTGACTTCATCTTATAAATTTAGGTTTTTCTCATGTTTTCTCTCTGCTTGCTGTTCCCGAAATCGTATGAGAACGAAAAGAAAAAAACGGAATGTGGTGACATTAGCATTTATCATTTTTTTACTCATAGATTTGTAAAGCTTAATATTCCAATAATCATATAAGTCATTCACTTTAGATGCTCTGCTATAGCATGCGTTGTATTAGTTCAATACTCACACTATGGTTATACGACGTTGCGTCCGAAAGTTCGTCAATCACTCGATGATCTGCTATTATATCGGAATCAAAACGAAAAGGTTTGTGTCAACTGTTTCACTGACCAATTTCTTTTTTCAGCAACTACAAGTGATATTACTTGACGACTTTCAAAGAATGAATGCTTCTATTGTGTCTCGATTGACCAATTCATCTCATAATGTTGTTGATTCTCTCAAAACGTTCACTGGTTTACAAGCCATTGATGATTTGAGACAAGTTGGAGATGGTATGTCGTACTGATCGGATTCATATAAGCTCTATGTGTTAAGATTCGAAAATACTTTTACATGATATCCATAAACTGTATGCTGACATTGAAGACATGAATGAACTGCATCAGAAAACACAAGTTCCGTTTTTTCTCTTTTCTTTGTTCAATGTTTTTATATCAGATCGATTTCACCCGATTGAAGAAGACAATTTTGGTCGAAGTGCGGGAATGTGCTGAAAAAGAAATTGGGCTCGCAAAAACAGCTTGTCTTCAAATATTCGAAAGACTAGATGGATGGCAAATTGATCCTCTTACAATTAATAAAACGGTTTTTTGTTATCAAACAAAAACCATCAACTGAATATCACACTATTTCAGAAAATCGTTTCAACTGAAAAAGTGGAATATGTTCAATCTGTGATTGATAATGGATTGGATTCCCTAGGGAATACATCAGTTACACATTTGACATCTCTTGAAATGTTTTTGAAAGGAGAGATTGAAAAGAAAATTCTCAATCCAAGTAAGATATTTTGTGTTTTGTTGAAATGGAAATTCTTTGAACAGAGTTCCATGATGCTATGCAAAAAATCGGCGACGATTTGTTCGTCATGTTTGAAAGTATTTCCAATCAAGTTCGAAGAGTAAGTATTCGAAATCAGTTCATTTATGTCATTGTTCTGTTGCAGTTCAACTTGGAATCTTCTTATAAAACTATAGACACACTTCTTAAAGATGACCCTAATCATTTGATCAAGAGTAATATTAAGAGAGGGTTTGTTATCAGTCGGAATATACATTTAATTACGTTTATCGTGTTCAAGATGGATTGTGTTATCGGTTTTCTGTGCTCTGCTAGCCACATCATCAGTACTGTTTCTGTTTGGAACTATTCTCAATGTTTGTAGTTCCCATACATATGATGATAGGAGTTGCAGTGAAGTAGCATCCTCTAAATTTTTCCGATAGTACGTTATTCAAATGATGAATCAGAAAACATGAAACTTTCAGTGGAACAGGGTGTAAAATGCTATTGATCATTTTAACCGGTTGGCTTGCCCCGATTCTACTTTTAACGGCAGGCAATATATCGAATATTGTTTGCGACCCATTGAAACAACCTGAAAACAGACCAGATTTCGTTACGGTAAATCAAATTAAACTGAATGGTCGAGAAAAAAAAAACAATTCGTTTCAGTTAGTCGAGCGTTACATAGGAGAGTTACACTCTCAAGGACGTGTCAACAATGATTTGTATGACCTTTTGAAAAGTCAGCCCACAACGGAAATCATAAAAGCCTGTCGAGATAACAAAACATTTTTTGTAATATTTGGCTTAGACAGAAAGCTTCATCTGGATAGAATCAAAGTAGAAATGATATCATTATCTTCAATCATTTTATTTCTTCTTTTGCAGGAATTGGAAAATGAATCGTACGATACTCTGACGAACGTTCTATCGCAGTCTCTATCAGAACTTCCGGAATTAACATTACCTCCGATTCATCTGTTCATTTCAAGTGAACTCATGGAAAAACTGGATGTTACCAGTAGTGTCAAGTTTGATGGAGAGAACAATGGAATCCTTATGAAAGTAAACTCTGTATTCTATCATCTCATTGACTATTTTGCTCATTTAAGCTCAAGAAAGAATACGAAAATTTGGATTTCACCAACAAAATTGCTATTATGAGAGATGATGTTGAGAAACTGTCCCTAGGATCTTCGAAACAATTAGAATCGGTATAGATAGTTTGCTTTGATGACTTTACCAAATTTTGTTTAAAGACCATTAGTCTGATAGAAGATTTCGACAAAAGGTTAGCAACTCCATTAAGAAAGAAAATCGATGGAGTTATTCTGAGTAATCTTTCTATTCATAATAGGTCAGTTCGTGATTCCATTTCAATCAATATGGTTTATAGTTTGAACAAAATTTCCAACAACATTGATGGCTCTTTGAAAAACATAAAAAGGGCTGAAAAAATATTGTTCCCAGATGTGAAAACTGAAATAAGTCGTAAAACGAAGAGCGAATTGAGTAACTTGATCCAGATAATCGATGAATACATACTAAAGCTTGAGAACAAGGTTTTTATTTCAAAGCTTCCCATCAAAGATTTACTACTGTCTCAGATCAAAACTGAGCTTGCACCTTGTTCGACGGTTACAGAAATCCTAAAACTGCCAGCTCATGGATTGTGTACAAACACTATAGATCCGTTGGTGAGTTTTCTTTTGTTTCTACTAAGTACGGAATCGTTGAATCGTCTTTGAAATATTCAACTGTCCATTCTCTCCCCCTTCCTTTGTGTTCTCAGAATTTTTCTATTTAATGTTTTTGAATCACACTTTGAAAGTTTCAACGGTGGTTTAACATCAATCGATGGTATTTTTTTCCGTTTTTTTCACTGTTGGGCCTATCGTTCAGATAGATAAGCATGATTAGAGAAGCATTTTCCAGTAAAGAGACATGTAGAGTTTGATTGCAGATTGGCCTTAGCATAGCTATCTTTTTGACAGCTGTATGCTCCGTCCCTCTTGTACAAATGGCTCGGAAACTAACTGTCACAACTAGGAGAATACATTACACCAAGCCGTGAGATCATTCAAAACGAATTGAGAATTAAATCAATTTTTCAGAGCTGTTGATGATAGCTATGAGTTCAGTACCGACACATATGCTCCAGCATTGAAACCGTAAGACAACTTATAGACTTTAAATTATCTGTTTCGTAGAATTATAGCCGATGAAGGATATCGTTCCAATAGAATACAAATTTGATAACCGGATGACGAACAGAACGGATTGGAAAACCTGAATTAATGTTTTTCTCATCAAATTCTTTTCTCTCATTAGCGTGTTTCGGCCTATTTACAATAATTGTTTGAATTTTTGATGTTTGTGCTTTTTTTGATTTTGTGCATCATTACTCTATGGGGATTGTACCGTTTCAAACCCAATAGTCTTTCAAGTGTACTATATAACAGAACAATCATTTCCTCCGTTTTTTGTTTCTATCTCTTACTCCCATCATTACCATTCTTTACGAGATTATCATTTATCAGTTAAGAAATTTCAGTTTGTTACCTAACAGTTTTTTGTTTTAATGAAAGCAGATCATTTTTATTAATCATATTATACAATTGGAAATAAATTAAATATTTATTTAATATGATGCTCATTATTTTGCAAAAGCACCCCCGTTTAATCCCCAAAATATACTGAAAGCTAAAGTACATACAGCACAGCCACCGGCGACTCCTATCAATACGTATGATACTTTATGCTCCAATTCCATAAGCAAATGTTCTTCAGAAAAATATTGAATTTGAAGTTCTGATAACGGCGGCAGAATAGGATACCAAAACGAATCGAGAAGTGCGGAACAGGATTGATTATTTCCCGATAAAAGCTGGTCTATCACAAGAGACATCTAAACGAAATGATAAAACTAAAAGTTTTCAAATTTTTTTAAACTTCTCCGGCAGAATGATCAGTCAACGGTACAGAATAGCTTTCTTGTGTTATAAGGAACATGTTTTGGCAATTCGTGGCATCTAATTCTGGCATACGTTTGAACAAAGCCACTAAAATGTCGGAAGGTAGAGGTGACTGCATGTGGACAGCAGTGATATTATGCTCACGAGAAGCTAACCTGTAAGAATCATTGATACAATTTCTTTTCTCGTTAATGTACCGGGCGATGATTGGCCAATCATCAGAGGGACATTCCACATTATTATTCATGAAGACAATATATTTCCGAGTGCAGTTTGATTCCAAACCATCTGTGTCTAATAGTTGTCGCGCATCATCAATACTCGACGTTTCTATCAAATTATACTTATCCATATCAACTATCCAACTAAGAACACTTTGCTAACAATACAACTGTTGTATAATAATAGATAAGAGTATCATGCACCTGGCTGTATGCATCTCCAGTGAAAACGTAAGGCTTAGAAGCAAGAACGTATGCCAGCATTGGCTCATGAGAACCACCCGTTCCATTGAGAACATCCAATTTCTTGAAATATTTACAGTTAACATACAGCTAGTTTTTGTACAATAACCTTTCCCAAATTGGGATAGTAGTAATAATGAATCAGTTCTGAATTTGTATAATTCTTTTCATTATTGTATTCCTTGATCCATTGAGGAATCTGTCAATAGTGAACATTTTGCTTTGAAACCAGATGTATAGCTATTACTGTTTTCCTGAGTTTCTGACAGCCGATACTCTTCCTACACATCAACAAAATCATTCGACCGTTTGAGGACCGGAGTTTCACAAAGATATTAGCCCGATTATATGACTTTTCTACTGCGGTGGTCTCTTAATATAAAACTATAATCTAACTCTCTCATACTGTATTCAATATAATACAATGCAAACTATTTGCGCTATCATAACTGACCTTGTTCAACATCCCGTGCAGTGAGAAGACTGATACTTGCAACAGATAATATTAATATTGATTGGACAATAGTCCGCATAATGGGAAAAATGATTTTATGAAACAACTAAGGAGAGGCTATTGCGAATAACTCTTTGAATACAGTGGAAAATGAATAACTTGGGTCTTTTTCTGATATATGCTCAGCAGTGACTTTGCTTCTCACATAAACGCCAGCTGTTCCGTAAATTACATTCTCCAACGTAAGATATTACAACAGAGAAGCATATGATGTTACAATGCATTAAATGTTGTTCTTTATATTCAATGTATAATGTATAAATACATGATCAAATACTAATCTCTAATCATGAGGACAGTTCTTTTATTCGAAAAACGAAACTTTGATATCCTTTTTAAAACTGCTGAAAGTGATGAACAGGAAATGATTTTTCATACATGGAAACAGGGGAGATTGTTCGGAAATTGGAAATGTGAGACATAGCTTCCCGTTTGAAGGTTGGACCAATCGCATTCATGTGGTCAATTTTAAAGGTTTCATTTTTTACAATATGTACATTTTTGAATATATTCAAAAAAAGAAACATATCCAATACAAACATAAAAGGTCATTAGATCATTGATCTTCCAATACACGCGCTCTATTTAAACGACGCGCGTACGCGAATCCTGCTTTGGGTCCCACCACGATACTTGGCCGCCAATTGTACTCGAGATGAAAGACCAATTGTCAATCGAACTTCACTTCATTCCTGCATTCGTCACTCATTCAGCTCAGTTTCAGTAAACTGTCGGTGTCTACAAATATTTATTATTTATTTTTTTAATTTTCGTCTATTTTATCTGTTTTATCTCAAATTCCATGTAATAGTATCACCATGTTCTTGTTTTTAGAAAAATGCCTCGCGTCGAAGTTGATACACCGATCACTGGTCATCGTACCGCTGCCATCCGTAACTACAGTACAAAGCCACGTCTTGGTATGTTTAACAGGTTAATGAATGTGACATATCTCATTTTTCAGTTTACAAGACTGTCACTGGTGTCAACGGACCTTTGGTTATTCTTAACGACGTGAAGTTCCCTCAATTCAGTGAGATCGTCAACATCACTCTCCCTGATGGTACCAAGCGCTCTGGTCAAGTTCTAGAAATCACCCGTAACAAGGCTGTCGTACAGGTATTTTTACTATTGCACGAATTTTCCATATATACATTTTTTAGGTCTTCGAAGGAACTTCTGGTATTGATGCCAAGAACACCATTTGTGAGTTCACCGGTGATATTCTCCGCTCTCCTGTATCTGAGGACATGTTGGGACGTATCTTCAACGGTTCTGGAAAGCCAATTGACAAGGTAAAACTTTTAGTTGGTCTCAGTTTCAACTTGTTTCTAGGGACCTCCAATTCTTGCTGAAGATTTCTTGGACATTGATGGACAGCCAATCAATCCATGGTCCCGTATCTATCCTGAGGAAATGATCCAAACCGGAATTTCATCTATCGACGTCATGAACTCTATTGCTCGTGGACAGAAGATTCCTATCTTCTCTGCTGCCGGTCTTCCCCATAACGAAATCGCTGCTCAGATCGTACGTCAAGGAGGTAATTCGATATTCTCTTGCGAATCGTAATAAAAATTTCTCCAGGTTTGGTCCAACTTCCTGATAGAAAGAACGAAGTTACCAACTTCGCTATTGTTTTCGCTGCTATGGGAGTTAACATGGAGACAGCTCGTTTCTTCCAGCAAGATTTCCAGGAGAACGGTTAGTCATAGACTGAAAGTTAAAACATCTGAAGAGATACGTTTAGGTTCTATGGAGAATGTGTGTCTTTTCTTGAACTTGGCCAACGATCCTACCATCGAACGTATCATTACTCCACGTCTCGCTCTCACTGCTGCCGAATTCTTCGCTTACCAATGCAACAAGCACGTACTTGTTGTTCTTACTGACATGTCCTCCTACGCTGAAGCTCTTCGTGAGGTATCCGCTGCTCGTGAAGAAGTACCAGGTCGTCGTGGTTTCCCTGGATACATGTACACTGATTTGGCTACTCTCTATGAGCGTGCTGGTCGTGTCGAAGGACGTGATGGCTCTATCACCCAAATTCCAATTCTGACTATGCCTAACGACGGTACGCTAATCAAACCATGATATCAATTTATTTCATATTTAGATATTACTCACCCTATCCCTGATCTTACTGGATACATTACTGAGGGACAAATTTATGTTGATCGTCAACTCCACAACAGACAGATCTATCCACCAATCAACGTATTGCCATCTCTTAGTCGTCTCATGAAATCTGCTATCGGAGAGGGAATGACCAGAGAAGACCATTCAGATGTTTCTAATCAGGTATAACATTAAAAAGTTTCTGAAGTAATTCAAGATTTACAGCTCTACGCTTGTTATGCTATCGGAAAGGACGTACAAGCCATGAAGGCTGTCGTTGGAGAAGAAGCTCTTTCCTCAGATGATCTCCTCTACTTGGAATTTTTGATCAAATTCGAAAAGAACTTTATCACTCAAGGTATGTATGATATGAATTAACATCGACTGTATGCGTATAATTACAGGAAGCTACGAGAACAGAACTATCTTTGACTCTCTTGACATCGGATGGCAATTGCTCAGAATCTTCCCACGTGAAATGTTGAAGCGTATTCCAGCCTCAACTTTGGACAAATATTATCCAAGAGGAGCCGCTACAAAAGCTTCCGCCGACAATTAATATAGATTAGAAGTCACATAACGACATTCCATACAGTAGCTGTGTTGTATAGAAAACATTCCAATGAGTCGAGCTCTGTGAACCACAGTCATTTCTTTGTAATCTACCATAACAGTTGTATAATCCATTCAAACGTTTTAGCATCCTTGTTCTTCAAGGAACATTTCATTTTTTTTAGTTCACATACTATTTAGGAATGCAATAAATTTTTTTTAGAATTACGAGTTTATTTTGTACGCAATATTCGACCAACTTGATGATTCCAGTCATATCTCAGAGGATTTCTATTCCATTTACGGATGGCGCAAAGATATTGATAATGTCAAAGCAAGCGTTATTCGGAGTCTTTATACTGTCTTATTAGTTTATATTCTATATTATTCAATATGAGACTAGAGAAACGTAAAAGAAAGACAAGGATGTCTTATAAACTCTCTGATACGTGGGAATCAAACTCATAGAAATGCCTGGAGCTAAGCTGTGTTCATAACAGTGCTTAATAGAATGCAAGGACTTTCAGTAATGAGTGGCAGTGTTGTCTTGCATAGCATGGATCATCCTAGAATCTCTCCAGAACTTCAAAGAAGGCGGATTCTTCGAAACAGTTTCGACAAAAACCCACAGAAGCACAACTCCCAAAAACGCGAAGAAACACCGTGTCACTATTTCATCAGGAAAAGTGTCTGAAAGAATCTGAGAAAAGAGATTGTTCAAAGTAGACCGTTGAAGCTGTCTCACCGTCGCTGAAGCCGAGATCGCGGTTATGATGCCAACAAGAACAGAAATTAAGATACGGAATAATACCATCGTTATCATTCTTCATTTGAAAAAATCGAATTGAGGATTCTCATTTGTCGGATGTAAAAAATGCAGGTTGCCAACTGTTGCGAGAGCATTCTAACTTTATTCAAAAAACTAATTTCCTGTTCTATCCACTCGCAGCTGGAAATAGGTTCATCAAACAATATTGCGAAGCCAGCAGACAGATTTGTTTTATGATTATGACTAGTTATAAATGCAAATTCTGTTGTGAAACGGAGTCTGGAACCATCTGGTGCTGTTAAGTTGAGTAGCCGACATGCTCATTAAATATCTGGGAAGCGAGGCTTATGCTGATACATATATCTCTAAAATGTAACACATCTACTGTGATTGATACATGAAACTACTAGCTAACTAGCAGTTGATAAAGAAGTTGAAAGATGAGTAACTAGTCAAGTATGTTTATTGAGCAACATCATAGAAGCTCGACAGTTAACAGAATGATGTATTGCATTATATCAAAGAAACTGTGGAATTTTTGATATTTGACAAGAATTGAAGCTGAATCAGCTGACTGGGAATCTGCCCTATAGAGCAGAATATTGGAAAAGCGATGAAAACGCAATGGGAAGATATCAATAAAGTCATACTTGCACATCAAGAAGAAAGAAGTTGCTCAGATAAATAGAACACATGAATTCAATGAGTGCGAGCAAACTCTTCTACAAGCTGCAATGCTCTCTGAACATTCTGCTCAGGGTTTGAAATATCTTCACCTAAATGTCACCAAAACATCATCAAAGTCAATAAACGTTGAAAATACCTGGTAATGTAACAGACTCAAAAGCTTCACGTTGCTCTTCATGCGACCATTTCAGAGCTGATTCAATGACATCGCCGTCGATGAAACCAAAAGCCTCAAAACTCGTCAAGTAAACTCTTTGTTAAGATAAGGAGTTGATACCATTTCTACCGATCCCTCAATCTCAAACCGGCGGTATGTAGAATGAGGAATTCCAGAATAGTTTGGGGTTTTTCTAATGATAATCGATTCCAATGCACTCAAACGTCTTAAAAGACAACTTCTCTCAATAGCTTTCTATTGATTATGTTACTTATAGTTATTGAGTGTTATTTGTGCAATCATTCCTATACTTCCATCAGTCGTTCCATAAATGAGAGGAGAAGAAACCGGGAAGGCAGTGTTCAAATAGCTGGCACGAACTATTCCCTTACAAAACACACTCACTACTTCACCTATATGATACTGTCCTTTTTCCTATAAAAAGTAGACTCTAATAGTTCAGTACATCATAATGACTTTTATCTCATAATCGTTAATCTCTGGTAGGCTCAACAGTTTTCCTACTAACAGATTGTATCCAATCTCTGCACCAATGACCGTATCATCATCGATAAACTCCATTGCCGTCATGCACATTCCACGATAATCTCTTGAAAATTGAATAAGATGTTTTTGAGAAAAAGATCAAAATGAGAAACCTGGCTCTCTCTTCGAGGACGTTTTCTGTTCTATTATATCTTAAAATTCCAAATGATCTAAGAATATCATCGATCACAACAAGATCTCCCTGAGCATTTTCATTTCGATAACACTTCATGTAGAAATCATACCTGAACTTTAAGTTGTGATGCAGCTAGAGTATTGAAGTAAGAGCATTGAAGAGTTAGATCTAGTCCTTCTTCGCGGCCCCATTTGAAAAGTCTCACAGAGCTAAGAAAGTATCAGAATGAAAGAAAAAACATTTCATCATTGAACCTGCTCAAAGCGACTATGAGGTTTGTTTCAAGAACACTCAATGAGAAAGGACAACCTCGAAGATGTTTTTCATATACTTTAAGTAAGAATTGAGATGTTCTAATGACGGCTTCAAAAAGAGTGATCCTTCCCTGCAAGTAGTCAATTAAAAAAATCTTTACAGGAAATGGAGATACAGAGATAACTCGGAAGTCTCCATCATGTATTATGGCAGTTCCCACAACATAGTATGTTTTTGGATCATCGCCGAGCTTTGTAGAGATAATAGATACAACATGCTCATTCTTAGGAAATTCATAAGTGTGTAATGGCTCAAATGTTTTAGCGTTCAGTAGTACAAAAGAATGAATTGTCTGATCAGCATTCTCGTTCACTTCTTCCATGCTTGCATCTTAAGTGTATAAACGTGAGTAAGAATTTGTATCAAAATGTTGTAACCTTCTTCTGTTCCAGCTTGAGTTATTTTAGGAGACAACTTTGAAATGGAACTTGTTGTTGAATTCTAATAAAATCGTCGCTAATTCAAACAAAACTATTAGGAAACCTCAGATCTTTCACATAGTATTCCCAAAGTATCGGTTTCTTCTTGATGAACGACCTTTTTAACACTTTCACCAGCTTTGACAGTTGATATGTGCAATTTCGACATCGAATCCATCTTCACCACTGACAATGATTTGTCCTCCAAAATTACAAAACAGTTTCTGTAAATAGATGTTTTCTCAACTATTCAGATCAAATCACCTGTAGTTCTCTGAATTCAAAGGCATCATATCAACCACAGGGTTCATGAGTAAATCATTGAACACGAGTTTGCCGTGACCCGGAAAAATGAGAAGAGGACGTTCAGAACTAACAAGAACACACATGGAACCGTCTCGCTCGAATTTAGAAACAGAAATCGGTAAAGATCCAACAGATAACTTTTCGAGAATGTTGAGAACACCTGTTTACATGTAGTTTGTTTTGTTATAAGAAGATTATTCCAACCCTTTTCCATCTCAACAGTGAAGCAGTACAATTGTCCATCACCAAGAAATACTAATAAGTACACGATACATTTGTTAAGAACAATTTTGATAAATCTTGGTATCATTTCTTCAGCAAGAGAATCAGATGTGATCTAAACAAGTACTATTTATTTTTTTTATATTCTGTTATGCCTCGTCAAAATAAGGAGTTGTCATAAGGATGGTACTGTTCTCAATCCATAACCCTACTGCAACAACACTTGATTCACACCCATCTGGAAATACAATCTAGTATTTTGCAGTCCAGTTAAAAGTTTTCGAAACCTATACGTGTCATGTCGACACAAGAAACTTGAGATCGCAATTCTTTCTTATAAACTTGTTGAAGTGTATCATGCTCATTGTTCCACTTGAGAAAGTATAGAGCAACTCCACAAACGATTAGTATCTGAATTATCATTCTCATTTATTGTTTATCGAATATTTTGATGCATACTTCACCATGTTCTGGAACGACCGACACGTGATCAATGAGACTTTCGGCAGGATACCAACATTCAAAGTTTCTGTTCGGGGAGCAAATGTTGACAACAGTTGGAGTTACCTGATTGTAAAACACATTTTATATCATGATTCACTTTTAAACTTGGAGAATAGTGTTCGTATTTGCTAATAATCCCGTCCATAAGGTAGATGTACTAGTACTCATACCCATCAGATTCACTTCTTCCAATTCTTCATCATGAATTTGCAGTATGTGAGTGTTATCGTCCGAAGATAGAACCAAATAGTTATCCAGCAAGCTCTGAACTTTGACAGGAAAGACTCTCTGAAAGTCAAGTAAAACGGCTGTAAAATAAAGATTTGGCACTTTGATTCCTGATATTTCAAACATGACTGAATGTTGCACTCCAATTCCATTTTCCAATATTCGTAATGAACCGTTCTACAAAAAAAAACAAGTTGCTTCGAGGAATTACTTTCTAACTTTTCTGGCGCCTGAACAAGTGATTAGTTGAGTTTTATTGCCACAGTTCACTATAGCCAGATCTCTGATTGGAGCAATATTAGGCATTGTTTGTAGGATCTGAATGTAATAACGATATGATCAGAGAAACACACGTAAAGAACATTCAGAGAAAACGTTTCCAGTTTTTGATCAATTTGGTAGAATACAGAGTCACCGCAGCGTGAGCCGACAAAGAATACATTTCCTTCTATCTGTACTAAACATTCAGGACCAGACGTTTCTCCCACTTTGGTAACCTGCAAAGTTTTGTTCCAATGGACAATAGATAAAGTATTAATTCTAACACTCATGCTGAGAAGTTGTTGATTCATCTTATCTGGCTTTAAAGTAATCACAGACACTAGTCCAGCAGCATCCATGATCACATAGCGAAGCATTTCTCGTTGGAAGAAGGTTGAGAAACAGTCAAAGGATTTGAACGGTGAGAAAGAGATCTCAACGTTGAAGAATGTAGCTTCGTTTCTGAATTTTAGGACTCTGCGTTGTTTTCACATTGGAATTTAACTTGAAGTAGAGAAGACTATTAAGGCTGATCACAATTACTCCACCATAAGGTTGTGGTACAGAGATTATAAGAGTAGACGTTTCCTCAATGTTGTTCTACGTGTAAAATATTTCAGAGTATAGAGATGAGAATACTTACAAATCCATGAGTTGTTGTTAACTCGTATTGTGGGATGCTCAGCTCAGAAAAGTAAAGATGCTTTCCACGAGAATCTTTGCAGATGTAACCAAAACTCAATTTTTTATCTAACAAAGTCAATTTTTCATGATGAAACAAAACGAATACCCATTGAATCTATTGAGTTCATGAAGGTGAAGTCGATAACTTCTGTTCCGTTGAGAGCTATGTTGTAGGCGTTCAACTGGTTTAAACATTTTTCCTCATGAAGTTCTGGTAGTTGGACTATTTTAATAGTTCTCTCATATAAACGAAGGCAAATAGCCTGAATGATGAATACTTTTTGTACATAGCATCGCTGAAAAGTACTCCTGATTCATGAACTGTAATGAGCGAATTGTGTTCCAGGATGGGTCGGACTCTGTCAGCAACACTGCAGGATACTTTTGTTTCGATAGAATTACTCATTTCGTTCCATTCCAGAACAAAGAAATGTTGTTTCGATGTTATCAAAATGAGTACATCTTTCATCTGGCATCAAATATTATTAACAATAACTTAGAGTCACTAACCTTATTGACAGAATGGAATAAGTTCATACCGACCACCCTACCGTTAATAGGAATATCAAGAACATGTACCAATCCATCTCTTCCGACTTTATGAACGCAAATCTCACTTATTTTTGCTAAAATCAAGTTTGAATCACTTGATCCTGAGAGTTGTGGCATTTGAGCTTGGGAAAAGTTGTAGCTTCTTCAAACCTGTAAAATGACCAACAACTGCATGGGTAACAGCTGTAGCCTTTTTGAGGGTCACCAAATAGCTCTGAGACATTATAGACGGCCAACAAGATAACTTTCAAAATGAAATATGATGAACTTGTAGATAGATATTGATATGATACTCATGCAGATACGTGCTTTGGTCTACCAAATGTCATCCAAACTATATAGTTTCCATGGATCTAATCTGCTCTCCTAGAAACAAATGCAGCTTAGCCCAATTAGGAGGTTTTTAATTGGAGAATAATGTCAATGAACGCCGAATGATATAGATATATCCGTTACTTCAATCATATTGTTTCTAGGAGAGCAGATTAGATCCATGGAAACTATATAGTTTGGATGACATTTGGTAGACCAAAGCACGTATCTGCATGAGTATCATATCAATATCTATCTACAAGTTCATCATATTTCATTTTGAAAGTTATCTTGTTGGCCGTCTATAATGTCTCAGAGCTATTTGGTGACCCTCAAAAAGGCTACAGCTGTTACCCATGCAGTTGTTGGTCATTTTACAGGTTTGAAGAAGCTACAACTTTTCCCAAGCTCAAATGCCACAACTCTCAGGATCAAGTGATTCAAACTTGATTTTAGCAAAAATAAGTGAGATTTGCGTTCATAAAGTCGGAAGAGATGGATTGGTACATGTTCTTGATATTCCTATTAACGGTAGGGTGGTCGGTATGAACTTATTCCATTCTGTCAATAAGGTTAGTGACTCTAAGTTATTGTTAATAATATTTGATGCCAGATGAAAGATGTACTCATTTTGATAACATCGAAACAACATTTCTTTGTTCTGGAATGGAACGAAATGAGTAATTCTATCGAAACAAAAGTATCCTGCAGTGTTGCTGACAGAGTCCGACCCATCCTGGAACACAATTCGCTCATTACAGTTCATGAATCAGGAGTACTTTTCAGCGATGCTATGTACAAAAAGTATTCATCATTCAGGCTATTTGCCTTCGTTTATATGAGAGAACTATTAAAATAGTCCAACTACCAGAACTTCATGAGGAAAAATGTTTAAACCAGTTGAACGCCTACAACATAGCTCTCAACGGAACAGAAGTTATCGACTTCACCTTCATGAACTCAATAGATTCAATGGGTATTCGTTTTGTTTCATCATGAAAAATTGACTTTGTTAGATAAAAAATTGAGTTTTGGTTACATCTGCAAAGATTCTCGTGGAAAGCATCTTTACTTTTCTGAGCTGAGCATCCCACAATACGAGTTAACAACAACTCATGGATTTGTAAGTATTCTCATCTCTATACTCTGAAATATTTTACACGTAGAACAACATTGAGGAAACGTCTACTCTTATAATCTCTGTACCACAACCTTATGGTGGAGTAATTGTGATCAGCCTTAATAGTCTTCTCTACTTCAAGTTAAATTCCAATGTGAAAACAACGCAGAGTCCTAAAATTCAGAAACGAAGCTACATTCTTCAACGTTGAGATCTCTTTCTCACCGTTCAAATCCTTTGACTGTTTCTCAACCTTCTTCCAACGAGAAATGCTTCGCTATGTGATCATGGATGCTGCTGGACTAGTGTCTGTGATTACTTTAAAGCCAGATAAGATGAATCAACAACTTCTCAGCATGAGTGTTAGAATTAATACTTTATCTATTGTCCATTGGAACAAAACTTTGCAGGTTACCAAAGTGGGAGAAACGTCTGGTCCTGAATGTTTAGTACAGATAGAAGGAAATGTATTCTTTGTCGGCTCACGCTGCGGTGACTCTGTATTCTACCAAATTGATCAAAAACTGGAAACGTTTTCTCTGAATGTTCTTTACGTGTGTTTCTCTGATCATATCGTTATTACATTCAGATCCTACAAACAATGCCTAATATTGCTCCAATCAGAGATCTGGCTATAGTGAACTGTGGCAATAAAACTCAACTAATCACTTGTTCAGGCGCCAGAAAAGTTAGAAAGTAATTCCTCGAAGCAACTTGTTTTTTTTTGTAGAACGGTTCATTACGAATATTGGAAAATGGAATTGGAGTGCAACATTCAGTCATGTTTGAAATATCAGGAATCAAAGTGCCAAATCTTTATTTTACAGCCGTTTTACTTGACTTTCAGAGAGTCTTTCCTGTCAAAGTTCAGAGCTTGCTGGATAACTATTTGGTTCTATCTTCGGACGATAACACTCACATACTGCAAATTCATGATGAAGAATTGGAAGAAGTGAATCTGATGGGTATGAGTACTAGTACATCTACCTTATGGACGGGATTATTAGCAAATACGAACACTATTCTCCAAGTTTAAAAGTGAATCATGATATAAAATGTGTTTTACAATCAGGTAACTCCAACTGTTGTCAACATTTGCTCCCCGAACAGAAACTTTGAATGTTGGTATCCTGCCGAAAGTCTCATTGATCACGTGTCGGTCGTTCCAGAACATGGTGAAGTATGCATCAAAATATTCGATAAACAATAAATGAGAATGATAATTCAGATACTAATCGTTTGTGGAGTTGCTCTATACTTTCTCAAGTGGAACAATGAGCATGATACACTTCAACAAGTTTATAAGAAAGAATTGCGATCTCAAGTTTCTTGTGTCGACATGACACGTATAGGTTTCGAAAACTTTTAACTGGACTGCAAAATACTAGATTGTATTTCCAGATGGGTGTGAATCAAGTGTTGTTGCAGTAGGGTTATGGATTGAGAACAGTACCATCCTTATGACAACTCCTTATTTTGACGAGGCATAACAGAATATAAAAAAAATAAATAGTACTTGTTTAGATCACATCTGATTCTCTTGCTGAAGAAATGATACCAAGATTTATCAAAATTGTTCTTAACAAATGTATCGTGTACTTATTAGTATTTCTTGGTGATGGACAATTGTACTGCTTCACTGTTGAGATGGAAAAGGGTTGGAATAATCTTCTTATAACAAAACAAACTACATGTAAACAGGTGTTCTCAACATTCTCGAAAAGTTATCTGTTGGATCTTTACCGATTTCTGTTTCTAAATTCGAGCGAGACGGTTCCATGTGTGTTCTTGTTAGTTCTGAACGTCCTCTTCTCATTTTTCCGGGTCACGGCAAACTCGTGTTCAATGATTTACTCATGAACCCTGTGGTTGATATGATGCCTTTGAATTCAGAGAACTACAGGTGATTTGATCTGAATAGTTGAGAAAACATCTATTTACAGAAACTGTTTTGTAATTTTGGAGGACAAATCATTGTCAGTGGTGAAGATGGATTCGATGTCGAAATTGCACATATCAACTGTCAAAGCTGGTGAAAGTGTTAAAAAGGTCGTTCATCAAGAAGAAACCGATACTTTGGGAATACTATGTGAAAGATCTGAGGTTTCCTAATAGTTTTGTTTGAATTAGCGACGATTTTATTAGAATTCAACAACAAGTTCCATTTCAAAGTTGTCTCCTAAAATAACTCAAGCTGGAACAGAAGAAGGTTACAACATTTTGATACAAATTCTTACTCACGTTTATACACTTAAGATGCAAGCATGGAAGAAGTGAACGAGAATGCTGATCAGACAATTCATTCTTTTGTACTACTGAACGCTAAAACATTTGAGCCATTACACACTTATGAATTTCCTAAGAATGAGCATGTTGTATCTATTATCTCTACAAAGCTCGGCGATGATCCAAAAACATACTATGTTGTGGGAACTGCCATAATACATGATGGAGACTTCCGAGTTATCTCTGTATCTCCATTTCCTGTAAAGATTTTTTTAATTGACTACTTGCAGGGAAGGATCACTCTTTTTGAAGCCGTCATTAGAACATCTCAATTCTTACTTAAAGTATATGAAAAACATCTTCGAGGTTGTCCTTTCTCATTGAGTGTTCTTGAAACAAACCTCATAGTCGCTTTGAGCAGGTTCAATGATGAAATGTTTTTTCTTTCATTCTGATACTTTCTTAGCTCTGTGAGACTTTTCAAATGGGGCCGCGAAGAAGGACTAGATCTAACTCTTCAATGCTCTTACTTCAATACTCTAGCTGCATCACAACTTAAAGTTCAGGTATGATTTCTACATGAAGTGTTATCGAAATGAAAATGCTCAGGGAGATCTTGTTGTGATCGATGATATTCTTAGATCATTTGGAATTTTAAGATATAATAGAACAGAAAACGTCCTCGAAGAGAGAGCCAGGTTTCTCATTTTGATCTTTTTCTCAAAAACATCTTATTCAATTTTCAAGAGATTATCGTGGAATGTGCATGACGGCAATGGAGTTTATCGATGATGATACGGTCATTGGTGCAGAGATTGGATACAATCTGTTAGTAGGAAAACTGTTGAGCCTACCAGAGATTAACGATTATGAGATAAAAGTCATTATGATGTACTGAACTATTAGAGTCTACTTTTTATAGGAAAAAGGACAGTATCATATAGGTGAAGTAGTGAGTGTGTTTTGTAAGGGAATAGTTCGTGCCAGCTATTTGAACACTGCCTTCCCGGTTTCTTCTCCTCTCATTTATGGAACGACTGATGGAAGTATAGGAATGATTGCACAAATAACACTCAATAACTATAAGTAACATAATCAATAGAAAGCTATTGAGAGAAGTTGTCTTTTAAGACGTTTGAGTGCATTGGAATCGATTATCATTAGAAAAACCCCAAACTATTCTGGAATTCCTCATTCTACATACCGCCGGTTTGAGATTGAGGGATCGGTAGAAATGGTATCAACTCCTTATCTTAACAAAGAGTTTACTTGACGAGTTTTGAGGCTTTTGGTTTCATCGACGGCGATGTCATTGAATCAGCTCTGAAATGGTCGCATGAAGAGCAACGTGAAGCTTTTGAGTCTGTTACATTACCAGGTATTTTCAACGTTTATTGACTTTGATGATGTTTTGGTGACATTTAGGTGAAGATATTTCAAACCCTGAGCAGAATGTTCAGAGAGCATTGCAGCTTGTAGAAGAGTTTGCTCGCACTCATTGAATTCATGTGTTCTATTTATCTGAGCAACTTCTTTCTTCTTGATGTGCAAGTATGACTTTATTGATATCTTCCCATTGCGTTTTCATCGCTTTTCCAATATTCTGCTCTATAGGGCAGATTCCCAGTCAGCTGATTCAGCTTCAATTCTTGTCAAATATCAAAAATTCCACAGTTTCTTTGATATAATGCAATACATCATTCTGTTAACTGTCGAGCTTCTATGATGTTGCTCAATAAACATACTTGACTAGTTACTCATCTTTCAACTTCTTTATCAACTGCTAGTTAGCTAGTAGTTTCATGTATCAATCACAGTAGATGTGTTACATTTTAGAGATATATGTATCAGCATAAGCCTCGCTTCCCAGATATTTAATGAGCATGTCGGCTACTCAACTTAACAGCACCAGATGGTTCCAGACTCCGTTTCACAACAGAATTTGCATTTATAACTAGTCATAATCATAAAACAAATCTGTCTGCTGGCTTCGCAATATTGTTTGATGAACCTATTTCCAGCTGCGAGTGGATAGAACAGGAAATTAGTTTTTTGAATAAAGTTAGAATGCTCTCGCAACAGTTGGCAACCTGCATTTTTTACATCCGACAAATGAGAATCCTCAATTCGATTTTTTCAAATGAAGAATGATAACGATGGTATTATTCCGTATCTTAATTTCTGTTCTTGTTGGCATCATAACCGCGATCTCGGCTTCAGCGACGGTGAGACAGCTTCAACGGTCTACTTTGAACAATCTCTTTTCTCAGATTCTTTCAGACACTTTTCCAGATGAAATAGTGACACGGTGTTTTTTCGCGTTTTTGGGAGTTGTGCTTCTGTGGGTTTTTGTCGAAACTGTTTCGAAGAATCCGCCTTCTTTGAAGTTCTGGAGAGATTCTAGGATGATCCATGCTATGCAAGACAACACTGCCACTCATTACTGAAAGTCCTTGCATTCTATTAAGCACTGTTATGAACACAGCTTAGCTCCAGGCATTTCTATGAGTTTGATTCCCACGTATCAGAGAGTTTATAAGACATCCTTGTCTTTCTTTTACGTTTCTCTAGTCTCATATTGAATAATATAGAATATAAACTAATAAGACAGTATAAAGACTCCGAATAACGCTTGCTTTGACATTATCAATATCTTTGCGCCATCCGTAAATGGAATAGAAATCCTCTGAGATATGACTGGAATCATCAAGTTGGTCGAATATTGCGTACAAAATAAACTCGTAATTCTAAAAAAAATTTATTGCATTCCTAAATAGTATGTGAACTAAAAAAAATGAAATGTTCCTTGAAGAACAAGGATGCTAAAACGTTTGAATGGATTATACAACTGTTATGGTAGATTACAAAGAAATGACTGTGGTTCACAGAGCTCGACTCATTGGAATGTTTTCTATACAACACAGCTACTGTATGGAATGTCGTTATGTGACTTCTAATCTATATTAATTGTCGGCGAAGGGAAGTATGTGAATCGAAAGTTTCTAAAAACGATATACTTCTTCTTATCACAGTAGTTAGCCCACATTGGTAGTCTGCAATCTCGAATATAACATAGGAGTGCTGATAGTCTAAGTCTGTTCACAACTGAAAAGAGTTCCTGAAAAGTTTGATTATTTCCATGACTGATAAATCCTTTCGTGAGTATGACGATTAGTGTTCTCACTTCATAGTCTTAACGAAATACAGTCTCGCTCAATGATTGTTTTGCTGTTTACTGTTGCACACGGCAAGGTTGAATGAAAAGATGTATTTGCCTGATTTCACTTTATCTATTTTAATAATTTCTCTCGTCAGACTTTGCTATCTATCACTATAAATGTCATTACTTGTATAGCTGCGCAAACATATTATGAAAATCTTCAATAACTTTCTTCCTTAATCATTTTTCAAACATCTAGCCTGTTGTATGAACCATCCCAGTATCACTGAAGATGAAAAAAAGTTTTAATTGGAGATAGAATTTTATTAATTATGATATGACGTAAGATTGCTAATGAATCAATTGATCGTATTGATCCTCTTCGATTGTGATTACTTAAAGTAATATGTCTGGTCATTTTCAAATCAAACTAATCAAAATGTATTATTGTACTCCTATGATAAACGTCATTGCAAACATATTATCCTATGATAGTCACATGTTGAGATCTCTTACCGGAAAATGATAGTTCGGTAACATTTCAGTGTCATTGAATATCTAGATGGGACGCTGAAATAACGCTGTACTTTCAAGGTGAACGATCATGAATAGAAATTCATTTCGTGTGAAACCATCCAGCGAAATGAATATGTTCGAATTCTAAAAAGTTTTCCCTGTGAAAAAGAAACTGAATCAACTTCGAATGTCTAAATTTTCTTTTATTTGATTTAAATATTTTTATTTTTCGTTAGTATTGCTTCTTCTCATTAATCAATGATAGTTATACGTATATTGGAGCATTGTCTCAGCTGATTTTGATGAGATAGATTTGTATTGATGCAAAATAGTTCAATGAAGTATCTTTCAAGACATCAGCGTGGTTTGTAGTTAAAACGGACAGGCGTGCTATTTGCGGGGTTTTATGAGATATTACACTTTCTATTTTCGCCCGATATCGAATCTTTCTTCTCGAAAATCATATCACTTTTTGTGTAAAAAGCCAGACGTCATAAAGTATAGACACAGCTACAGTCCCTATGCTGCCCTTTGTTTAAGACATTTTCGTTTCGAGACTCAGATACGCACGTGTGCTTTGCGAGTATAGATCAATAAATTCTCAATGCAAATAGAAACTATTCGTTGTAGCGTGTTTTCATTATTGCCAAATTCCAGTTCTGTCTGCCTCAGGCCTTGTCTCTTCTAATTTCAACGTTTGATTTATACCTGCAAAAACATCCCATCTAATGTGCTGTACTCCCAAGGATGTGCATTGAAGGACAAATGCTTTCATTTTGGGTTAAGCGGTTAGTTGACTTGTTTATTTCTCCTTAAGTAACTCTTTTTAGAATATTCTTTGCATTTTATTATTTCAACAACTAGTCAGCAAGAGAAATGGTGTTTTTCGTGTGTACACTATGAAAACCTTCCAGAATGGTAATCTTGAACAGAAAATCGGAGAGGTACTGAGTAGCAACATATTCTTTTATAAGAAAAGTCATACTTTTTAGGCTAAAAAAATGCTCTGTGTAATGAAACGGTGAATGGAATCCGGTATATTTGCAATAAGCAATTCTTTTAAGCTTATATACTAACTAATTTCTGTTAATTCCATCTGCTATTTTCTTTAAATCATACTCATTGCATAACCGAATTGTATTGTTAGATGATAACTTGTGAGAGAGGAGCTCTATCAGAAAAACATTGCATTAACTATACTTTCTTGTTGAGAGAGGTTCCAAAACACAGAAAAGTTACTAATCATGTAGCTGCATAATTCAATTCAATTTGTTGATAGTGCATCATGTTCGCTAATAACGTTGTGACTGTATACTTTCTGCGAAAACTATTTTGTATAAGGGTGGGAGGAAGGGAATTTGTGCTCTTTTTCTCATTTGAAACTGTTTATATAATATTATAGAACAGTTTCAAATGAGAAAAAGAGTACGTTTGCGTTTGTTGAGCATCTAACATGTTCTAAGATCACCATATCAACAAGCTCACAGTTAAGCTTGTTGATATGAGATCTTAGAACATGTTAGATGCTTTTAAAACCAACGCCAAAGGCATTGGTGTGCTTGTCAACTATTCGCTGCCGTTGACATTTTGCTCGTTTTTTTGCACTTTCATAGAACACTAACGCGTTGCAAATGTTATATGTGTGAGACACTTATTTGTGAGAAAAGGGAGGAAGGATTTGTGAGCTTCTCATTCTGATGCTTGAAGAAGTATCAGAGTGAGAAGATAGCGACTCATATCATGATAGGTACTTTCGACAACAATGTCCAAAAAATAGAAGATATTGTTGTCGAAAGTACCTATCATGATTTTAACCTCGCTGTATCCTCCTTTCTTATGTTTTGCTCTTATCGGCCAAGTTTCTCATTTGTTTCACATCCAATAAATATGTTGATAAGTCTTAATTCTTGATTTTTTGAACAAAGAGATACATTGAGTAAACATTTCTTTAGGATTGTTGATAACTGCATGCTCAATTCCTGGATAATTTCAAAGTTTTTCATCTAACTATAAAATAAAAATCTGATTTGCTTACTGTGTAACCTCTTTTTTGAAAGCTCACGACGATGATCTGCTTGTTATGAAGAAGGCTCACGAATGCAAATCGTTATCGAAAGTTTCATTAGTGTTTGTGCATGGTTGAAAATGATAACGTTTTAAGTTTTTTCTGTCTGAAATTCAGTGCTATTGCATCCATACTGTTCAATTGAACGCCAGGAGGTTCGAAACGATAACATGAGAAAGTGTAAAAAATACATTATGAATCTTCCAAAAATTCTTACTTTTTGATTTGTTATTCATTAATCATCGATTTTTGTGCGCGCCATATATGGTGTGCCAGTTTCCGCCCTTTATTTTTAGTATAAGTATCAGAACCGTCCGCGCGAATGCCGTCAACAAGATACTTCGGTCTTTGTGTTCAATTACGATTTATTTCAATTGGTTGAAGAATGAATAACTTCTTTCAATTTTTAAAAACTTTTCAAACGCCGATAAGTTCTCATTTTCTCTTCTTAAATGTTTTCTCTGTTTCTCTCAGCAATGGTAATGTTTCCCTTATCAGCTTTCTAATCTGCTTATCAATCCTGTTTTCGAGTCGGGAATGAACGCCCTTGTTGTATTGACTAAATGTATTGACTAACACACTGCTTTCAGATTCTTAAAGTTGAAAAATTCTCTGCAAACAGCATGGTTTGTTCATTCACTTTCTAAGAAATGAACTTTTCTGATAACTTCAGGCAAGTAAGTGGTTTCTCACATGCCGACCTGCCGAAGTTGAGGCTCGTACTCCATCTGACATTCAGATATCACGCGGAGTCAAGCCAAGGCCAATTGCTCAGGTTCTCAAAGAAATATTGATAGTTACATACTATACTTTCTAGCTCGCAGCAGAAATCGGTATTGCTGATGATGAGCTGGAACTTTATGGAAGAACGAAAGCTAAAGTATCCTTAGATATTTTGAAACGTTTGAACTCTGCTGATGGAAAATACATCGTTGTAGCAGGTTGTGAAACCGGTGTTTCAGATGTAAAATTTTTTTAGGTATTACCCCGACTCCATTAGGAGAAGGTAAATCGACTACCACAATTGGTCTCACTCAAGCCCTCGGAACGCATTTAAAGAAAAATGTTTTTGCTTGCGTTCGTCAACCTTCCCAAGGTCCAACATTCGGAATTAAGGGAGGTGCTGCAGGCGGTGGATATGCTCAAGTAGATATTTTGTTGAGAAAACAAGAACGAGAATGTTCAAGGTTATTCCCATGGAAGATTTCAATCTTCACTTGACTGGCGACATTCATGCTATCACTGCTGCAAACAATCTCTTGGCAGCAGCTATTGATGCTAGAATTTTCCACGAAAGAACGCAAACCGATGACGCTATGTTCAACCGTTTATGTCCTCTCGACAAAGAAGGTAGAGTTTGACTTTGAGCGTATATATTCACTCCGATAGGAAAGAGAAAAATGACGAACACTCAAATCCGCCGTCTTCGTCGTTTGGGAATGGATGATATCACGGATGGTAACATGCTTTCGGCTGAACAAAAAAATAAATGGCTTCGATTGAATATTGATCCAGATACAATCACCTGGAACAGAGTCATTGATACGAACGACAGATTCTTAAGAAGTAAGTTTGCTCAGATCTTCGAAAACTATGTTCCTCATAGAAATTGAAATTGGTCAAGGCCCTCAAGAGAAAGGCATGACACGAAGTGCCCAATTTGATATTACTGTGGCGAGTGAGGTACCTCAATTGATTTTTTCTCTCTAATACATGGAAACACTTAGTTAATGGCGATATTGGCGTTATCAACTTCTCTTGCTGACATGCGAGAGAGAATTTCAAAAATAGTTGTCGCAAGTGACAAAGATGGTCATCCTGTTACAGCTGATGACATTGGAGTGACAGATGCATTAACTGTTTGTTTTTTTATCGTTACTTGCAAACGCGCTATCTTAGACGTTGATGAGAGACACAATCAGACCCAACTTGATGCAAACTTTGGAAGGAACACCTGTATTTGTACATGCAGGCCCATTCGCGAACATTGCCCATGGACAAAGTAGTATTCTTGCTGATATGGCAAGTAGCACAATCAATAACTGGTTTTCACAAGTTATTTAGCTTGCTCTAAAACTAGTTGGTAAAGATGGTTATGTTGTAACGGAAGCTGGGTTTGGCGCCGATATAGGAATGGAAAAGTTCTTTAACATCAAATGCAGGTTTTGCAGCATACTTTCTTTTCAAAGAATGTAACCTTTTATCAGATATGGTGGCTTTAAGCCTAACGCTGTTGTTCTCGTTTGCACAGTACGAGCCTTGAAAATGCACGGTGGTGGTCCAACGGTCACTGCTGGAGCTCCCCTCAAACCAGAGTATTTGAATGAAAATTTGGAATTAGTTAAGAAAGGATGTGAATCTAATTTGGCAAAACAAGTAATTCGTAAAGCTTAGATCAGCAAACACTTACAATTTAGATCGAGAACGGAATCGAGTTTGGAGTCCCGGTCGTCGTGTGCATAAATAGATTCGCAACAGATACGGATAACGAGCTGCTCCTCGTTAAAGAATTGGTATCATGAACAAAAAGCAACTCATATTGTTCTTACTCTTCCAATAGGCTCTCGCGTTAGGTGCTTCCGCTGCTGTAGTCGCTAATCACTGGGCCGAAGGTGGTGCTGGTGCTGTTGAACTAGCCAAAAGCGTTGTTAATGTGGTAGAAGAAAACGAAAGTTCGACTTTCTTCAAGTTCCTGTATCCTCTTGAAATGCCTTTGATTGATAAAATGCGTATTATTGCTCAAAAGATCTATGGAGCCAAAGACATTGAGCTGAGCGCAGAAGCTAAAGAAGTGAGGAAACATTAATATTATACCCAGTTTCATGAATTGAATTAAGCGGCTTGAGAAGTACACTAAACATGGATTCGGCGAACTTCCTATTTGTATGGCCAAAACGCAATACTCTCTTTCACATGATCCTGCACTGAAAGGAGCACCTACAGGTTTTTCTAAAAGTGAACAGTGTTCATTTCCTTTTTAGGATTCTGTCTCCCAATCAAGGATATTCGCGCGTCTGTTGGTGCTGGGTTCATTATTCCGATGGTTGGTGATGTTACTAGAATGCCTGGTCTCCCTACTCGTCCATGTTTCTTCGATATTGAAATTGATCCAGTCACCCTGGAGATTGATGGTCTTTTCTGATAATTTTGTAGTTTTAGCGAGAATCACGTTCCCCTGAGATATTGTCGAACTTCGTGAATAAATTGAATGTAGATTTGTGTTTTATAACGTACTTGTTTTTTGCTCAAGAAAGTTATATTTGATCATTGAGGAATGAAATTAAGTTGAATATGATTAGGAATGATGTGAGAATAATATTTGGTTCGATTTGGTTAACGGAATACATTTCCAGCTACCATTTCGTGAAAATCAAAAAACATAAAAATTGCTCGCATTTCATCATTCTTTATATATATATAAAATGAAGTTTTGAAAGATTCAATTAGCACCCGGATCGTTTCTCGAAAATAAATGGAGAGTGGGCCAAGTTCTTCGCAGGAGTTGGAGCAGTCAAGTGTTCTAATTTAATTTTGCACACACAAATTGTATAAATTTGTAGAGTCTTTTTCGTTCATGGACCAGCGGGCTTATCAAATAAACTTCAAACTCATACTACGGAATGGTTTGCCGTCTTCTGATGTAATAGAAAACTACTGTAGAGAAATAAGTGAGCAGTAATAGTCCTCAACCGTAGGCGTTTCTCCTTTCAGCTATTGAAGCTTTGAAAACAATGGCAAGAATGTTGAATGAGAAATGCGAAATTGACATGACTGAGTTAGTGTTCTTGAACAGTTTTATTACATAGATATAGAGACAATATAGAAAAGAACGTCAGAAGTCAAATATTCATAAAGCAAACAACTGCAGAGCACATTGTCAAGTGAACAACAACTTCTAATGATCATAGAACATTCGCTTTACAGACTCGATAATCCACGAAAATGGATTGTATTTGATTCAGGAAGTGGTCATAATCATCATTGTGCTAGCTCAATCTATTTTTACATCAATTTCACAAATGATAGTATTCTTGCGGATCAAAAACATCATGATATAGCCATGCTCATACACGAACTGTCACATTTGGTATAAAAAGCAGAATAACTTCTTTGTAATGCAATAATTGTAGTATGGATGTCTTCATGCGTCTGAAGGAATTATGTCCGGAAAATAGTAAGGAGTTGAAAGTATTTTTTTTTCAAGATCTAACCATCTTTTTGCAGCGGAACAAGCTTTACTGAATTGTTTTTCGACGATCTTTCTCTCTCTGTTCTCAATCTTACACATCCGTTCATAGCTCCATCATCAGTTATGGCACCCATCAAGTTCAAAGTAGATAATCTTCATCAATGCAGCTTTTATGTAAAAAAAACGTTTACAGTGGTTGACTGAGCATTCGTTAATAGTATACTGTGCAGATGGCATTGAATGTTTAGTTTTAGAATCAAGGTTAACTTCAAAAATATCTGTCATTTCTAAATTCATCATCTAGAGGAACATATGCGGACATAATATGTAGTCAAGAAAAGCTGTTCAAGTATCAAATAGAAATGGAATCATTCCATCAATGCATTGTTCGTTTGCTCCATAACAAGCTGTAGTACTGTTTTTTTCAGGCCATATCTGCGAAGCGGTATGTCTTTCATGTACCTTTATCCGGCCAGAGCAGCGATTTCGACATTCTTAATAACATAATGAGTCCTTGACAACAAGTTCGTGTTGAAGTGCATTGTGTAAGTTTATCATTGAAATAAATTATATTTTTATGCTTGATTTATTATCTCATTGTTACTGTTTGTATTTTTGACTGCTATACTCTGAGAGGTTCATATGTCCTTGAGCTCGCTCCCTCGAGCTGAGAGGTTTCGAACAACTTTCGAATTCAAGAACTTCCGTTTTTCCGTTTTGCATTTTCTAGTTTCAACGTTTCCAAGGTTCAGGAGTAAAGAACTGAATATTAGCTTTCAGGAAATGGAGATATTAAACATAATATGTCGTGATGAAACGAAGCAGCTTCCGAACAATAAATTAGCATTTAAATATCGAAAAACAATATTGAGTTACAAGCTATTTGTTGAAATATCTGAATATTCACCATATTCGAGCAACAATCATTGGTGAAATTAAGAGCATAATGATGTCGTTTCGTATGAAAAACACCGTCTTTTGAGTTTTAATGCTAATAGCTGCTGATACAACACCGATGCATTTGAATATGTTCAGTTACAGACGTGACAAACAGCTGAGTTCCTATAACTTCTCAGACATTGTATGTATTCCAGTGGCACTTTTGATTTGTGTCACTATTGCATGTCATGACATATTTGTTTCATAAAATTTGAAATTAGATAACTATGATTTATAATTGCATACGTGATATGGAATGCAATATTTAAATTTTCTAGAAAAAGCCTCAAACCTCTTGTATAGCCTTGTCTTGATTTTAATATTTTAAAAGAATTTATGAGACATACAAGACAATTGAATTGTTACTTTATTACATTTTACAATCTCAGAAAAACTTTCACTTAGCTGATTGATATTTACCAGCTGGTCTCAAACTTTGACTCTTGCAGACTCTTTGGCTCACTTTTTTTTTCATATTTTCCTTATTTTTCAGATGTTTTGTGGAAATTTTTCATTCAACGTAGCAACTCTAAGCTTGTTTCGAAGTTTTGAGGCGGGAGGAAACTATTGTTGGTGAATACTCATGGAGCATCATTTCACTATTTATTCAACGTTTTTCCCCTCGATTTGATAATTTTCATACAAGCATACATCTTATTTTTCATTGAAACACGGTTATAAAAACAGAAATATTTATAATTCTGAGCTACTATTACCTTACTTTAGAACTTGAATCCCTATTTTTTGACTTCATTGAACGCATGTGCACCCATAAAAACTGTGTTCTTCTCTTTGTATTGGGTTTGCGGTAGATTCCAAGGCATATTGTTTTCTGGTCTAAAGTTTCTACATGTTTCTTGAGCTTTAAGTCTTCGTTGCAATTTCCATTACCCATTAAAACTTGTCATTGGAAGTATTCATTAAGACTTATAGCCACTGTTGAGAAGTTCAATATCCATTTACTCAATATATTAACGAGCCCAGAAATGAACTTTGGCTTCGTTCTTATTCTAATTTCACTTAGCATTGTCCATACTTCCTATGAGAGTCTTTATTCATCTCATTTCTAGTCACTCATAGTTTCTTCTATTCCACTTTCAGATCTAGAAGGAAAGAAATGTTGTGCACGACCATTTACGCTCTTCTGCTCCTTCTTGTTAATATTCCGAACCTGATGGCGCAAGATGACAAGTACGTGATTCATTTCAAATACTCAAAAACTGAATTGAACCGAAAAAGTAAAAGTTAACTTTCGAAATAGTTCCGTGTAGTATTTTGATCAGGGCTATATCATCATCTTTAGAGCCTATAAATAATTACAAACATAATTTTGCGATCATAAATTCCTGTTATAGTTTCTGGAATATTTTGAAATATTCATTAACAAAATCGATATAGAAAGCGTGTGATGTATGTATGCTCAATCACGAATGAGAGTTAGGCATGAAAGTTTTGAGAATCAATTGTGAAGTGGAATCAGTATCCAATATTCATGTAACTATGTTACTATATTGAAAATATGCTATTCAGCTTGATGCAGACAAGCGACGGCCTTTTTTTAAGCCGTGCAGCACGTTCTTCCAGTTCAATGAAAATGAACAGGTACCGAAGCAACAATGTTTGTTTTTACGCTCAATCTTCAGACATGTTCGTGAGCCCATGGATCGATCAAGCATGATTCGATTTGGAAAACGAGCACCGATGGACAGATCTGCAATGATTAGGTATCACAGAGTTCAAGACTCTCTTATATTTTCATCGTTCAAGATTTGGTAAACGTCTCAACTTGCATGACGATTTTTCTCGTTTCTTGTAAGTTCTAAATAAAATTGTTTTTGAACTCTCGTTTGATTTACAGAAAACGTGCCCCTCTTGATCGTTCCAGCATGATAAGGCAATGTTTCTCACATATCAAAAATCTTATCTTTCTTACAGATTTGGGAAGCGGAGCGATGGGAAATAACGCAAATGATTCAACCAATTGAACTATGTTACAATGAACAGAATGTCTTAGCAAAAAAAAACAATTAATTTCTTCATTCAATCTGAAGGATATCTGAAACCCGCTGAAATCTCATTCTCATGTAGTTTGGAGGAGAATAAATGTTTATAACTTCATACGTTTTTTTTAGCGCAAAGCTATAGTATTTGAATCAAAAACAAATTTCCGCACGAACGCATTTCTTCAATTATTCACTTTTTCAATTTTTTTCGACTGCAAACATAGCAATTATTAATACTGCATAAATTAAATAAAGCTGATAGTTGCTAAAAAAGATTCAGCTCAGACAAAACAATGAAGTTTTCCTAGAGCATCATCTCAAACAGGCGACTGTTCCTTTCCTTCTGCCCAGTCAAAGCACTTTAGCTGCAGTGCGGTATCAATTGAATTGACTTTAGGTGCAATGATGTGTTTTTGTAATGTTTTTATCGCACAAATCAAAGTTCAAGAGAATAGGTGACTAATTCCGCTACGAAAAGCATAGCATTACCTCTTCGACCTGAGAAGAATATTGAGTTCTATCGAGTGAATCTACTCATATGAGATTTTCAGATGTAGCATGTTTTCCTAGGCTCATCCGTTCCGTTGGTGTATGCTGGAACCCTTAACGCTCGCGACTAGGAATATACATGGATACCATATATATATATATCTAGGTTTGCAGGTGCAGAACGTGTAGCGGTAAACGAGCGCACGGAATGGGTCTAACTTGCAAGAGAGCTTCTGAGACATAGATCAGCAAGATATAATGAGAGAGAGAGTAATAATAGAGAAGGCTTTATATGTGATTACAACAATATGAGAAGAATGGGGCAAGTTAGATATAAAGGATGACAAATGGTGAACCCAGGAACGGGGAAGAGTCCACCATCCGGGATAAAGGAATACGATAGGCCTAGGTCGTACCTAGGTCCTACCTAGAGAATGAACCGAAGTAGTGGAGTAGCTGAGGGTTTATATAGGCTACTCCCGGGGGTTTTTCTAAAGTATTACAGAGCGTACCATGGTCTCCAGCGTGACCGTTGTAACCAACGGTGTAACCGTTGTATGTCACATGGTGAAACCGTTGTGAGACCTTAAAGAACACTCTATAGACATGTCTACATTCCGGATGGAACGCATCTTTTTCTTTTTTTCTCTTTCTGAGAGGTCCTTCAAGTCAACAGATATTTTAAGTTGCATTCTCACAATTTTCTTAGAGTTGTTAGTATATTTCATGAGTTTGTACAACTGTTCTGTGCTAGTTTCCAATCGAATTTGAACAACGCAACATTTTCCATAAAAAAAATTCATAACTATTCAAGATTGTTTATGGTGTTTTTCTGATTTAGTTCTCGATCAATAATCGCAATGAAAGATTTTTGTGTTCATTTTCTGGTGTAGCTATATTTCTTGTATGGCACTATCTTGGCTTAGGCTTAGGCTTAGGCTTAGGCTTAGGCTTAGGCTTAGGCTTAGGCTTAGGCTTAGGCTTAGGCTTAGGCTTAGGCTTAGGCTTAGGGCTTAGGCTTAGGCCTTAGGCTTAGAGGCTTAGGCTTAGCAGCTTAGGCTTAGGCTTAGGCTTAGGCTTAGGCTTAGGCGCTTAGGCTTAGGCTTAGGGCTTAGGCTTAGCTTAGGCTTAGGCTTAGCTTAGGCTTAGGCTTAGGCTTAGGCTTAGGCTTAGGCTTAGGCTTAGGCTTAGGCTTAGGCTTAGGCTTAGGCTTAGGCTTAGCTTAGGCTTAGGCTTAGCTTAGGCTTAGGCTTAGGCTTAGGCTTAGGCTTAGGCTTAGGCTTAGGCTTAGGCTTAGGCTTAGGCTTAGGCTTAGGCTTAGGCTTAGGCTTAGGCTTAGGCTTAGGCTTAGGCTTAGGCTTAGGCTTAGGCTTAGGCTTAGGCTTAGGCTTAGGCTTAGGCTTAGGCTTAGGCTTAGGCTTAGGCTTAGGCTTAGGCTTAGGCTTAGGCTTAGGCTTAGGCTTAGGCTTAGGCTTAGGCTTAGGCTTAGGCTTAGGCTTAGGCTTAGGCTTAGGCTTAGGCTTAGGCTTAGGCTTAGGGCTTAGGCTTAGGCGCTTAGGCTTAGGCTTAGGCTTAGGCTTAGGCTTAGGCTTAGGCTTAGGCTTAGGCTTAGGCTTAGGCTTAGGCTTAGGCTTAGGCTTAGGCTTAGGCTTAGGCTTAGGCTTAGGCTTAGGGCTTAGGCTTAGGCTTAGGCTTAGGCTTAGGCTTAGGCTTAGGCTTAGGCTTAGGCTTAGGCTTAGGCTTAGGCTAGGCTTAGGCTTAGGCTTAGGCTTAGGCTTAGGCTTAGGCTTAGGCTTAGGCTTAGGCTTTAGGCTTAGGCTTAGGCTTAGGCTTAGGGCTTAGGCTTAGGCTTAGGCTAGCTTAGGCTTAGGGCTTAGGCTTAGGCTTGCTTAGGCTTAGGCTTAGGCTTTAGGCTTAGGCTTAGGCTTAGGCTTAGGGCTTAGGCTTAGCAGGCTTAGGCTTAGGCTTAGGCTTAGGCTTAGGCTTAGGCTTTAGGCTTAGGCTTTAGCTTAGTTGGCTTAGGCTTAGGCTTAGGCTTAGGCGGTTGGGCTTAGGCTTAGGCTTAGGCTTAGGCTTTGAGGCTTAGA
>CM059371.1:2810858-2882398 GCA_030370435.1 Auanema freiburgensis | reverse complement strand
ACAATACACACTTTGAAAATGAAATAAGTTCACCACACCATACCAATCGTCGATTTGGGAGAGAATTCTCCAATCTTCACACATGGGTCGAGAACACGATACTCCTTAACAGCAGCCATTTCCTCCCGTTAGCTGTCATTGCAGCCGTTACAAGAATTGGTGATCACTTTCATTGTGTTATCAACCACATAAAACGTTTGTCAGTTCCGTATGTAGTACAGAGAATGCTTAGGTGACAACACGAACTTCATTTTCGAAGATCATGTCATTCGAGGTGTTAGCCCAGGGTAGAGATTTCTAGAGAATAAGTAGATTTCCTGCACAATACACACTTTGAAAATGGAAATGAAGTTCACCACACCATACCAATCGTCGATTTGGGAGAGAATTCTCCAATCTTCACACATGGGTCGAGAACACGATACTCCTTAACAGTAGCCATTTCCTCCCGTTAGCTGTCATTGCAGCCGTTACAAGATTGTGATCACTTTCATTGTGTTATCAACCACATAAAACGTTTGTCAGTTCCGTATGTAGTACAGAGAATGCTTCAGGTGAACAACACGAACTTCTTTTCGAGAACATGTCATCGAGGTGTTAGCCCAGGGTAGAGATTTCTAGAGAATAAGTAGATTTCTGCACAATACACACTTTGAAAATGGAAATGAAGTTCACCACACCATACCAATCGTCGATTTGGGAGAGAATTCTCCAATCTTCACACATGGGTCGAGAACACGATACTCCTTAACAGTAGCCATTCCTCCCGTTAGCTGTCATTGCAGCCGTTACGAGGATTAGTGATCACTTTCATTGTGTTATCAACCACATAAACGTTTGTCAGTTCCGTATGTAGTACAGAGAATGCTTAGGTGAACAACACGAACTTCTTTTCGAAACATGTTCATTCGAGGTGTTAGCCCAGGGTAGAGATTTCTAGAGAATAAGTAGATTTCCTGCACAATACACACTTTGAAAATGGAAATGAAGTTCACCACACCATACCAATCGTCGATTTGGGAGAGAATTCTCCAATCTTCACACATGGGTCGAGAACACGATACTCCTTAACAGTAGCCATTCCTCCCGTTAGCTGTCATTGCAGCCGTTACAAGATTGTGATCACTTTCATTGTGTTATCAACCACATAAACGTTTGTCAGTTCCGTATGTAGTACAGAGAATGCTTCAGGTGAACAACACGAACTTCTCCTTTTCGAAATCATGTTCATTCGAGTGTTAGCCCAGAAGGAGATTTTTGAGAAAAGTCGATTTCTGCACAATACACACTTTGAAATGGAAATGAAGTTCACCACACCATACCAATCGTCGATTTGGGAGAGAATTCTCCAATCTTCACACATGGGTCGAGAACACGATACTCCTTAACAGTAGCCATTCCTCCCGTTAGCTGTCATTGCAGCCGTTACGAGATTGGTGATCACTTTCATTGTGTTATCAACCACATAAACGTTTGTCAGTTCCGTATGTAGTACAGAGAATGCTTCAGGTGAACAACACGAACTTCTCCTTTTCGAAGATCATGTTCATTCGAGGTGTTAGCCCAGGGTAGAGATTTCTAGAGAATAAGTCGATTTCTGCACAATACACACTTTGAAAATGGAAATGAAGTTCACCACACCATACCAATCGTCGATTTGGGAGAGAATTCTCCAATCTTCACACATGGGTCGAGAACACGATACTCCTTAACAGTAGCCATTCCTCCCGTTAGCTGTCATTGCAGCCGTTACAAGATTGTGATCACTTTCATTGTGTTATCAACCACATAAAACGTTTGTCAGTTCCGTATGTAGTACAGAGAATGCTTCAGGTGAACAACACGAACTTCTCCTTTTCGAAATCATGTTCATTCGAGTGTTAGCCCAGGTAGAGATTTCTAGAGAATAAGTCGATTTCCTGCACAATACACACTTTGAAAATGGAAATGAAGTTCACCACACCATACCAATCGTCGATTTGGGAGAGAATTCTCCAATCTTCACACATGGGTCGAGAACACGATACTCCTTAACAGTAGCCATTCCTCCCGTTAGCTGTCATTGCAGCCGTTACAAGATTGTGATCACTTTCATTGTGTTATCAACCACATAAAACGTTTGTCAGTTCCGTATGTAGTACAGAGAATGCTTAGGTGACAACACGAACTTCTCCTTTTCGAAGATCATGTTCATTCGCAGTGTTAGCCCAGGGTAGAGATTTCTAGAGAATAAGTAGATTTCCTGCACAATACACACTTTGAAAATGGAAATGAAGTTCACCACACCATACCAATCGTCGATTTGGGAGAGAATTCTCCAATCTTCACACATGGGTCGAGAACACGATACTCCTTAACAGTAGCCATTCCTCCCGTTAGCTGTCATTGCAGCCGTTACAAGATTGTGATCACTTTCATTGTGTTATCAACCACATAAACGTTTGTCAGTTCCGTATGTAGTACAGAGAATGCTTCAGGTGAACAACACGAACTTCTCCTTTTCGAAATCATGTTCATTCGAGTGTTAGCCCAGAAAGGAGATTTTTGAGAAAAGTCGATTTCCTGCACAATACACACTTTGAAATGGAAATGAAGTTCACCACACCATACCAATCGTCGATTTGGAGAGAATTCTCCAATCTTCACACATGGGTCGAGAACACGATACTCCTTAACAGTAGCCATTCCTCCCGTTAGCTGTCATTGCAGCCGTTACGAGGATTGTGATCACTTTCATTGTGTTATCAACCACATAAACGTTTGTCAGTTCCGTATGTAGTACAGAGAATGCTTCAGGTGAACAACACGAACTTCTCCTTTCGAAACATGTTCATTCGAGTGTTAGCCCAGGTAGAGATTTCTAGAGAATAAGTAGATTTCCTGCACAATACACACTTTGAAAATGGAAATGAAGTTCACCACACCATACCAATCGTCGATTTGGGAGAGAATTCTCCAATCTTCACACATGGGTCGAGAACACGATACTCCTTAACAGCAGCCATTCCCTCCCGTTAGCTGTCATTGCAGCCGTTACGAGATTGTGATCACTTTCATTGTGTTATCAACCACATGAAACGTTTGTCAGTTCCGTATGTAGTACAGAGAATGCTTCAGGTGAACAACACGAACTTCTCCTTTTCGAAATCATGTTCATTCGAGTGTTAGCCCAGAAGGAGATTTTTGAGAAGAAGTCGATTTT
Organism: Auanema freiburgensis; assembly: GCA_030370435.1. Classification (NCBI taxonomy): domain Eukaryota; kingdom Metazoa; phylum Nematoda; class Chromadorea; order Rhabditida; family Rhabditidae; genus Auanema; species Auanema freiburgense. Next base: position 2,879,196 of record CM059371.1, on the reverse strand, counting down.
CTGCACAATACACACTTTGAAATGGAAATGAAGTTCACCACACCATACCAATCGTCGATTTGGGAGAGAATTCTCCAATCTTCACACATGGGTCGAGAACACGATACTCCTTAACAGTAGCCATTCCTCCCGTTAGCTGTCATTGCAGCCGTTACGAGATTGTGATCACTTTCATTGTGTTATCAACCACATAAACGTTTGTCAGTTCCGTATGTAGTACAGAGAATGCTTAGGTGACAACACGAACTTCTCCTTTTCGAAATCATGTTCATTCGAGTGTTAGCCCAGAAGAGATTTTTGAGAAAAGTCGATTTTCCGACAATACACACTTTGAAATGGAAATGAAGTTCACCACACCATACCAATCGTCGATTTGGAGAGAATTCTCCAATCTTCACACATGGGTCGAGAACACGATACTCCTTAACAGTAGCCATTCCTCCCGTTAGCTGTCATTGCAGCCGTTACGAGGATTAGTGATCACTTTCATTGTGTTATCAACCACATAAACGTTTGTCAGTTCCGTATGTAGTACAGAGAATGCTTAGGTGAACAACACGAACTTCTCCTTTTCGAAGATCATGTTCATTCGAGGTGTTAGCCCAGGTAGAGATTTCTAGAGAATAAGTCGATTTTCTGCACAATACACACTTTGAAAATGGAAATGAAGTTCACCACACCATACCAATCGTCGATTTGGGAGAGAATTCTCCAATCTTCACACATGGGTCGAGAACACGATACTCCTTAACAGTAGCCATTCCTCCCGTTAGCTGTCATTGCAGCCGTTACAAGATTGTGATCACTTTCATTGTGTTATCAACCACATAAAACGTTTGTCAGTTCCGTATGTAGTACAGAGAATGCTTCAGGTGAACAACACGAACTTCTCCTTTTCGAAATCATGTTCATTCGAGTGTTAGCCCAGGTAGAGATTTCTAGAGAATAAGTCGATTTCTGCACAATACACACTTTGAAAATGGAAATGAAGTTCACCACACCATACCAATCGTCGATTTGGGAGAGAATTCTCCAATCTTCACACATGGGTCGAGAACACGATACTCCTTAACAGTAGCCATTCCCTCCCGTTAGCTGTCATTGCAGCCGTTACAAGATTGGAAGTCACTTTCATTGTGTTATCAACCACATAAAACGTTTGTCAGTTCCGTATGTAGTACAGAGAATGCTTCAGGTGAACAACACGAACTTCTCCTTTTCGAAATCATGTTCATTCGAGTGTTAGCCCAGAAGGAGATTTTTGAGAAGAAGTCGATTTTCCGACAATACACACTTTGAAATGGAAATGAAGTTCACCACACCATACCAATCGTCGATTTGGAAGAATTCTCCAATCTTCACACATGGGTCGAGAACACGATACTCCTTAACAGTAGCCATTCCTCCCGTTAGCTGTCATTGCAGCCGTTACAAGAATTGGTGATCACTTTCATTGTGTTATCAACCACATAAAACGTTTGTCAGTTCCGTATGTAGTACAGAGAATGCTTCAGGTGAACAACACGAACTTCTCCTTTTGGAAAATCATGTCCAATCAAGGTGTTAGCCCAGGGTAGAGATTTCTAGAGAATAAGTGATTTCCTGCACAATACACACTTTGAAAATGGAAATGAAGTTCACCACACCATACCAATCGTCGATTTGGAGAGAATTCTCCAATCTTCACACATGGGTCGAGAACACGATACTCCTTAACAGTAGCCATTCCTCCCGTTAGCTGTCATTGCAGCCGTTACGAGATTAGTGATCACTTTCATTGTGTTATCAACCACATAAACGTTTGTCAGTTCCGTATGTAGTACAGAGAATGCTTCAGGTGAACAACACGAACTTCTCCTTTTCGAAATCATGTTCATTCGAGTGTTAGCCCAGAAGGAGATTTTTGAGAAAAGTCGATTTTCCGACAATACACACTTTGAAATGGAAATGAAGTTCACCACACCATACCAATCGTCGATTTGGAGAGAATTCTCCAATCTTCACACATGGGTCGAGAACACGATACTCCTTAACAGTAGCCATTCCTCCCGTTAGCTGTCATTGCAGCCGTTACGAGGATTGGTGATCACTTTCATTGTGTTATCAACCACATAAACGTTTGTCAGTTCCGTATGTAGTACAGAGAATGCTTCAGGTGAACAACACGAACTTCTCCTTTTCGAAATCATGTTCATTCGAGTGTTAGCCCAGAAGGAGATTTTTGAGAAGAAGTCGATTTTCCGCACAATACACACTTTGAAATGGAAATGAAGTTCACCACACCATACCAATCGTCGATTTGGGAAGAATTCTCCAATCTTCACACATGGGTCGAGAACACGATACTCCTTAACAGTAGCCATTCCTCCCGTTAGCTGTATTGAAGCCGTTACGAGGATTGTGATCACTTTCATTGTGTTATCAACCACATAAAACGTTTGTCAGTTCCGTATGTAGTACAGAGAATGCTTTAGGTGTACAACACGAACTTCTCCTTTTCGAAATCATGTTCATTCGAGGTGTTAGCCCAGAAGGAGATTTTTGAGAAGAAGTCGATTTCCGCACAATACACACTTTGAAATGGAAATGAAGTTCACCACACCATACCAATCGTCGATTTGGAAGAATTCTCCAATCTTCACACATGGGTCGAGAACACGATACTCCTTAACAGTAGCCATTCCTCCCGTTAGCTGTCATTGCAGCCGTTACGAGGATTAGTGATCACTTTCATTGTGTTATCAACCACATAAAACGTTTGTCAGTTCCGTATGTAGTACAGAGAATGCTTCAGGTGAACAACACGAACTTCTCTTTTCGAAATCATGTTCATTCGAGGTGTTAGCCCAGGTAGAGATTTCTGAGAATAAGTCGATTTCCTGCACAATACACACTTTGAAAATGGAAATGAAGTTCACCACACCATACCAATCGTCGATTTGGAGAGAATTCTCCAATCTTCACACATGGGTCGAGAACACGATACTCCTTAACAGTAGCCATTCCCTCCCGTTAGCTGTCATTGCAGCCGTTACGAGATTGTGATCACTTTCATTGTGTTATCAACCACATAAACGTTTGTCAGTTCCGTATGTAGTACAGAGAATGCTTCAGGTGAACAACACGAACTTCTCCTTTTCGAAATCATGTTCATTCGAGGTGTTAGCCCAGAAGGAGATTTTTGAGAAGAAGTCGATTTTCTGCACAATACACACTTTGAAATGGAAATGAAGTTCACCACACCATACCAATCGTCGATTTGGAAGAATTCTCCAATCTTCACACATGGGTCGAGAACACGATACTCCTTAACAGTAGCCATTCCCTCCCGTTAGCTGTCATTGCAGCCGTTACAAAGATTGGTGATCACTTTCATTGTGTTATCAACCACATAAAACGTTTGTCAGTTCCGTATGTAGTACAGAGAATGCTTCAGGTGAACAACACGAACTTCTCCTTTTCGAAGATCATGTTCATTCGAGGTGTTAGCCCAGGTAGAGATTTTTGAGAAAAGTCGATTTTCCGACAATACACACTTTGAAATGGAAATGAAGTTCACCACACCATACCAATCGTCGATTTGGAAGAATTCTCCAATCTTCACACATGGGTCGAGAACACGATACTCCTTAACAGTAGCCATTCCCTCCCGTTAGCTGTCATTGCAGCCGTTACGAGGATTGTGATCACTTTCATTGTGTTATCAACCACATGAAACGTTTGTCAGTTCCGTATGTAGTACAGAGAATGCTTCAGGTGAACAACACGAACTTCTCCTTTTCGAAATCATGTTCATTCGAGTGTTAGCCCAGAAGGAGATTTTTGAGAAGAAGTCGATTTTCCGACAATACACACTTTGGAAATGGAAATGAAGTTCACCACACCATACCAATCGTCGATTTGGAAGAAATTCTCAATCTTCACACATGGGTCGAGAACACGATACTCCTTAACAGTAGCCATTCCCTCCCGTTAGCTGTATTGAAGCCGTTACGAGGATTGTGATCACTTTCATTGTGTTATCAACCACATAAAACGTTTGTCAGTTCCGTATGTAGTACAGAGAATGCTTCAGGTGAACAACACGAACTTCTTTTCGAAACATGTCATCGAGTGTTAGCCCAGGTAGAGATTTTTGAGAATAAGTCGATTTCTGCACAATACACACTTTGAAATGGAAATGAAGTTCACCACACCATACCAATCGTCGATTTGGAGAGAATTCTCCAATCTTCACACATGGGTCGAGAACACGATACTCCTTAACAGAGCCATTCCTCCGTTAGCTGTATTGAGCCGTTACAGATTGTGATCACTTTATGTGTTATCAACCACATAAACGTTTGTCAGTTCCGTATGTAGTACAGAGAATGCTTCAGGTGAACAACACGAACTTCTCCTTTTCGAAATCATGTTCATTCGAGTGTTAGCCCAGAAGGAGATTTTTGAGAAGAAGTCGATTTTCCGACAATACACACTTTGAAAATGGAAATGAAGTTCACCACACCATACCAATCGTCGATTTGGGAGAGAATTCTCAATCTTCACACATGGGTCGAGAACACGATACTCCTTAACAGCAGCCATTCCTCCCGTTAGCTGTCATTGCAGCCGTTACGAGGATTAGTGATCACTTTCATTGTGTTATCAACCACATGAAACGTTTGTCAGTTCCGTATGTAGTACAGAGAATGCTTCAGGTGAACAACACGAACTTCTCCTTTTCGAAATCATGTTCATTCGAGTGTTAGCCCAGAAAGGAGATTTTTGAGAAGAAGTCGATTTTCCGAACAATACACACTTTGGAAATGGAAATGAAGTTCACCACACCATACCAATCGTCGATTTGGAAGAAATTCTTAATCTTCACACATGGGTCGAGAACACGATACTCCTTAACAGTAGCCATTCCCTCCCGTTAGCTGTTATTGAGCCGTTACGAGGATTGGTGATCACTTTAATTGTGTTATCAACCACATAAAACGTTTGTCAGTTCCGTATGTAGTACAGAGAATGCTTTAGGTGAACAACACGAACTTCTCCTTTTCGAAATCATGTTCATTCGGAGTGTTAGCCCAGAAAGGAGATTTTTCGAGAAGAAGTCGATTTTCCGAACAATACACACTTTGGAAATGGAAATGAAGTTCACCACACCATACCAATCGTCGATTTGGAAGAAATTCTTAATCTTCACACATGGGTCGAGAACACGATACTCCTTAACAGTAGCCATTCCCTCCCGTTAGCTGTTATTGAAGCCGTTTGAGGATTGGTGATCACTTTAATTGTGTTATCAACCACATAAAACGTTTGTCAGTTCCGTATGTAGTACAGAGAATGCTTTAGGTGTACAACACGAACTTCTCCTTTTCGAAGATCATGTTCATTCGAGGTGTTAGCCCAGAAAGGAGATTTCTCGAGAAGAAGTCGATTTTCCGAACAATACACACTTTGGAAATGGAAATGAAGTTCACCACACCATACCAATCGTCGATTTGGAAGAAAATTCTCCAATCTTCACACATGGGTCGAGAACACGATACTCCTTAACAGTAGCTATTCCCTCCCGTTAGCTGTCATTGCAGCCGTTACAAGAATTGGTGATCACTTTCATTGTGTTATCAACCACATAAAACGTTTGTCAGTTCCGTATGTAGTACAGAGAATGCTTCAGGTGAACAACACGAACTTCATTATCTCTGAGAACATGTCATCGAGGTGTTAGCCAGGGTAGAGATTTCTAGAGAATAAGTAGATTACCTGCACAATACACACTTTGAAAATGGAAATGAAGTTCACCACACCATACCAATCGTCGATTTGGGAGAGAATTCTCTAATCTTCACACATGGGTCGAGAACACGATACTCCTTAACAGCAGCCATTCCCTCCCGTTAGCTGTCATTGCAGCCGTTACGAGGATTAGTGATCACTTTCATTGTGTTATCAACCACATGAAACGTTTGTCAGTTCCGTATGTAGTACAGAGAATGCTTCAGGTGTACAACACGAACTTCTCCTTTTCGAAGATCATGTTTATTCGAGGTGTTAGCCCAGAAAGGAGATTTTTGAGAAGAAGTCGATTTTCCGAACAATACACACTTTGGAAATGGAAATGAAGTTCACCACACCATACCAATCGTCGATTTGGAAGAAATTCTCCAATCTTCACACATGGGTCGAGAACACGATACTCCTTAACAGTAGCCATTCCCTCCCGTTAGCTGTCATTGCAGCCGTTACAAGAATTGGTGATCACTTTCATTGTGTTATCAACCACATAAAACGTTTGTCAGTTCCGTATGTAGTACAGAGAATGCTTTAGGTGTACAACACGAACTTCTCCTTTTCGAAGATCATGTTCATTCGAGGTGTTAGCCCAGAAAGGAGATTTTTGAGAAGAAGTCGATTTTCCGAACAATACACACTTTGGAAATGGAAATGAAGTTCACCACACCATACCAATCGTCGATTTGGAAGAAATTCTTTAATCTTCACACATGGGTCGAGAACACGATACTCCTTAACAGTAGCCATTCCCTCCCGTTAGCTGTTATTGAAGCCGTTACGAGGATTGGTGATCACTTTCATTGTGTTATCAACCACATGAAACGTTTGTCAGTTCCGTATGTAGTACAGAGAATGCTTCAGGTGTACAACACGAACTTCTCCTTTTCGAAGATCATGTTATTCGAGGTGTTAGCCCAGAAAGGAGATTTTTTGAGAAGAAGTCGATTTTCCGAACAATACACACTTTGGAAATGGAAATGAAGTTCACCACACCATACCAATCGTCGATTTGGAAGAAAATTCTTTAATCTTCACACATGGGTCGAGAACACGATACTCCTTAACAGTAGCCATTCCCTCCCGTTAGCTGTTATTGAAGCCGTTTTGAGGATTGGTGATCACTTTAATTGTGTTATCAACCACATAAAACGTTTGTCAGTTCCGTATGTAGTACAGAGAATGCTTTAGGTGTACAACACGAACTTCTCCTTTTCGAAGATCATGTTCATTCGAGGTGTTAGCCCAGAAAGGAGATTTTTGAGAAGAAGTCGATTTTCCGAACAATACACACTTTGGAAATGGAAATGAAGTTCACCACACCATACCAATCGTCGATTTGGAAGAAATTCTCCAATCTTCACACATGGGTCGAGAACACGATACTCCTTAACAGCAGCCATTCCCTCCCGTTAGCTGTCATTGCAGCCGTTACGAGGATTAGTGATCACTTTCATTGTGTTATCAACCACATCAAACGTTTGTCAGTTCCGTATGTAGTACAGAGAATGCTTTAGGTGTACAACACGAACTTCTCCTTTTCGAAGATCATGTTCATTCGAGGTGTTAGCCCAGGGTAGAGATTTCTAGAGAATAAGTCGATTTTCTGCACAATACACACTTTGAAAATGGAAATGAAGTTCACCACACCATACCAATCGTCGATTTGGGAGAGAATTCTCCAATGTTCACACATGGGTCGAGAACACGATACTCCTTAACAGCAGCCATTTCCTCCCGTTAGCTGTCATTGCAGCCGTTACAAGAATTGGTGATCACTTTCATTGTGTTATCAACCACATAAAACGTTTGTCAGTTCCGTATGTAGTACAGAGAATGCTTCAGGTGAACAACACGAACTTCATTATCTCTGAGAACATGTCCAATCGAGGTGTTAGCCCAGGGTAGAGATTTCTAGAGAATAAGTAGATTACCTGCACAATACACACTTTGAAAATGGAAATGAAGTTCACCACACCATACCAATCGTCGATTTGGGAGAGAATTCTCTAATCTTCACACATGGGTCGAGAACACGATACTCCTTAACAGCAGCCATTCCCTCCCGTTAGCTGTCATTGCAGCCGTTACGAGGATTAGTGATCACTTTCATTGTGTTATCAACCACATGAAACGTTTGTCAGTTCCGTATGTAGTACAGAGAATGCTTCAGGTGTACAACACGAACTTCTCCTTTTCGAAGATCATGTTTATTCGAGGTGTTAGCCCAGAAAGGAGATTTTTTGAGAAGAAGTCGATTTTCCGAACAATACACACTTTGGAAATGGAAATGAAGTTCACCACACCATACCAATCGTCGATTTGGAAGAGAATTCTCCAATCTTCACACATGGGTCGAGAACACGATACTCCTTAACAGTAGCTATTCCCTCCCGTTAGCTGTCATTGCAGCCGTTACAAGAATTGGTGATCACTTTCATTGTGTTATCAACCACATAAAACGTTTGTCAGTTCCGTATGTAGTACAGAGAATGCTTTAGGTGTACAACACGAACTTCTCCTTTTCGAAGATCATGTTCATTCGAGGTGTTAGCCCAGAAAGGAGATTTCTCGAGAAGAAGTCGATTTTCCGAACAATACACACTTTGGAAATGGAAATGAAGTTCACCACACCATACCAATCGTCGATTTGGAAGAAATTCTCCAATCTTCACACATGGGTCGAGAACACGATACTCCTTAACAGTAGCTATTCCCTCCCGTTAGCTGTCATTGCAGCCGTTACGAGGATTAGTGATCACTTTCATTGTGTTATCAACCACATGAAACGTTTGTCAGTTCCGTATGTAGTACAGAGAATGCTTCAGGTGAACAACACGAACTTCTCCTTTTCGAAAATCATGTTCATTCGGAGTGTTAGCCCAGAAAGGAGATTTTTCGAGAAGAAGTCGATTTTCCGAACAATACACACTTTGGAAATGGAAATGAAGTTCACCACACCATACCAATCGTCGATTTGGAAGAAAATTCTTTAATCTTCACACATGGGTCGAGAACACGATACTCCTTAACAGTAGCCATTCCCTCCCGTTAGCTGTTATTGAAGCCGTTACGAGGATTGGTGATCACTTTAATTGTGTTATCAACCACATAAAACGTTTGTCAGTTCCGTATGTAGTACAGAGAATGCTTCAGGTGAACAACACGAACTTCATTATCTCTGAGAACATGTCCAATCAAGGTGTTAGCCCAGGGTAGAGATTTCTAGAGAATAAGTATATTTCCTGCACAATACACACTTTGAAAATGGAAATGAAGTTCACCACACCATACCAATCGTCGATTTGGTAGAGAATTCTCTAATCTTCACACATGGGTCGAGAACACGATACTCCTTAACAGCAGTGTTATCAACCACATGAAACGTTTGTCAGTTCCGTATGTAGTACAGAGAATGCTTCAGGTGAACAACACGAACTTCTCCTTTTCGAAAATCATGTTCATTCGGAGTGTTAGCCCAGAAAGGAGATTTTTTGAGAAGAAGTCGATTTTCCGAACAATACACACTTTGAAAATGGAAATGAAGTTCACCACACCATACCAATCGTCGATTTGGGAGAGAATTCTCTAATCTTCACACATGGGTCGAGAACACGATACTCCTTAACAGCAGCCATTCCCTCCCGTTAGCTGTCATTGCAGCCGTTACGAGGATTAGTGATCACTTTCATTGTGTTATCAACCACATGAAACGTTTGTCAGTTCCGTATGTAGTACAGAGAATGCTTCAGGTGAACAACACGAACTTCTCCTTTTCGAAAATCATGTTCATTCGGAGTGTTAGCCCAGAAAGGAGATTTTTGAGAAGAAGTCGATTTTCCGAACAATACACACTTTGGAAATGGAAATGAAGTTCACCACACCATACCAATCGTCGATTTGGAAGAAAATTCTTTAATCTTCACACATGGGTCGAGAACACGATACTCCTTAACAGTAGCCATTCCCTCCCGTTAGCTGTTATTGAAGCCGTTACGAGGATTGGTGATCACTTTAATTGTGTTATCAACCACATAAAACGTTTGTCAGTTCCGTATGTAGTACAGAGAATGCTTTAGGTGAACAACACGAACTTCTCCTTTTCGAAAATCATGTTCATTCGGAGTGTTAGCCCAGAAAGGAGATTTTTTGAGAAGAAGTCGATTTTCCGAACAATACACACTTTGGAAATGGAAATGAAGTTCACCACACCATACCAATCGTCGATTTGGAAGAAAATTCTTTAATCTTCACACATGGGTCGAGAACACGATACTCCTTAACAGTAGCCATTCCCTCCCGTTAGCTGTTATTGAAGCCGTTTTGAGGATTGGTGATCACTTTAATTGTGTTATCAACCACATAAAACGTTTGTCAGTTCCGTATGTAGTACAGAGAATGCTTTAGGTGTACAACACGAACTTCTCCTTTTCGAAGATCATGTTCATTCGAGGTGTTAGCCCAGAAAGGAGATTTTTTGAGAAGAAGTCGATTTTCCGAACAATACACACTTTGGAAATGGAAATGAAGTTCACCACACCATACCAATCGTCGATTTGGAAGAAAATTCTCCAATCTTCACACATGGGTCGAGAACACGATACTCCTTAACAGTAGCTATTCCCTCCCGTTAGCTGTCATTGCAGCCGTTACAAGAATTGGTGATCACTTTCATTGTGTTATCAACCACATAAAACGTTTGTCAGTTCCGTATGTAGTACAGAGAATGCTTCAGGTGAACAACACGAACTTCATTATCTCTGAGAACATGTCCAATCGAGGTGTTAGCCAAGGGTAGAGATTTCTAGAGAATAAGTAGATTACCTGCACAATACACACTTTGAAAATGGAAATGAAGTTCACCACACCATACCAATCGTCGATTTGGGAGAGAATTCTCTAATCTTCACACATGGGTCGAGAACACGATACTCCTTAACAGCAGCCATTCCCTCCCGTTAGCTGTCATTGCAGCCGTTACGAGGATTAGTGATCACTTTCATTGTGTTATCAACCACATGAAACGTTTGTCAGTTCCGTATGTAGTACAGAGAATGCTTCAGGTGTACAACACGAACTTCTCCTTTTCGAAGATCATGTTTATTCGAGGTGTTAGCCCAGAAAGGAGATTTTTTGAGAAGAAGTCGATTTTCCGAACAATACACACTTTGGAAATGGAAATGAAGTTCACCACACCATACCAATCGTCGATTTGGAAGAAAATTCTCCAATCTTCACACATGGGTCGAGAACACGATACTCCTTAACAGTAGCTATTCCCTCCCGTTAGCTGTCATTGCAGCCGTTACAAGAATTGGTGATCACTTTCATTGTGTTATCAACCACATAAAACGTTTGTCAGTTCCGTATGTAGTACAGAGAATGCTTTAGGTGTACAACACGAACTTCTCCTTTTCGAAGATCATGTTCATTCGAGGTGTTAGCCCAGAAAGGAGATTTTTTGAGAAGAAGTCGATTTTCCGAACAATACACACTTTGGAAATGGAAATGAAGTTCACCACACCATACCAATCGTCGATTTGGAAGAAAATTCTTTAATCTTCACACATGGGTCGAGAACACGATACTCCTTAACAGTAGCCATTCCCTCCCGTTAGCTGTTATTGAAGCCGTTACGAGGATTGGTGATCACTTTCATTGTGTTATCAACCACATGAAACGTTTGTCAGTTCCGTATGTAGTACAGAGAATGCTTCAGGTGTACAACACGAACTTCTCCTTTTCGAAGATCATGTTTATTCGAGGTGTTAGCCCAGAAAGGAGATTTTTGAGAAGAAGTCGATTTTCCGAACAATACACACTTTGGAAATGGAAATGAAGTTCACCACACCATACCAATCGTCGATTTGGAAGAAAATTCTTTAATCTTCACACATGGGTCGAGAACACGATACTCCTTAACAGTAGCCATTCCCTCCCGTTAGCTGTTATTGAAGCCGTTTTGAGGATTGGTGATCACTTTAATTGTGTTATCAACCACATAAAACGTTTGTCAGTTCCGTATGTAGTACAGAGAATGCTTTAGGTGTACAACACGAACTTCTCCTTTTCGAAGATCATGTTCATTCGAGGTGTTAGCCCAGAAAGGAGATTTTTTGAGAAGAAGTCGATTTTCCGAACAATACACACTTTGGAAATGGAAATGAAGTTCACCACACCATACCAATCGTCGATTTGGAAGAAAATTCTCCAATCTTCACACATGGGTCGAGAACACGATACTCCTTAACAGCAGCCATTCCCTCCCGTTAGCTGTCATTGCAGCCGTTACGAGGATTAGTGATCACTTTCATTGTGTTATCAACCACATCAAACGTTTGTCAGTTCCGTATGTAGTACAGAGAATGCTTTAGGTGTACAACACGAACTTCTCCTTTTCGAAGATCATGTTCATTCGAGGTGTTAGCCCAGGGTAGAGATTTCTAGAGAATAAGTCGATTTTCTGCACAATACACACTTTGAAAATGGAAATGAAGTTCACCACACCATACCAATCGTCGATTTGGGAGAGAATTCTCCAATGTTCACACATGGGTCGAGAACACGATACTCCTTAACAGCAGCCATTTCCTCCCGTTAGCTGTCATTGCAGCCGTTACAAGAATTGGTGATCACTTTCATTGTGTTATCAACCACATAAAACGTTTGTCAGTTCCGTATGTAGTACAGAGAATGCTTCAGGTGAACAACACGAACTTCATTATCTCTGAGAACATGTCCAATCGAGGTGTTAGCCCAGGGTAGAGATTTCTAGAGAATAAGTAGATTACCTGCACAATACACACTTTGAAAATGGAAATGAAGTTCACCACACCATACCAATCGTCGATTTGGGAGAGAATTCTCTAATCTTCACACATGGGTCGAGAACACGATACTCCTTAACAGCAGCCATTCCCTCCCGTTAGCTGTCATTGCAGCCGTTACGAGGATTAGTGATCACTTTCATTGTGTTATCAACCACATGAAACGTTTGTCAGTTCCGTATGTAGTACAGAGAATGCTTCAGGTGTACAACACGAACTTCTCCTTTTCGAAGATCATGTTTATTCGAGGTGTTAGCCCAGAAAGGAGATTTTTTGAGAAGAAGTCGATTTTCCGAACAATACACACTTTGGAAATGGAAATGAAGTTCACCACACCATACCAATCGTCGATTTGGAAGAAAATTCTCCAATCTTCACACATGGGTCGAGAACACGATACTCCTTAACAGTAGCTATTCCCTCCCGTTAGCTGTCATTGCAGCCGTTACAAGAATTGGTGATCACTTTCATTGTGTTATCAACCACATAAAACGTTTGTCAGTTCCGTATGTAGTACAGAGAATGCTTTAGGTGTACAACACGAACTTCTCCTTTTCGAAGATCATGTTCATTCGAGGTGTTAGCCCAGAAAGGAGATTTTTTGAGAAGAAGTCGATTTTCCGAACAATACACACTTTGGAAATGGAAATGAAGTTCACCACACCATACCAATCGTCGATTTGGAAGAAAATTCTAAAATCTTCACACATGGGTCGAGAACACGATACTCCTTAACAGTAGCTATTCCCTCCCGTTAGCTGTCATTGCAGCCGTTACAAGAATTGGTGATCACTTTCATTGTGTTATCAACCACATAAAACGTTTGTCAGTTCCGTATGTAGTACAGAGAATGCTTCAGGTGAACAACACGAACTTCATTATCTCTGAGAACATGTCCAATCAAGGTGTTAGCCCAGGGTAGAGATTTCTAGAGAATAAGTATATTTCCTGCACAATACACACTTTGAAAATGGAAATGAAGTTCACCACACCATACCAATCGTCGATTTGGTAGAGAATTCTCTAATCTTCACACATGGGTCGAGAACACGATACTCCTTAACAGCAGTGTTATCAACCACATGAAACGTTTGTCAGTTCCGTATGTAGTACAGAGAATGCTTCAGGTGAACAACACGAACTTCTCCTTTTCGAAAATCATGTTCATTCGGAGTGTTAGCCCAGAAAGGAGATTTTTTGAGAAGAAGTCGATTTTCCGAACAATACACACTTTGGAAATGGAAATGAAGTTCACCACACCATACCAATCGTCGATTTGGAAGAAAATTCTTTAATCTTCACACATGGGTCGAGAACACGATACTCCTTAACAGTAGCCATTCCCTCCCGTTAGCTGTTATTGAAGCCGTTACGAGGATTGGTGATCACTTTAATTGTGTTATCAACCACATAAAACGTTTGTCAGTTCCGTATGTAGTACAGAGAATGCTTTAGGTGAACAACACGAACTTCTCCTTTTCGAAAATCATGTTCATTCGGAGTGTTAGCCCAGAAAGGAGATTTTTTGAGAAGAAGTCGATTTTCCGAACAATACACACTTTGGAAATGGAAATGAAGTTCACCACACCATACCAATCGTCGATTTGGAAGAAAATTCTTTAATCTTCACACATGGGTCGAGAACACGATACTCCTTAACAGTAGCCATTCCCTCCCGTTAGCTGTTATTGAAGCCGTTACGAGGATTGGTGATCACTTTAATTGTGTTATCAACCACATAAAACGTTTGTCAGTTCCGTATGTAGTACAGAGAATGCTTTAGGTGTACAACACGAACTTCTCCTTTTCGAAGATCATGTTCATTCGAGGTGTTAGCCCAGGGTAGAGATTTTTTGAGAAGAAGTCGATTTTCCGAACAATACACACTTTGGAAATGGAAATGAAGTTCACCACACCATACCAATCGTCGATTTGGAAGAAAATTCTTTAATCTTCACACATGGGTCGAGAACACGATACTCCTTAACAGTAGCCATTCCCTCCCGTTAGCTGTCATTGCAGCCGTTACGAGGATTAGTGATCACTTTCATTGTGTTATCAACCACATGAAACGTTTGTCAGTTCCGTATGTAGTACAGAGAATGCTTCAGGTGAACAACACGAACTTCTCCTTTTCGAAAATCATGTTCATTCGGAGTGTTAGCCCAGAAAGGAGATTTTTTGAGAAGAAGTCGATTTTCCTAACAATACACACTTTGGATAATATACACTTTGGAAATGGAAATGAAGTTTGTGTACCAAAATTTTCTTTTCACAAAGAGAAAAACAAACTCTTAAGAAGGAAATTATAAAAACATTCTCAGTTTCACAACTAACGTTGTTTTTCTCACTCTTCATCAAGGAATTGTAATTTTTTTCTCACAAAGAGAAAAAAGACTCTCAAAAAGGAAATTATAAAAACATTCTCAGTTTCCCAACTAACGTTGTTTCTCTTATTCTTGATCGAAGAACTGTAACTTTTTTTTCACAAAGAGAGAAAAAAGACTCTCAAAAAGGAAATTATAAAAACATTCTCAGTTTCCCAACTAACGTTGTTTCTCTTATTCTTGATCGAAGAACTGTAACTTTTTTTTCACAAAGAGAGAAAAAAGACTCTCAAAAAGGAAATTATAAAAACATTCTCAGTTTCACAACTAACGTTGTTTTTCTCACTCTTCATCAAGGAGTTGTAATTTTTTTCTCACAAAGAGAAAAATAAACTCTCAAAAAGGAAATTATAAAGACATTCTCAGTTTCACAACTGACGTTGGTTTTCTTATTCTTCATCAAGGAATTGTAATTTTTCTCTCACAAAGAGAGAAAAAAGACTCTCAAAAAGGAAATTATAAAAACATTCTCAGTTTCACAACTAACGTTGTTTTTCTCACTCTTCATCAAGGAGTTGTAATTTTTTTCTCACAAAGAGAAAAAAAGACTCTCAAAAAGGAAATTATAAAAACATTCTCAGTTTCCCAACTAACGTTGTTTCTCTTATTCTTGATCGAAGAACTGTAACTTTTTTTTCACAAAGAGAGAAAAAAGACTCTCAAAAAGGAGATTATGAAAACATTCTCAGTTTCCCAACTAACGTTGTTTCTCTTATTCTTGATCGAAGAACTGTAACTTTTTTTTCACAAAGAGAGAAAAAAGACTCTTAAAAAGGAAATTGTAAAAACATTCTCAGTTTCACAACTAACGTTGTTTTTCTTACTCTTCATCAAGGATTTGTAATTTTTTTTTCACAAAGAGAAAAAAGACTCTCAAAAGGGAAATTTTAAAAACATTCTCAGTTTCACAACTAACGTTGTTTTTCTCACTCTTCATCAAGGAGTTGTAATTTTTTTCTTCATCAAGGAATTGTAATTTTTTTCCTCACAAAGAGAGAAAAAAAAACTTCTTACTCTTCATCAAGGAATTGTATTTTTTTTCTCACAAAGAGAAAAATAAACTCTCAAAAAGTAAATTATAAAGACTCTCTCAGTTTCGCAACTAACGTTGTTTCTCTTATTCTTTATCAAGGATTTGTAATTTTTTTTTCACAAAGAGAGAAAAAAGACTCTCAAAAAGTAAATTATAAAGACTCTCTCAGTTTCCCAACTGACGTTGGTTTTCTTATTCTTCATCAAGGAATTGTAACTTTTTTTCACAAAGAGAGAAAAAAGACTCTCAAAAAGTAAATTATAAAGTCTCTCTCAGTTTCCCAACTGACGTTGGTTTTCTTATTTTTCATCAAGGAATTGTATTTTTTTCTCACAAAGAGAAAAATAAACTCTCAAAAAGTAAATTATAAAGACATTCTCAGTTTCGCAACTAACGTTGTTTCTCTTATTCTTCATCAAAGAATTGTAACTTTTTTTCCACAAAGAGAGAAAAAAGACTCTCAAAAAGGAAATTGTAAAAACATTCTCAGTTTCACAACTAACGTTGTTTTTCTTACTCTTCATCAAGGATTTGTAATTTTCTTTTCACAAAGAGAAAAATAAACTCTTAAGAAGGAAATTTGAAAAACATTCTCAGTTTCACAACTGACGTTGGTTTTCTTACCCTTCATCAAGGATTTGTAATTTTCTTTTCACAAAGAGAGAAAAAAGACTCTCAAAAAGGAAATTATAAAGACATTCTCCGTTTCACAACTGACGTTGGTTATCTTATTCTTCATCAAGGAATTATAATTTTTCTCTCACAAAGAGAGAAAAAAGACTCTCAAAAAGGAAATTATAAAAACATTCTCAGTTTCGCAACTAACGTTGTTTTTCTCACTCTTCATCAAGGAGTTGTAATTTTTTTCTCACAAAGAGAAAAATAAACTCTTAAGAAGGAAATTATAAAAACATTCTCAGTTTCACAACTGACGTTGGTTTTCTTATTCTTCATCAAGGAATTGAAATTTTTTTCCTCACAAAGAGAGAAAAAAAACTTCTTACTCTTCATCAAGGAATTGAAATTTTTTTCCTCACAAAGAGAGAAAAAAAACTTCTTACTCTTCATCAAGGAATTGAAATTTTTTTCCTCACAAAGAGAGAAAAAAAACTTCTTACTCTTCATCAAGGAATTGTAATTTTTTTCTCACAAAGAGAAAAAAAAGACTCTCAAAAAGGAAATTATAAAGACATTCTCCGTTTCACAACTGACGTTGGTTATCTTATTCTTCATCAAGGAATTATAATTTTTCTCTCACAAAGAGAGAAAAAAGACTCTCAAAAAGGAAATTATAAAAACATTCTCAGTTTCGCAACTAACGTTGTTTTTCTCACTCTTCATCAAGGAGTTGTAATTTTTTTCTCACAAAGAGAAAAATAAACTCTCAAAAAGGAAATTATAAAGACATTCTCAGTTTCACAACTGACGTTGGTTTTCTTATTCTTCATCAAGGAATTGTAATTTTTCTCTCACAAAGAGAGAAAAAAGACTCTCAAAAAGGAAATTATAAAAACATTCTCAGTTTCACAACTAACGTTGTTTTTCTCACTCTTCATCAAGGAGTTGTAATTTTTTTCTCACAAAGAGAAAAAAAGACTCTCAAAAAGGAAATTATAAAAACATTCTCAGTTTCCCAACTAACGTTGTTTCTCTTATTCTTGATCGAAGAACTGTAACTTTTTTTTCACAAAGAGAGAAAAAAGACTCTCAAAAAGGAGATTATGAAAACATTCTCAGTTTCCCAACTAACGTTGTTTCTCTTATTCTTGATCGAAGAACTGTAACTTTTTTTTCACAAAGAGAGAAAAAAGACTCTTAAAAAGGAAATTGTAAAAACATTCTCAGTTTCACAACTAACGTTGTTTTTCTTACTCTTCATCAAGGATTTGTAATTTTTTTTTCACAAAGAGAAAAAAGACTCTCAAAAAGGAAATTTTAAAAACATTCTCAGTTTCACAACTAACGTTGTTTTTCTCACTCTTCATCAAGGAGTTGTAATTTTTTTCTTCATCAAGGAATTGTAATTTTTTTCCTCACAAAGAGAGAAAAAAAAACTTCTTACTCTTCATCAAGGAATTGTATTTTTTTTCTCACAAAGAGAAAAATAAACTCTCAAAAAGTAAATTATAAAGACTCTCTCAGTTTCGCAACTAACGTTGTTTCTCTTATTCTTTATCAAGGATTTGTAATTTTTTTTTCACAAAGAGAGAAAAAAGACTCTCAAAAAGTAAATTATAAAGACTCTCTCAGTTTCCCAACTGACGTTGGTTTTCTTATTCTTCATCAAGGAATTGTAACTTTTTTTTCACAAAGAGAGAAAAAAGACTCTCAAAAAGTAAATTATAAAGACTCTCTCAGTTTCCCAACTGACGTTGGTTTTCTTATTCTTCATCAAGGAATTGTAACTTTTTTTTCACAAAGAGAGAAAAAAGACTCTCAAAAAGTAAATTATAAAGTCTCTCTCAGTTTCCCAACTGACGTTGGTTTTCTTATTTTTCATCAAGGAATTGTATTTTTTTCTCACAAAGAGAAAAATAAACTCTCAAAAAGTAAATTATAAAGACATTCTCAGTTTCGCAACTAACGTTGTTTCTCTTATTCTTCATCAAAGAATTGTAACTTTTTTTCCACAAAGAGAGAAAAAAGACTCTCAAAAAGGAAATTGTAAAAACATTCTCAGTTTCACAACTAACGTTGTTTTTCTTACTCTTCATCAAGGATTTGTAATTTTCTTTTCACAAAGAGAAAAATAAACTCTTAAGAAGGAAATTTGAAAAACATTCTCAGTTTCACAACTGACGTTGGTTTTCTTACCCTTCATCAAGGATTTGTAATTTTCTTTTCACAAAGAGAGAAAAAAGACTCTCAAAAAGGAAATTATAAAGACATTCTCCGTTTCACAACTGACGTTGGTTATCTTATTCTTCATCAAGGAATTATAATTTTTCTCTCACAAAGAGAGAAAAAAGACTCTCAAAAAGGAAATTATAAAAACATTCTCAGTTTCGCAACTAACGTTGTTTTTCTCACTCTTCATCAAGGAGTTGTAATTTTTTTCTCACAAAGAGAAAAATAAACTCTTAAGAAGGAAATTATAAAAACATTCTCAGTTTCCCAACTAACGTTGTTTCTCTTATTCTTGATCGAAGAACTGTAACTTTTTTTTCACAAAGAGAGAAAAAAGACTCTCAAAAAGGAAATTATAAAAACATTCTCAGTTTCACAACTAACGTTGTTTTTCTTACTCTTCATCAAGGATTTGTAATTTTTTTTTCACAAAGAGAAAAAAGACTCTCAAAAAGGAAATTTTAAAAACATTCTCAGTTTCACAACTAACGTTGTTTTTCTCACTCTTCATCAAGGAGTTGTAATTTTTTTCTTCATCAAGGAATTGTAATTTTTTTCCTCACAAAGAGAGAAAAAAAAACTTCTTACTCTTCATCAAGGAATTGTATTTTTTTTCTCACAAAGAGAAAAATAAACTCTCAAAAAGTAAATTATAAAGACTCTCTCAGTTTCGCAACTAACGTTGTTTCTCTTATTCTTTATCAAGGATTTGTAATTTTTTTTTCACAAAGAGAGAAAAAAGACTCTCAAAAAGTAAATTATAAAGACTCTCTCAGTTTCCCAACTGACGTTGGTTTTCTTATTCTTCATCAAGGAATTGTAACTTTTTTTTCACAAAGAGAGAAAAAAGACTCTCAAAAAGTAAATTATAAAGACTCTCTCAGTTTCCCAACTGACGTTGGTTTTCTTATTCTTCATCAAGGAATTGTAACTTTTTTTTCACAAAGAGAGAAAAAAGACTCTCAAAAAGTAAATTATAAAGTCTCTCTCAGTTTCCCAACTGACGTTGGTTTTCTTATTTTTCATCAAGGAATTGTATTTTTTTCTCACAAAGAGAAAAATAAACTCTCAAAAAGTAAATTATAAAGACATTCTCAGTTTCGCAACTAACGTTGTTTCTCTTATTCTTCATCAAAGAATTGTAACTTTTTTTCCACAAAGAGAGAAAAAAGACTCTCAAAAAGGAAATTGTAAAAACATTCTCAGTTTCACAACTAACGTTGTTTTTCTTACTCTTCATCAAGGATTTGTAATTTTCTTTTCACAAAGAGAAAAATAAACTCTTAAGAAGGAAATTTGAAAAACATTCTCAGTTTCACAACTGACGTTGGTTTTCTTACCCTTCATCAAGGATTTGTAATTTTCTTTTCACAAAGAGAGAAAAAAGACTCTCAAAAAGGAAATTATAAAGACATTCTCCGTTTCACAACTGACGTTGGTTATCTTATTCTTCATCAAGGAATTATAATTTTTCTCTCACAAAGAGAGAAAAAAGACTCTCAAAAAGGAAATTATAAAAACATTCTCAGTTTCGCAACTAACGTTGTTTTTCTCACTCTTCATCAAGGAGTTGTAATTTTTTTCTCACAAAGAGAAAAATAAACTCTTAAGAAGGAAATTATAAAAACATTCTCAGTTTCACAACTGACGTTGGTTTTCTTATTCTTCATCAAGGAATTGAAATTTTTTTCCTCACAAAGAGAGAAAAAAAACTTCTTACTCTTCATCAAGGAATTGAAATTTTTTTCCTCACAAAGAGAGAAAAAAAACTTCTTACTCTTCATCAAGGAATTGAAATTTTTTTCCTCACAAAGAGAGAAAAAAAACTTCTTACTCTTCATCAAGGAATTGTAATTTTTTTCTCACAAAGAGAAAAAAAACTCTCAAAAAGGAAATTATAAAGACATTCTCAGTTTCACAACTGACGTTGGTTTTCTTATTATTCATCAAGGAATTGTAATTTTTCTCTCACAAAGAGAGAAAAAAGACTCTCAAAAAGGAAATTATAGAAACATTCTCAGTTTCACAACTAACGTTGTTTTTCTCACTCTTCATGAAGGAGTTGTAATTTTTTTCTCACAAAGAGAAAAAAAACTCTCAAAAAGTAAATTATAAAGACTCTCTCAGTTTCGCAACTAACGTTGTTTCTCTTATTCTTCATCAAGGAATTGTAATTTTTTCCCTCACAAAGAGAGAAAAAAAACTTCTTACTCTTCATCAAGGAATTGTAATTTTTTTTTCACAAAGAGAGAAAAAAGACTCTCGAAAAGTAAATTATAAAAACATTCTCAGTTTCCCAACTGACGTTGGTTTTCTTATTTTTCATCAAGGAATTGTAATTTTTTTTTCACAAAGAGAGAAAAAAGACTCTCAAAAAGGAAATTATAAAGACATTCTCAGTTTCACAACTGACGTTGGTTTTCTTATTCTTCATCAAGGAATTGTAATTTTTCTCTCACAAAGAGAGAAAAAAAACTTCTTACTCTTCATCAAGGAATTGTAATTTTTTTCCTCACAAAGAGAGAAAAAAAAACTTCTTACTCTTCATCAAGGAATTGTATTTTTTTCTCACAAAGAGAAAAATAAACTCTCAAAAAGTAAATTATAAAGACTCTCTCAGTTTCGCAACTAACGTTGTTTCTCTTATTCTTTATCAAGGATTTGTAATTTTTTTTTCACAAAGAGAGAAAAAAGACTCTCAAAAAGTAAATTATAAAGACTCTCTCAGTTTCCCAACTGACGTTGGTTTTCTTATTCTTCATCAAGGAATTGTAACTTTTTTTTCACAAAGAGAGAAAAAAGACTCTCAAAAAGTAAATTATAAAGACTCTCTCAGTTTCCCAACTGACGTTGGTTTTCTTATTCTTCATCAAGGAATTGTAACTTTTTTTTCACAAAGAGAGAAAAAAGACTCTCAAAAAGTAAATTATAAAGTCTCTCTCAGTTTCCCAACTGACGTTGGTTTTCTTATTTTTCATCAAGGAATTGTATTTTTTTCTCACAAAGAGAAAAATAAACTCTCAAAAAGTAAATTATAAAGACATTCTCAGTTTCGCAACTAACGTTGTTTCTCTTATTCTTCATCAAAGAATTGTAACTTTTTTTCCACAAAGAGAGAAAAAAGACTCTCAAAAAGGAAATTGTAAAAACATTCTCAGTTTCACAACTAACGTTGTTTTTCTTACTCTTCATCAAGGATTTGTAATTTTCTTTTCACAAAGAGAAAAATAAACTCTTAAGAAGGAAATTTGAAAAACATTCTCAGTTTCACAACTGACGTTGGTTTTCTTACCCTTCATCAAGGATTTGTAATTTTCTTTTCACAAAGAGAGAAAAAAGACTCTCAAAAAGGAAATTATAAAGACATTCTCCGTTTCACAACTGACGTTGGTTATCTTATTCTTCATCAAGGAATTATAATTTTTCTCTCACAAAGAGAGAAAAAAGACTCTCAAAAAGGAAATTATAAAAACATTCTCAGTTTCGCAACTAACGTTGTTTTTCTCACTCTTCATCAAGGAGTTGTAATTTTTTTCTCACAAAGAGAAAAATAAACTCTTAAGAAGGAAATTATAAAAACATTCTCAGTTTCCCAACTAACGTTGTTTCTCTTATTCTTGATCGAAGAACTGTAACTTTTTTTTCACAAAGAGAGAAAAAAGACTCTCAAAAAGGAAATTATAAAAACATTCTCAGTTTCACAACTAACGTTGTTTTTCTTACTCTTCATCAAGGATTTGTAATTTTTTTTTCACAAAGAGAAAAAAGACTCTCAAAAAGGAAATTTTAAAAACATTCTCAGTTTCACAACTAACGTTGTTTTTCTCACTCTTCATCAAGGAGTTGTAATTTTTTTCTTCATCAAGGAATTGTAATTTTTTTCCTCACAAAGAGAGAAAAAAAAACTTCTTACTCTTCATCAAGGAATTGTATTTTTTTTCTCACAAAGAGAAAAATAAACTCTCAAAAAGTAAATTATAAAGACTCTCTCAGTTTCGCAACTAACGTTGTTTCTCTTATTCTTTATCAAGGATTTGTAATTTTTTTTTCACAAAGAGAGAAAAAAGACTCTCAAAAAGTAAATTATAAAGACTCTCTCAGTTTCCCAACTGACGTTGGTTTTCTTATTCTTCATCAAGGAATTGTAACTTTTTTTTCACAAAGAGAGAAAAAAGACTCTCAAAAAGTAAATTATAAAGACTCTCTCAGTTTCCCAACTGACGTTGGTTTTCTTATTCTTCATCAAGGAATTGTAACTTTTTTTTCACAAAGAGAGAAAAAAGACTCTCAAAAAGTAAATTATAAAGTCTCTCTCAGTTTCCCAACTGACGTTGGTTTTCTTATTTTTCATCAAGGAATTGTATTTTTTTCTCACAAAGAGAAAAATAAACTCTCAAAAAGTAAATTATAAAGACATTCTCAGTTTCGCAACTAACGTTGTTTCTCTTATTCTTCATCAAAGAATTGTAACTTTTTTTCCACAAAGAGAGAAAAAAGACTCTCAAAAAGGAAATTGTAAAAACATTCTCAGTTTCACAACTAACGTTGTTTTTCTTACTCTTCATCAAGGATTTGTAATTTTCTTTTCACAAAGAGAAAAATAAACTCTTAAGAAGGAAATTTGAAAAACATTCTCAGTTTCACAACTGACGTTGGTTTTCTTACCCTTCATCAAGGATTTGTAATTTTCTTTTCACAAAGAGAGAAAAAAGACTCTCAAAAAGGAAATTATAAAGACATTCTCCGTTTCACAACTGACGTTGGTTATCTTATTCTTCATCAAGGAATTATAATTTTTCTCTCACAAAGAGAGAAAAAAGACTCTCAAAAAGGAAATTATAAAAACATTCTCAGTTTCGCAACTAACGTTGTTTTTCTCACTCTTCATCAAGGAGTTGTAATTTTTTTCTCACAAAGAGAAAAATAAACTCTTAAGAAGGAAATTATAAAAACATTCTCAGTTTCACAACTGACGTTGGTTTTCTTATTCTTCATCAAGGAATTGAAATTTTTTTCCTCACAAAGAGAGAAAAAAAACTTCTTACTCTTCATCAAGGAATTGAAATTTTTTTCCTCACAAAGAGAGAAAAAAAACTTCTTACTCTTCATCAAGGAATTGAAATTTTTTTCCTCACAAAGAGAGAAAAAAAACTTCTTACTCTTCATCAAGGAATTGTAATTTTTTTCTCACAAAGAGAAAAAAAACTCTCAAAAAGGAAATTATAAAGACATTCTCAGTTTCACAACTGACGTTGGTTTTCTTATTATTCATCAAGGAATTGTAATTTTTCTCTCACAAAGAGAGAAAAAAGACTCTCAAAAAGGAAATTATAGAAACATTCTCAGTTTCACAACTAACGTTGTTTTTCTCACTCTTCATGAAGGAGTTGTAATTTTTTTCTCACAAAGAGAAAAAAAACTCTCAAAAAGTAAATTATAAAGACTCTCTCAGTTTCGCAACTAACGTTGTTTCTCTTATTCTTCATCAAGGAATTGTAATTTTTTCCCTCACAAAGAGAGAAAAAAAACTTCTTACTCTTCATCAAGGAATTGTAATTTTTTTTTCACAAAGAGAGAAAAAAGACTCTCGAAAAGTAAATTATAAAAACATTCTCAGTTTCCCAACTGACGTTGGTTTTCTTATTTTTCATCAAGGAATTGTAATTTTTTTTTCACAAAGAGAGAAAAAAGACTCTCAAAAAGGAAATTATAAAGACATTCTCAGTTTCACAACTGACGTTGGTTTTCTTATTCTTCATCAAGGAATTGTAATTTTTCTCTCACAAAGAGAGAAAAAAAACTTCTTACTCTTCATCAAGGAATTGTAATTTTTTTCCTCACAAAGAGAGAAAAAAAAACTTCTTACTCTTCATCAAGGAATTGTATTTTTTTTCTCACAAAGAGAAAAATAAACTCTCAAAAAGTAAATTATAAAGACTCTCTCAGTTTCGCAACTAACGTTGTTTCTCTTATTCTTTATCAAGGATTTGTAATTTTTTTTTCACAAAGAGAGAAAAAAGACTCTCAAAAAGTAAATTATAAAGACTCTCTCAGTTTCCCAACTGACGTTGGTTTTCTTACTCTTCATCAAGGATTTGTAATTTTTTTTTCACAAAGAGAAAAAAGACTCTCAAAAAGGAAATTTTAAAAACATTCTCAGTTTCACAACTAACGTTGTTTTTCTCACTCTTCATCAAGGAGTTGTAATTTTTTTCTCACAAAGAGAAAAATAAACTCTTAAGAAGGAAATTATAAAAACATTCTCAGTTTCCCAACTAACGTTGTTTCTCTTATTCTTGATCGAAGAACTGTAACTTTTTTTTCACAAAGAGAGAAAAAAGACTCTCAAAAAGGAAATTATAAAAACATTCTCAGTTTCACAACTAACGTTGTTTTTCTTACTCTTCATCAAGGAATTGTAACTTTTTTTTCACAAAGAGAGAAAAAAGACTCTCAAAAAGGAAATTATAAAAACATTCTCAGTTTCCCAACTGACGTTGGTTTTCTTATTCTTCATCAAGGAATTGTAACTTTTTTTTCACAAAGAGAGAAAAAAGACTCTCAAAAAGTAAATTATAAAGACTCTCTCAGTTTCCCAACTGACGTTGGTTTTCTTATTCTTCATCAAGGAATTGTAACTTTTTTTTCACAAAGAGAGAAAAAAGACTCTCAAAAAGTAAATTATAAAGTCTCTCTCAGTTTCCCAACTGACGTTGGTTTTCTTATTTTTCATCAAGGAATTGTATTTTTTTCTCACAAAGAGAAAAATAAACTCTCAAAAAGTAAATTATAAAGACATTCTCAGTTTCGCAACTAACGTTGTTTCTCTTATTCTTCATCAAAGAATTGTAACTTTTTTTCCACAAAGAGAGAAAAAAGACTCTCAAAAAGGAAATTGTAAAAACATTCTCAGTTTCACAACTAACGTTGTTTTTCTTACTCTTCATCAAGGATTTGTAATTTTCTTTTCACAAAGAGAAAAATAAACTCTTAAGAAGGAAATTTGAAAAACATTCTCAGTTTCACAACTGACGTTGGTTTTCTTACCCTTCATCAAGGATTTGTAATTTTCTTTTCACAAAGAGAGAAAAAAGACTCTCAAAAAGGAAATTATAAAGACATTCTCCGTTTCACAACTGACGTTGGTTATCTTATTCTTCATCAAGGAATTATAATTTTTCTCTCACAAAGAGAGAAAAAAGACTCTCAAAAAGGAAATTATAAAAACATTCTCAGTTTCGCAACTAACGTTGTTTTTCTCACTCTTCATCAAGGAGTTGTAATTTTTTTCTCACAAAGAGAAAAATAAACTCTTAAGAAGGAAATTATAAAAACATTCTCAGTTTCACAACTGACGTTGGTTTTCTTATTCTTCATCAAGGAATTGAAATTTTTTTCCTCACAAAGAGAGAAAAAAAACTTCTTACTCTTCATCAAGGAATTGAAATTTTTTTCCTCACAAAGAGAGAAAAAAAACTTCTTACTCTTCATCAAGGAATTGAAATTTTTTTCCTCACAAAGAGAGAAAAAAAACTTCTTACTCTTCATCAAGGAATTGTAATTTTTTTCTCACAAAGAGAAAAAAAACTCTCAAAAAGGAAATTATAAAGACATTCTCAGTTTCACAACTGACGTTGGTTTTCTTATTATTCATCAAGGAATTGTAATTTTTCTCTCACAAAGAGAGAAAAAAGACTCTCAAAAAGGAAATTATAGAAACATTCTCAGTTTCACAACTAACGTTGTTTTTCTCACTCTTCATGAAGGAGTTGTAATTTTTTTCTCACAAAGAGAAAAAAAACTCTCAAAAAGTAAATTATAAAGACTCTCTCAGTTTCGCAACTAACGTTGTTTCTCTTATTCTTCATCAAGGAATTGTAATTTTTTCCCTCACAAAGAGAGAAAAAAAACTTCTTACTCTTCATCAAGGAATTGTAATTTTTTTTTCACAAAGAGAGAAAAAAGACTCTCGAAAAGTAAATTATAAAAACATTCTCAGTTTCCCAACTGACGTTGGTTTTCTTATTTTTCATCAAGGAATTGTAATTTTTTTTTCACAAAGAGAGAAAAAAGACTCTCAAAAAGGAAATTATAAAGACATTCTCAGTTTCACAACTGACGTTGGTTTTCTTATTCTTCATCAAGGAATTGTAATTTTTCTCTCACAAAGAGAGAAAAAAAACTTCTTACTCTTCATCAAGGAATTGTAATTTTTTTCCTCACAAAGAGAGAAAAAAAAACTTCTTACTCTTCATCAAGGAATTGTATTTTTTTTCTCACAAAGAGAAAAATAAACTCTCAAAAAGTAAATTATAAAGACTCTCTCAGTTTCGCAACTAACGTTGTTTCTCTTATTCTTTATCAAGGATTTGTAATTTTTTTTTCACAAAGAGAGAAAAAAGACTCTCAAAAAGTAAATTATAAAGACTCTCTCAGTTTCCCAACTGACGTTGGTTTTCTTACTCTTCATCAAGGATTTGTAATTTTTTTTTCACAAAGAGAAAAAAGACTCTCAAAAAGGAAATTTTAAAAACATTCTCAGTTTCACAACTAACGTTGTTTTTCTCACTCTTCATCAAGGAGTTGTAATTTTTTTCTCACAAAGAGAAAAATAAACTCTTAAGAAGGAAATTATAAAAACATTCTCAGTTTCCCAACTAACGTTGTTTCTCTTATTCTTGATCGAAGAACTGTAACTTTTTTTTCACAAAGAGAGAAAAAAGACTCTCAAAAAGGAAATTATAAAAACATTCTCAGTTTCACAACTAACGTTGTTTTTCTTACTCTTCATCAAGGATTTGTAATTTTTTTTTCACAAAGAGAAAAAAGACTCTCAAAAAGGAAATTTTAAAAACATTCTCAGTTTCACAACTAACGTTGTTTTTCTCACTCTTCATCAAGGAGTTGTAATTTTTTTCTTCATCAAGGAATTGTAATTTTTTTCCTCACAAAGAGAGAAAAAAAAACTTCTTACTCTTCATCAAGGAATTGTATTTTTTTTCTCACAAAGAGAAAAATAAACTCTCAAAAAGTAAATTATAAAGACTCTCTCAGTTTCGCAACTAACGTTGTTTCTCTTATTCTTTATCAAGGATTTGTAATTTTTTTTTCACAAAGAGAGAAAAAAGACTCTCAAAAAGTAAATTATAAAGACTCTCTCAGTTTCCCAACTGACGTTGGTTTTCTTATTCTTCATCAAGGAATTGTAACTTTTTTTTCACAAAGAGAGAAAAAAGACTCTCAAAAAGTAAATTATAAAGACTCTCTCAGTTTCCCAACTGACGTTGGTTTTCTTATTTTTCATCAAGGAATTGTATTTTTTTCTCACAAAGAGAAAAATAAACTCTCAAAAAGTAAATTATAAAGACATTCTCAGTTTCGCAACTAACGTTGTTTCTCTTATTCTTCATCAAAGAATTGTAACTTTTTTTCCACAAAGAGAGAAAAAAGACTCTCAAAAAGGAAATTGTAAAAACATTCTCAGTTTCACAACTAACGTTGTTTTTCTTACTCTTCATCAAGGATTTGTAATTTTCTTTTCACAAAGAGAAAAATAAACTCTTAAGAAGGAAATTTGAAAAACATTCTCAGTTTCACAACTGACGTTGGTTTTCTTACCCTTCATCAAGGATTTGTAATTTTCTTTTCACAAAGAGAGAAAAAAGACTCTCAAAAAGGAAATTATAAAGACATTCTCCGTTTCACAACTGACGTTGGTTATCTTATTCTTCATCAAGGAATTATAATTTTTCTCTCACAAAGAGAGAAAAAAGACTCTCAAAAAGGAAATTATAAAAACATTCTCAGTTTCGCAACTAACGTTGTTTTTCTCACTCTTCATCAAGGAGTTGTAATTTTTTTCTCACAAAGAGAAAAATAAACTCTTAAGAAGGAAATTATAAAAACATTCTCAGTTTCACAACTGACGTTGGTTTTCTTATTCTTCATCAAGGAATTGAAATTTTTTTCCTCACAAAGAGAGAAAAAAAACTTCTTACTCTTCATCAAGGAATTGAAATTTTTTTCCTCACAAAGAGAGAAAAAAAACTTCTTACTCTTCATCAAGGAATTGAAATTTTTTTCCTCACAAAGAGAGAAAAAAAACTTCTTACTCTTCATCAAGGAATTGTAATTTTTTTCTCACAAAGAGAAAAAAAACTCTCAAAAAGGAAATTATAAAGACATTCTCAGTTTCACAACTGACGTTGGTTTTCTTATTATTCATCAAGGAATTGTAATTTTTCTCTCACAAAGAGAGAAAAAAGACTCTCAAAAAGGAAATTATAGAAACATTCTCAGTTTCACAACTAACGTTGTTTTTCTCACTCTTCATGAAGGAGTTGTAATTTTTTTCTCACAAAGAGAAAAAAAACTCTCAAAAAGTAAATTATAAAGACTCTCTCAGTTTCGCAACTAACGTTGTTTCTCTTATTCTTCATCAAGGAATTGTAATTTTTTCCCTCACAAAGAGAGAAAAAAAACTTCTTACTCTTCATCAAGGAATTGTAATTTTTTTTTCACAAAGAGAGAAAAAAGACTCTCGAAAAGTAAATTATAAAAACATTCTCAGTTTCCCAACTGACGTTGGTTTTCTTATTTTTCATCAAGGAATTGTAATTTTTTTTTCACAAAGAGAGAAAAAAGACTCTCAAAAAGGAAATTATAAAGACATTCTCAGTTTCACAACTGACGTTGGTTTTCTTATTCTTCATCAAGGAATTGTAATTTTTCTCTCACAAAGAGAGAAAAAAAACTTCTTACTCTTCATCAAGGAATTGTAATTTTTTTCTCACAAAGAGAGAAAAAAAACTTCTTACTCTTCATCAAGGAGTTGTAATTTTTTTCTCACAAAGAGAAAAATAAACTCTCAAAAAGTAAATTATAAAGACTCTCTCAGTTTCGCAACTAACGTTGTTTCTCTTATTCTTCATCAAAGAATTGTAACTTTTTTTCACAAAGAGAGAAAAAAGACTCTCAAAAAGGAAATTATAAAAACATTCTCAGTTTCCCAACTGACGTTGGTTTTCTTATTTTTCATCAAGGAATTGTAGTTTTTTTCCTCACAAAGAGAGAAAAAAAAACTTCTTACTCTTCATCAAGGAGTTGTAATTTTTTTCTCACAAAGAGAAAAATAAACTCTCAAAAAGTAAATTATAAAGACTCTCTCAGTTTCGCAACTAACGTTGTTTCTCTTATTCTTCATCAAAGAATTGTAACTTTTTTTTCACAAAGAGAGAAAAAAGACTCTCAAAAAGGAAATTATAAAGACATTCTCAGTTTCCCAACTGACGTTGGTTTTCTTATTTTTCATCAAGGAATTGTAGTTTTTTTCCTCACAAAGAGAGAAAAAAGACTCTCAAAAAGGAGATTATGAAAACATTCTCAGTTTCCCAACTAACGTTGTTTCTCTTATTCTTGATCGAAGAACTGTAACTTTTTTTTCACAAAGAGAGAAAAAAGACTCTCAAAAAGGAAATTATAAAAACATTCTCAGTTTCGCAACTAACGTTGTTTTTCTCACTCTTCATCAAGGAATTGTAATTTTTTTCTCACAAAGAGAAAAATAAACTCTTAAAAAGGAAATTATAAAAACATTCTCAGTTTCACAACTGACGTTGGTTTTCTTATTCTTCATCAAGGAATTGAAATTTTTTTCCTCACAAAGAGAGAAAAAAAACTTCTTACTCTTCATCAAGGAATTGAAATTTTTTTCCTCACAAAGAGAGAAAAAAAACTTCTTACTCTTCATCAAGGAATTGAAATTTTTTTCCTCACAAAGAGAGAAAAAAAACTTCTTACTCTTCATCAAGGAATTGAAATTTTTTTCCTCACAAAGAGAGAAAAAAAACTTCTTACTCTTCATCAAGGAATTGTAATTTTTTTCTCACAAAGAGAAAAAAAACTCTCAAAAAGGAAATTATAAAGACATTCTCAGTTTCACAACTGACGTTGGTTTTCTTATTATTCATCAAGGAATTGTAATTTTTCTCTCACAAAGAGAGAAAAAAGACTCTCAAAAAGGAAATTATAGAAACATTCTCAGTTTCACAACTAACGTTGTTTTTCTCACTCTTCATGAAGAAGTTGTAATTTTTTTCTCACAAAGAGAAAAAAAACTCTCAAAAAGTAAATTATAAAGACTCTCTCAGTTTCGCAACTAACGTTGTTTCTCTTATTCTTCATCAAGGAATTGTAATTTTTTCCCTCACAAAGAGAGAAAAAAAACTTCTTACTCTTCATCAAGGAATTGTAATTTTTTTTTCACAAAGAGAGAAAAAAGACTCTCGAAAAGTAAATTATAAAAACATTCTCAGTTTCCCAACTGACGTTGGTTTTCTTATTTTTCATCAAGGAATTGTAATTTTTTTTTCACAAAGAGAGAAAAAAGACTCTCAAAAAGGAAATTATAAAGACATTCTCAGTTTCACAACTGACGTTGGTTTTCTTATTCTTCATCAAGGAATTGTAATTTTTCTCTCACAAAGAGAGAAAAAAAACTTCTTACTCTTCATCAAGGAATTGTAATTTTTTTCTCACAAAGAGAGAAAAAAAACTTCTTACTCTTCATCAAGGAGTTGTAATTTTTTTCTCACAAAGAGAAAAATAAACTCTCAAAAAGTAAATTATAAAGACTCTCTCAGTTTCGCAACTAACGTTGTTTCTCTTATTCTTCATCAAAGAATTGTAACTTTTTTTCACAAAGAGAGAAAAAAGACTCTCAAAAAGGAAATTATAAAAACATTCTCAGTTTCCCAACTGACGTTGGTTTTCTTATTTTTCATCAAGGAATTGTAGTTTTTTTCCTCACAAAGAGAGAAAAAAAAACTTCTTACTCTTCATCAAGGAGTTGTAATTTTTTTCTCACAAAGAGAAAAATAAACTCTCAAAAAGTAAATTATAAAGACTCTCTCAGTTTCGCAACTAACGTTGTTTCTCTTATTCTTCATCAAAGAATTGTAACTTTTTTTTCACAAAGAGAGAAAAAAGACTCTCAAAAAGGAAATTATAAAGACATTCTCAGTTTCCCAACTGACGTTGGTTTTCTTATTTTTCATCAAGGAATTGTAGTTTTTTTCCTCACAAAGAGAGAAAAAAAAACTTCTTACTCTTCATCAAGGAATTGTATTTTTTTTCTCACAAAGAGAAAAATAAACTCTCAAAAAGTAAATTATAAAGACTCTCTCAGTTTCGCAACTAACGTTGTTTCTCTTATTCTTCATCAAAGAATTGTAACTTTTTTTTCACAAAGAGAGAAAAAAGACTCTCAAAAAGGAAATTATAAAAACATTCTAAGTTTCACAACTAACGTTGTTTTTCTTATTCTTGATCGAAGAACTGTAACTTTTTTTTCACAAAGAGAGAAAAAAGACTCTTAAAAAGGAAATTGTAAAAACATTCTCAGTTTCGCAACTAACGTTGTTTCTCTTATTCTTCATCAAGGAATTGAAATTTTTTTCCTCACAAAGAGAGAAAAAAAACTTCTTATTCTTCATCAAGGAATTGAAATTTTTTTCCTCACAAAGAGAGAAAAAAAACTTCTTACTCTTCATCAAGGAGTTGTAATTTTTCTCTCACAAAGAGAGAAAAAAGACTCTCAAAAAGGAAATTATAAAAACATTCTCAGTTTCACAACTAACGTTGTTTTTCTCACTCTTCATCAAGGAGTTGTAATTTTTTTCTCACAAAGAGAAAAAAAACTCTCAAAAAGTAAATTATAAAGACTCTCTCAGTTTCGCAACTAACGTTGTTTCTCTTATTCTTCATCAAGGAATTGTAATTTTTTTCCTCACAAAGAGAGAAAAAAAACTTCTTACTCTTAATCAAGGAATTGTAATTTTTTTTTCACAAAGAGAGAAAAAAGACTCTCGAAAAGTAAATTATAAAAACATTCTCAGTTTCCCAACTGGCGTTGGTTTTCTTATTTTTCATCAAGGAATTGTAATTTTTTTCTCACAAAGAGAGAAATAAAAACTCAAAAAGTAAATTATAAACACTCTCTCAGTTTCGCAACTAACGTTGTTTCTCTTATTCTTTATCAAGGATTTGTAATTTTTTTCCTCACAAAGAGAGAAAAAAAAACTTCTTACTCTTCATCAAGGAATTGTATTTTTTTTCTCACAAAGAGAAAAATAAACTCTCAAAAAGTAAATTATAAAGACTCTCTCAGTTTCGCAACTAACGTTGTTTCTCTTATTCTTTGTCAAGGATTTGTAATTTTTTGCCTCACAAAGAGAGAAAAAAAACTTCTTACTCTTCATCAAGGAATTGTAACTTTTTTTTCACAAAGAGAGAAAAAAGATTCTCAAAAAGTAAATTATAAAGACTCTCTCAGTTTCCCAACTGACGTTGGTTTTCTTATTTTTCATCAAGGAATTGTAATTTTTTTCCTCACAAAGAGAGAAAAAAAAACTTCTTACTCTTCATCAAGGAATTGTAATTTTCTTTTCACAAAGAGAGAAAAAAGACTCTCGAAAAGGAAATTATAAAACATTCTCAGTTTCCCAACTGACGTTGGTTTTCTTATTCTTCATCAAGGAATTGTAACTTTTTTTTCACAAAAAGAGAAAAAAGACTCTCAAAAAGTAAATTATAAAGACTCTCTCAGTTTCTCAACTGACGTTGGTTTTCTTATTCTTCATCAAGGAATTGTAACTTTTTTTTCACAAAGAGAGAAAAAAGACTCTCAAAAAGTAAATTATAAAGACTCTCTCAGTTTCCCAACTGACGTTGGTTTTCTTATTCTTCATCAAGGAATTGTAACTTTTTTTTCACAAAGAGAGAAAAAAGACTCTCAAAAAGGAAATTATAAAAACATTCTCAGTTTCACAACTAACGTTGTTTTTCTCACTCTTCATCAAGGAGTTGTAATTTTTTTCTCACAAAGAGAAAAATAAACTCTTAAGAAGGAAATTATAAAAACATTCTCAGTTTCACAACTGACGTTGGTTTTCTTATTCTTCATCAAGGAATTGAAATTTTTTTCCTCACAAAGAGAGAAAAAAAACTTCTTACTCTTCATCAAGGAGTTGTAATTTTTTTCTCACAAAGAGAAAAAAAACTCTCAAAAAGGAAATTATAAAAACATTCTCAGTTTCACAACTGACGTTGGTTTTCTTATTCTTCATCAAGGAATTGAATTTTTTTTCCTCACAAAGAGAGAAAAAAAACTTCTTACTCTTCATCAAGGAATTGTAATTTTTTTCTCACAAAGAGAGAAAAAAAACTTCTTACTCTTCATCAAGGAATTGAAATTTTTTTCCTCACAAAGAGAGAAAAAAAACTTCTTACTCTTCATCAAGGAATTGAAATTTTTTTCCACACAAAGAGAGAAAAAAAACTTCTTACTCTTCATCAAGGAATTGTAATTTTTTTCTCACAAAGAGAAAAAAAACTCTCAAAAAGGAAATTATAAAGACATTCTCAGTTTCACAACTGACGTTGGTTTTCTTATTCTTCATCAAGGAATTGTAATTTTTCTCTCACAAAGAGAAAAAAAACTCTCAAAAAGTAAATTATAAAGACTCTCTCAGTTTCGCAACAAACGTTGTTTCTCTTATTCTTCATCAAGGAATTGTAATTTTTTTCTCACAAAGAGAAAAAAGACTCTCAAAAAGGAAAGTATAAAAACATTCTCAGTTTCACAACTAACGTTGTTTTTCTCACTCTTCATCAAGGAGTTGTAATTTTTTTCTCACAAAGAGAAAAAAGACTATCAAAAAGGAAAGTATAAAAACATTGTCAGTTTCACAACTAACGTTGTTTTTCTCACTCTTCATCAAGGAATTGTAATTTTTTCTCACAAAGAGAAAAAAAACTCTCAAAAAGTAAATTATAAAGACTCTCTCAGTTTCGCAACTAACGTTGTTTCTCTTATTCTTCATCAAGGAATTGTAATTTTTTCCCTCACAAAGAGAGAAAAAAAACTTCTTACTCTTCATCAAGGAATTGTAATTTTTTTTCACGAAGAGAGAAAAAAGACTATCAAAAAGGAAAGTATAAAAACATTGTCAGTTTCACAACTAACGTTGTTTTTCTCACTCTTCATCAAGGAATTGTAATTTTTTCTCACAAAGAGAAAAAAAACTCTCAAAAAGTAAATTATAAAGACTCTCTCAGTTTCGCAACTAACGTTGTTTCTCTTATTCTTCATCAAGGAATTGTAATTTTTTCCCTCACAAAGAGAGAAAAAAAACTTCTTACTCTTCATCAAGGAATTGTAATTTTTTTTTCACAAAGAGAGAAAAAAGACTCTCGAAAAGTAAATTATAAAAACATTCTCAGTTTCACAACTGACGTTGGTTTTCTTATTCTTCATCAAGGAATTGTAATTTTTTTCTCACAAAGAGAAAAAAAACTCTCAAAAAGGAAATTATAAAGACATTCTCAGTTTCACAACTGACGTTGGTTTTCTTATTCTTCATCAAGGAATTGTAATTTTTCTCTCACAAAGAGAGAAAAAAAACTTCTTACTCTTCATCAAGGAATTGTATTTTTTTTCTCACAAAGAGAAAAATAAACTCTCAAAAAGTAAATTATAAAGACTCTCTCAGTTTCACAACTGACGTTGGTTCTGTTATTCTTCATCAAGGAATTGTAATTTTTTTCCTCACAAAGAGAGAAAAAAAACTTCTTACTCTTCATCAAGGAATTGTATTTTTTTTCTCACAAAGAGAAAAATAAACTCTCAAAAAGTAAATTATAAAGACTCTCTCAGTTTCCCAACTGACGTTGGTTTTCTTATTCTTCATCCAGGAATTGTAATTTTTTTTCACAAAGAGAAAAAAAACTTCTTACTCTTCATCAAGGAATTGTAATTTTTTTTTCACGAAGAGAGAAAAAAGACACTCGAAAAGGAATATATAAAAACATTCTCAGTTTCCCAACTGACGTTGGTTTTCTTATTCTTCATCAAGGAGTTGTAATTTTTTTCTCACAAAGAGAAAAAAAACTCTCAAAAAGGAAATTATAAAGACTCTCTCAGTTTCGCAACTAACGTTGTTTCTCTTATTCTTCATCAAGGAATTGTAATTTTTTTCCTCACAAAGAGAGAAAAAAAACTTCTTACTCTTCGTCAAGGAATTGTAATTTTTTTTTCACGAAGAGAGAAAAAAGACACTCGAAAAGGAATATATAAAAACATTCTCAGTTTCCCAACTGACGTTGGTTTTCTTATTCTTCATCAAGGAATTGTAATTTTTTTCCTCACGAAGAGAGAAAAAAAAACTTCTTACTCTTCATCAAGGAATTGTAATTTTTTTTCACGAAGAGAGAAAAAAGACACTCGAAAAGGAAATAATAAAAACATTCTCAGTTTCCCAACTGACGTTGGTTTTCTTATTCTTCATCAAGGAATTGTATTTTTTTTCTCACAAAGAGAAAAATAAACTCTCAAAAAGTAAATTATAAAGACTCTCTCAGTTTCGCAACTAACGTTGTTTCTCTTATTCTTCATCAAAGAATTGTAACTTTTTTTTCACAAAGAGAGAAAAAAGACTCTCAAAAAGGAAATTATAAAAATATCTCATTTTCCCAACTAACGTTGTTTCTCTTATTCTTGATCGAAGAACTGTAACTTTTTTTTCACAAAGAGAACAAAAACTCTCAAAAAGGAAATTATAAAGACATTCTCAGTTTCCCAACTGACGTTGGTTTTCTTATTCTTCATCAAGGAGTTGTAATTTTTTTCTCACAAAGAGAAAAAAAACTCTCAAAAAGGAAATTATAAAGACATTCTCAGTTTCACAACTGACGTTGGTTCTCTTATTCTTCATCAAGGAATTGTAATTTTTTTCCTCACGAAGAGAGAAAAAAAAACTTCTTACTCTTCATCAAGGAATTGTAATTTTTTTTCACGAAGAGAGAAAAAAGACACTCGAAAAGGAAATAATAAAAACATTCTCAGTTTCCCAACTGACGTTGGTTTTCTTATTCTTCATCAAGGAATTGTATTTTTTTTCTCACAAAGAGAAAAATAAACTCTCAAAAAGTAAATTATAAAGACTCTCTCAGTTTCGCAACTAACGTTGTTTCTCTTATTCTTCATCAAAGAATTGTAACTTTTTTTTCACAAAGAGAGAAAAAAGACTCTCAAAAAGGAAATTATAAAAATATCTCAGTTTCCCAACTAACGTTGTTTCTCTTATTCTTGATCGAAGAACTGTAACTTTTTTTTCACAAAGAGAACAAAAACTCTCAAAAAGGAAATTATAAAGACATTCTCAGTTTCCCAACTGACGTTGGTTTTCTTATTCTTCATCAAGGAATTGTAATTTTTTTTTCACGAAGAGAGAAAAAAGACACTCGAAAAGGAATATATAAAAACATTCTCAGTTTCCCAACTAACGTTGTTTCTCTTATTCTTGATCGAAGAACTGTAACTTTTTTTTCACAAAGAGAACAAAAACTCTCAAAAAGGAAATTATAAAGACATTCTCAGTTTCCCAACTAACGTTGTTTCTCTTATTCTTCATCAAAGAATTGTAACTTTTTTTTCACAAAGAGAGAAAAAAGACTCTCAAAAAGGAAATTATAAAAACATTCTCAGTTTCCCAACTAACGTTGTTTCTCTTATTCTTGATCGAAGAACTGTAACTTTTTTTTCACAAAGAGAACAAAAACTCTCTAAAAGGAAATTATAAAGACATTCTCAGTTTCCCAACTGACGTTGGTTCTCTTATTCTTCATCAAGGAATTGTAATTTTTTTCCTCACAAAGAGAGAAAAAAAACTTCTTACTCTTATCATATTCAGAGAATAGGTTTAATGGTTTCGTCTTCGTTATTTCTTCGGTATCGTTAATGGAGTAAATCGAAAATTTTGTTTCATAGGTTCTGTGTTCCCTCCAGTCAGTTGGGGTGTTTGAGGATTATTTTCTTTTATTCTTTCGTTCAAACATATGCTTTCATGATGATTCTTCTCACATTTTCCACATTTCTTTTCTTGACAGTTGAAAGAGTTCTGTGATGTCGAAAAACATATCCAGCACCTTTTCTCATTCTTGATGATGTCCCTTCTAACTTTAACATCTCTCATTTTTCTACACTCTTCAGACTTATGGTTGTTGTATTTGCAATACACGCAACATTGTTTCTCATATTCCTTTTTCTTTACATTATCATATCCTCCTCTGTGATTGGATGTTCTGTTATGGTAACCCCGCTGTTGATGATTATTTCTTCTATTTTCTACTCTGTGGTCTTTAACCAAGGAATTCATTGTTGACCGTCGCTCCATATTCTGTTCTTTTTTTCGTATTTTGTTCTACCGCTATTATTTCCGTTTCTATACTTATCTGAATAGCTTCTAATACTTCTTTGATGTTCATTCTTCGTTTCTTTATTACTTTTGTCCTAGCGATTTCAACGTTTACAGTTTTATCAAATTTTTCGCAAATTTTCTTTATTAGTTCGTCTGAATCTACACTTTCATGTTCTTCTAGAGCTGAGACAATAGCCTTTATCTTATGAAAGTTTCGGCTGGCGGAAATCCTTTTACCGACGCTTTTAAATGGTAAAATTTTTCAATTTCGCTTATGTTTCGGTTGTTATGGATCATGAGGTTGAACAGATTTTCAAATTCTCTGTATTTCTTAATATCCCCATCGAATTGAGGTAATTCTATTCTCGGGGTTTTTAGAGTTCTTTCTTTCATTTTATAATTCTCTCCTTCTCTTGTTGTATCGTTACCGAGTTGTCTATACTCTCTGTTATTATTCATTCTTTGTTCCATTTCTCTTTGTATTGTGAGAGTATTCAATAAAACTTCTGCAAGATTTCATAACACGAAATAAGATAATATGGAAAATGATAACACATTATTCCCCGTGGAAAGGGGGATTTTATGAAAGAATGGTAGGATTAACCAAAAAATTTTTAATAAAACTTATCGGGACAAGAAAAATGGGCCTAGAAGAGCTCCACACCATTTTACCTGAAATTGAAAACGTGATCAACAATAGACCAATAGCTAACATAGATAATGATTTCGAAAGGATTATAACACCTAAAAGTTTAGAAACTTTTCATCCCGAAAATATTTTAAATGGGTTCGACGAAATAGAGAAGGGAATATTACGGAATAAAGAAGACATAAGGGTTTGGATGGCCGAATGTAATGAAACAATGAAAATTTTTCGGGATAGTTGGAGTGATAAATATCTCGAAGAATTAAGAGCTGATCATGAAATAAAATCTCTCAGCAAGCAATGGTCTCAAACAGCACCCAAAGTTGGTGAAATTGTTTTATGCAAAGAAAATAACGTGAAAAGATTTAAATGGCCAATGGCCGTAATAGAAAAACTCATTGAATCAACTGATGGTAAAATCCGGACAGTCGAAATCAGAAACGTAGAAGGGAAACATTTTTTGAGATCAATCAATCAGTTAATCCCATTGGAGTTAAATGAGGAAAACCATGATAACCTAAAGATCCCAGATGATTTTGAAAATGACAATGGTACTGACTTTCAATCAGAAAGCAAAATGAATGGAAGAGGAGGTCATATCCGGGATGAAAGACTAAGAAAGATCGATAGGGTCGATTACAGACAATTTTATTGAGGAAAAAAAAAATAATAAATAAAAAATAAAAAATATTGAGATGTGTAAATTAAAAAAAAAATATATTTAAATTGAAAAAGGATTGGAAGTTATAAAAGAGGTGGGAGAGAGGTGGAACGTGACACGTTTTCTACACGTTTTTCCACGTAACAAGCACTAGTATAAATAGCTGAAAACCATCGATAAAATCATTCTTGTTGCTAGAAAACCGGTCAAATGTCGGATGATCAAATAATGAGAGAATTCGAGGAAACTCTAACTCTGGAAGAAATAGAAAAGAATCAAGATGAGAAAAAGATAAGTAAGATGGCAACAATGTTAGAAAATTTGAGCTCAAACGTCGCTTAAATTTACTGAAAATTACTGATGTCAACTCTTCTTTCTCGCTAGCCTCCAAACTATGGAGACTCACTCAACATCTTCCAGAGTCCGCCGCAGTCTGCACATGGCTAGCAGACTCTGCGCGCAAAAACATATACAGTGATGTCAAACAATGGGCGATTCTCAATTCAGGTTTCTCAGATTCTGTATCGCTCCCTCGTTCATCAACGTCGCGCCATAAACAACCAGCCAAGCCGTCTCGTATACAGTGGTGGCCCAAATAGTATAGCACCCCCCCCCCAAAAAAACATTTTTTCGAAAGTGGTCAGTCAACTTTGAAAATTTTTTAAATTCATTCTCCATAAGTTGTTAATCATCCTTCTTTTTGTCTTCTATCTTACTCTTAGCATCTGAATCCTCTCTCACAAGTCATTCTGACAAATTTTGAAAACCAAGGTAATCGGCAGGAATCAACCAGGTTTGCTCATCATTAAAACGAAAAAAAAAACTTTTTTATGACCCAACTAGAAAAAATTCACTTGAAAAAACATAAGAGAACTATACAACACATAATTTAATACTTCGTAGCGTGTCCTTTAGCTGCCAAAACGGCTTCAATTCTTCTCGGCATCGAGGCGACCAGTTTCTTCAGCAGCGTCTTTGAAAGCTTGGCCCATGCTTCTCTCAGAATCTTCGTTTTTTCTTCCGGTTTTCGGGAATTCACTCTTATGACTTTCCACTTCAAAATTGACCATAGGTTTTCAATCGGATTCAAGTCAGGGCTCTGTGCTGGCCATTCTAGTGGAGTAACTCCGTTCTGAGCCATCCATTCCTTTGCAACCCTCGAAGTATGCTTCGGATCGTTATCTTGTTGAAAGATGTATCCTCTTCGGAGTTTTGATCTCGCGAATGGATACATTACGTCTTCCATGATGGCTCGGTATCCATACTGGTCCATGATTCCGGAAATTTGATGGAGAGGGCCGACTTCAGAAGCCGTGAATGCTCCCCAAACCATCACTGATCCTCCTCCAAACTTTCTTGTGCCACATGTGAACTTCCGCTTATAACGGCAGCTAGCTGGACGACGGACTCGCCTCATTCCTCCATTTCCTTCCAGCATGAACTTGCATTCATCGCTCCAGATGACTTTCTCCCAGTCTTGTACAGTCCAGTGCCTGTGTTGTTTAGCGAACTCGTGTCGCTTTTTCACGTTTTTTTCAGTCAGTAGAGGCTTTTTGGCTGCACGGAACGAACGGAAGCCGAAAGCCAACAACCTTCTTCGTATGGTTCGTGTGGAACACACGTCTGGCATGACGGAACGGAGTTCCTCCTGGATCTCTGGAGACGTGGTGAAAGGATTCAGCATGACTCGCCTTCTGATGAGCCTGTCATCCCTCTCCGTCGTGCATCTCGGTCTACCTTGGTTTTCTCTTCTGTTGTCCTTCTTCACGTTCCGCTCTCTTAGAACTTTTCCCACTGTAGCCCTCGGAATCGACAAGAATTGACTGATCCGTACTTGCGACATCTCTTCATCATGACATCGGAAGATTGTTCGCCTGAGTTCTTCAGAAAGGAAAACACCTCTGGGCATCGTTCTAAATCAACAAACATGAATCCCTCTATCTCTCATAACTTGAATTTCAAAAAAACATGCACCGCGAGAAAAGATAATGAAGCTTAAAGATGACCCAAATTTGGGTATATAACACATCTTCATAACTTTCTTCAAGATCGATTTTTTAGGACAGGCGGTACAATCTTGAATAGCCTAAGGTTATTCCTTTCCGATTGATCTGAAACACTTGAAACTTTTTTTTTTTTTGTAAAATTTAAAATTTTTTTTTTCCCTATGGGGTGCTATACTATTTGGGCCACCACTGTACATGCGCCGCAGCCGCCCCGCGAGGCATCATCGATAGCCAAGCCCACGACACCCCAGCCAACATGTTATAAATGCGGAGTCTTGGGACATAAGAGCAATGCCTGCCCAAGGAACAACGATACGGCTCAGGTTAATACGGTTATGGTTCCATCCTCGGGCGTCAAAGGAGAGCTCTCTATCGAGTCCATTACTATTTTTGGCTGTTCGTTGCCGGCAATGATTGATAGTGGCGCGGGAGTCTCTATGATTCCTCGTTCAGTCGTTAGCCAGCTCCGAAATAAAGGAATTCACCTCGACCAGGTTGCGACCCGTACAGACCCCCCGGGTCTGAGGCTTCGCGGTCTTGTTCATCAAACCCAAGCTATTGATTCCGCATGGATCGTAAGTGTTTTCCTTCCTCGTACCAAGCGTACGTCTAATATAACCTTCCTTGATGAGACCGCGATCAAGGAAATCATCTTAGGGAAAAATGCGTTCCCCTCATTAGGTATAAGGGTAGCATTCGACGTGCTAACAGACGCTACCATCCGCGATAGGTGTGTCATTCCGCCACACGGTAGTGAATCGGTATTGGTAGAAGGAACATGTTCCTCTCTCCGACGCAGAAGTAACGGTGACAAATCCGTCGGACTCCCCCATCCTGTTCCAGAAAGGATCTGTCGTAGACGTGTGGTACCCAACGGAAATGGCCTCTATACACACAATGAGCATGTTGAGGCCGACATGGGAGATAATACCACGCCTCTCGACAAGGAAAGCTCCGTCCACTTTGAGTCATCGTGGAGATCTGAGGTAGTTCCCCTCTTGAAGGAGTTCTCAGACATATTTGTCAAGGAAGATGCTGATCTAAAGCAGATGCTTGTCCCGC
The DNA here is from genome assembly GCA_030370435.1 of Auanema freiburgensis. Classification (NCBI taxonomy): domain Eukaryota; kingdom Metazoa; phylum Nematoda; class Chromadorea; order Rhabditida; family Rhabditidae; genus Auanema; species Auanema freiburgense. The sequence goes on along the minus strand of CM059371.1, from coordinate 2,836,684 downwards.
CGGTTGCCATCGAAACGGAGGGAAAGCCCATCGCGCAGAAGGTTCGAGTAGTCCCGCTAGCAGTTAAAGATGAGCTTATCGCAAAGCTGCACGACATGGAAGCAGCAGGTATTAGAGAAAAATCTTCCTCTCCGTGGTCATCTCCACTCGTTCTCGTCCGTAAGAAAGACGGCGGCCTCTGGATATGCATCGACTATAGAGCCCTGAATGCAATCACGATACCGGACAAGTACCCATTGCCTAATTCAGAAACGCTTCTACAAGGACTTTCCGGCAAACGTTTCTTTTCCATCCTTGACTGTCACTCCGGATTTTGGCAGATAGGCATAGATCAGGAAACTCGCATCAAAACAGCATTCATAACACCGGTAGGACTCTATCAGTCCACGCGCCTGCCGTTGGGCTTAACAAATAGCCCGGCGCTGTTCCAGTGGAGTATAGATTATGTCCTTAGTCACATGGGTTTGTGGAATAAGGAGATCTTCGCGTACATGGATGACATCATAGTAGCTACTGACTCCAAAGATCGTCACATCCAAGTACTACGTGTCTGGTTCCAGTGTTTCCGTGCACACTGTGTGTCACTAAAACCAAAAAAATGCTCCTTGGGAGCTGATAAAATTTCCTTTCTAGGCCACATAATCAGTAAGGATGGTCTAGAACAAGATAAAGCGAAGGTTCAAGCAATTAGTGACTTCCCTAGGCCTGCCACGACGACAGAAGTGCGCTCGTTCCTCGGAATGGCAACCTTTTAAAGGAAGTTCATAGCAGGTTTTGCCGCCGTTGCGCGTCCGTTATATCTGCTCACTAGCCCACGCGTCGTTTTCCACTGGACGGATGAATGTGAGGCATCCTTCCTCGCACTAAAACAAGCCCTGTCCACCGCGCCGATCCTATGCCAGCCGAACATCGGAAAAGCCAGAGATGGAACCTCTCCGTTCATCATCCACACGGACGCCTCCACACTAGGCACAGGCGCCGTTCTGGCTCAGGAAGGAGAAGACTCCGTACTCCATCCATTTGCCTTCTGCTCCAAGACGCTGAACAAGCACGAGGCACGGTACCACATAACGGATCTCGAGGCCCTGGCTATCCTCCGAGCAGCGGAGCGATTTCACTCCTTCATCTATGGGACAGTTACTATCGTCAGGACGGACCATGAACCACTCATTGCTATGTTCCGAGCGGCAAACCCCTCCAATAAGCTGACGAGATGGCTGCTTCGTCTCCGAGTTTATAACATCCAGCTGCAGTACATCAAAGGCAGTACTAGCGTGGTTGCCGACGCCCTCAGTAGGGGACCAGTCCCCAGCCAGGCAGTCGAACCCACGACTATCCTTCCGCTCGACGAAACCATAGTGGCAACTGCCCGATCAGTACCGCCCAGCCAGGAATGGTTGTCCTTACTCCGGACTGATGAGTCTTTCGGACCATTGATGAAGCAACTAGAACTAGGAGAACAAGGGAAGCTTAAGGTAGCCTCTAAGACGTACCATAGTGCCTCATTTCAAATAGAAGGAGATCAGCTGTATTATTATGACCAAGAGGGACGTCGCCGCTGCGTAGTGCCTGCAGAGGCAAGAGATCAGCTCTTTCACTCGTTTCATGCAGCCACATGTGCCGGCCACTTTGGAAAAGTAAAAATTCTGGCAGATATGCAAAGAGAATTTTTTTGGCCTCTTATGGCCCCGGACATAGCTCTTAAAGTCCAAAAATGTTCAGAGTGTTTCGTTGATAACTATATTGCAACCAACACTCCGCCTCTTAAACCCATCTTGTCATATAAGCCATACGACGTGGTCGGAATGGACATTATCGACTTGGGAAAAGCCACATCAGGAAATCGCTATGCTCTGACAGTCGTGGATTACTTTTCCAAATGGGCCGAGTTATATGCGAATCCAAATAAGGAATCACGTACAATCGCCAAAACATTCGTCACCTACTGGGTGGGTAACGGAGGAAGGTTGCCGCGGCAAATAATAAGTGATCAAGGGTTGGAGTTCGACAACCATACCTTCAGAGAGATACTCCAGACCTTAGGCATTACATGGACGCCGTCCAAACCGTACAACCCCCGCGAAAATGGTCAAGCGGAGCGCACTCAGCGGACAATCACAGCCATACCACGGAAGAGTGACTGTCTGGCGGCTGATTGGGACGAACGGCTACCACTAGCTGTATTCGCTTACAACAGAGCGATCCATGCCAGTACGGGGTTTTCCCCACACGAGCTTCTCTACGGTTTCCCTCCAGCCAGTGTGGCAGAACATCTCATCAACGCTGAGGCTCGCCAGGTCCCCATAATGCATGACCATTACGTTACAGCTTTCCGAGAAAGCCTGCGGAGAACGCACGAAGCAGCAAGGAATATCAAAAAGAAAAAAAAGAAATGAAAAGGAGAAGTCACGTCAGAAAGAACAATATGACCGGACACGCCAGACAAATAAAGTGCATCCTTTCCAGAAGGGTGACAAAGTCCTTCTGAAGCTGTCTCGAAACACCAAGTCCAAGCTCGAACACTCCGTCAAAGGTCCATATACGATAATCTCGCTCTCAGACAATTCCGCAGTTATCAAGTTGGACAAAAACAATAAGGAAACCCTGTCAACCCCGTTTGACCTTCTGATTCCTTTGGGAGCTAGGAAGCCCTCTTTCAAAACACGGGAGGGAAGGCGAAATAGAGGGAGACCTGAAAAAAATGTCCACATTCACACTGTACGCTTATTATCTTACAGGTATACGGATCCAAGAGCCATCTGTACGCACAGTGAGTGCGACACTCAAATACTCCTGCCGGAAGCATGCCAAGAACTGGTAGAAATCCCTGTTGTGTTAGCAAAGCAGACTCTACCCGCGCCGACCTACCTAGCCAAGATGTTCGAAATCCTTGATAGCGACTCGTGGCAAGAGCGTCTGTTTGAACTGGAGCAACCAGCTGAAGACCTGCTGGTAAACAAGGAACACCTGGCCATAGCGATGGGAATCTATAAAGAGAGATGTAGGCATGCCATTCAACAAGCCGCCATCACAACTAAAGGACACCAGGCTTGCGTTGGCTTATCCGGTGAGGATATTGACTGGGCAGTGGCTAATGCGATGAAAATGCTGTCTCAAAAGAGAGCTCAGGTTAAAGAGAGGAAGCAGGCTGAAGAGGGACGAGACGAAGAATCTCTCATAATTCTTCCGTCAGAGTACAAGGAAGCAAAAACTCTCTTTGCTAATACGTGTGTTACCGATCGTGACAACTCATTCAGGAGATTGCTTCTAGGACAGAGGACACACCGTGCTAAACACATTTTCCTGCTAATGCCACATGCTTGCACGCCTGCCCAAGTCGAAAAGCTAATCGACAGGAACCAGATGACAGCCTTCTTGTGCGAGAACCAAGGAAGAGGAGTCCTTATCGTGCTACCTCCAGCTAAGCAAGAAACCTTTGAGGAGGTGGTGAGGGAGGTAGCAAAAGAAGAGCGCTTCATTCATGGAAATGTACTCGCGCAGGGAAAAAACTGTCATCTGACCATCTTAGGAAGGAAGGTATTTAAAAACATACGCCTCCACAACGTCCAGGGTTGCCTGGGAAGTTACGTCTCACACCACGAAGGATGTTTCTCCAGGAAACAAGTAGAGACCATTCTTGGAAGGCTGAAGAAGGACGCGCTCATGGATCTAGGAATCGAGATCAAACTAAAGCAGATGAAATATTTTATATATATTTAATTATATTAACCGTCTAGTAGATCACACCGCACTAATATGGAAGAGGACCCAGCCACTTCCCCACATCTTTAATTTTTCTTTCTATGGCCGATGCACCAATTTATGTTTCAATAAGAAACAAAAAGATTGTTATGTATGTTGAATGATTTATTTCAGAAGAAACTTAGCTTTCGATAGTTTATTTCAGAGTCGACCGAGTCCAACTCTTTATCACACAACAATGAATAACTTGTAAACAACCCACGCAAGTTTGACGTAAATTTCTACGTTGATGACGTCACGATCTGAAGATTGATTTCAATTAACTTCTTACGATGCATTTTCTGTCTCATTAGATATTTCACGTTTTTCTCATGAAATTTTCAATACTGGCATATCGCTTTCGGTTAATTAGCATATTTCCTTATGTGTACTGTTACGACTAAATATGTTTTGATTTCATTCTAATTCTCTCGCGTTTCTTGTAATTGATAATATTATAAATATTCAAATGAGTCTTTTCGCTTCCAGTATCATTACGATTCTCCGCGGACGTACTCGTCCGTTTCATATCTTTCCGTCTTTCACTTGTCGGCTTTCTTTCAAGTCGTTGTGTCGAGCCATCGACTAATTAGCATACTACTGTGGATTGTCGTGTATACCTTAGGATGCATATGACTCTAGGCTACACTATATATCTTAGAATGCATTTGACTCTTGGCTACACTATATATCTTAGGATGCATTTGACTCTCGAATGCGCTGTATACTTTAGGATGCATTTGATTCTCGCTTTTCGACTTTGTCAGAACAATAGTAGATAAGAGTTGTTTTCCATTTTAAGTTTAGAAAAGATTTTGAACGTGTAGTAAGGGTTGTAGGAGATTTTCTCGTGTTTTTAAGTAAATAAACTACTACACCTTTAGCCGGCCACGTTACTTGGGGGGCGAACCAAAAACTTCCACTTCTCCCGGAACCGTCGCCATCGTCACTCTCCACAGATCAAACGATGGACAAAAGAAGAGGAAAGGCAGTACGCCAATCTTCAGAATGTTGTCCACGTGAACCCCACGAGAGACTTCGAGATTGAGGATAAAGAAGTGATGGACGTCACCCTCCACCATACAGAGGAGAATCGAAGACTATCACCTGACATCGAGGTAAGGCTGTTCAAAAGTATACAACCCTTCCTTCTCAAACGGCACAAGCAGAATGAGAAAGAAGAGTTCATACTAAGAAACAAGCTGCGCGAAACCTTGAATAGCCTCCGAGCTAGAGAAGAGCGTCAGACAATACCGGATAAAGACCAGCAACCACAGACGGCTTTACAGGTAACGACGAAGCTGACCGAACAACCACATCAACTGCAAAAAGCCACTCGAACAGGTAGAGGTCAACACAGACTCTCCCCTGATAGCGAATTGCAGACGTTCACTAATCCAAGCCCTCGTGCGGTACCAATTCCGAAAGAAACAACAGGTGACTTAAGAATATTAGATTCCTTGCCTGCGTTTGAAGATGGACCGCATTACGCAGTCAGCGACTTCATGGAAGATTTCATGTTAAGAATTAAGCGCGCGCAGATAAATGACAAAGAAGCGCATACGCTTCTTCGCCGGAAGCTAAAGGGTAAAGCGAGGCTAGTATTGGAGCATCTGCCTAACAGGCCAGGACGCCCTATACAGGATAAACTGGAGCTCCTCAAAGCCCAGCTATACGGTAACTTCATGTTGAGTCGTATGAGCGCATGCGACGAGTTAGAAAGCTTGCATATCGGTCAGCAATCAGTGCTGGAATTGATCCTACAGATTAAAGGACTACTAGCGAAATCATATCCGTTTGCTTCTGCAGACAATACGTCACTAGCAGGAGGACGAGCCGTGTTCAAGGCTGTAGCCCACTGGGAAGGAGCATCCTCGATACTGACAGCAATAGAAAACTCCGCACCCGACCTAGCCTTCATTGCAGCACAGCGAGCCGCCCTAAGTTTGAAAACTGTTGTACTCATTAACGAACGAGGACGGAGCTACTCAGGTGTGCAGGATATACTAGTGTCGACAACAGAATACTAATACCACCAAGATCCACGTGCGAGACTAAGTTGAAGGTCCAGGAGACAGTAAGTGGTGTATACTTCTTGAACACATATCGAGCAGGCATAAGCAACGGTCTACTCGAGGTTCTAAACGGGAAAGCGGTTGTCTTCACCAACGATACTCACGAATCACTACTATTAAGAAAAGGAGAATACGTCGGATACGTAGACAACGACATCGCTAGTACCACGCCGGCCTAATTGGTCCAAAGACCCTCAGAATCAACACCAAGAAACCCGCCTTCAAACATGCAACTATCGCCAGATCAGGATCAGAAATTTGCTAAAATTATGCAGTGCTTTCAGGAGATATGGGGGAAAGAAGACTCCAACCAAGTAGTAGCCGATCTGGTCCCATATAAGATCGGAATGGAAGAGGTAAGGCCAATACGGCAGCGGGTGAGGCATATGAATCCTACAGTACGTAGGAAAGTGAAGGAGATGTTTTCGAAAGGCTTGTATTTCATTACTCTTTCTTTTGGCAACTGTGGAAAATGAGGATAGTGGTATGGTCTGTTTTTTATCTTTTTACAAGTCAGACAGTTTGACTGTATCTCATTTAGACATCTTTTCAGCTTGATTATGAAGAATTCTTTTCGACGTACTGTAGGATTCATATGCCTCACCCGCTGCCGTATTGGCCTTACCTCTTCCATTCCGATCTTATATGGGACCAGATCGGCTACTACTTGGTTGGAGTCTTCTTTCCCCCATATCTCCTGAAAGCACTGCATAATATTAGCAAATTTCTGATCCTGATCTGGCGATAGTTGCATGTTTGAAGGCGGGTTTCTTGGTGTTGATTCTGAGGGTCTTTGGACCAATTAGGCCGGCGTGGTACTAGCGATGTCGTTGTCTACGTATCCGACGTATTCTCCTTTTCTTAATAGTAGTGATTCGTGAGTATCGTTGGTGAAGACAACCGCTTTCCCGTTTAGAACCTCGAGTAGACCGTTGCTTATGCCTGCTCGATATGTGTTCAAGAAGTATACACCACTTACTGTCTCCTGGACCTTCAACTTAGTCTCGCACGTGGATCTTGGTGGTATTAGTATTCTGTTGTCGACACTAGTATATCCTGCACACCTGAGTAGCTCCGTCCCCGTTCGTTAATGAGTACCCTAATGCTGGGAATGCATTAGTACCTAGTAACATACAGTTAAAAGTTTCTGGCGCGTCAAATACGTGGAAAACAACTTCGACTGTTTTCCTCCTTATTCGCACAGGGCATTTGACCTTCTTTTTCACCATGATGCTGTGACCTGTGACGCTCTGGAACCTTTCACCTGCTGCGGGGAGGATTGTAACTTGATGTTCGGCTGCAATTCGCTATCAGGGGAGAGTCTGTGTTGACCTCTACCTGTTCGAGTGGCTTTTTGCAGTTGATGTGGTTGTTCGGTCAGCTTCGTCGTTACCTGTAAAGCCGTCTGTGGTTGCTGGTCTTTATCCGGTATTGTCTGACGCTCTTCTCTAGCTCGGAGGCTATTCAAGGTTTCGCGCAGCTTGTTTCTTAGTATGAACTCTTCTTTCTCATTCTGCTTGTGCCGTTTGAGAAGGAAGGGTTGTATACTTTTGAACAGCCTTACCTCGATGTCAGGTGATAGTCTTCGATTCTCCTCTGTATGGTGGAGGGTGACGTCCATCACTTCTTTATCCTCAATCTCGAAGTCTCTCGTGGGGTTCACGTGGACAACATTCTGAAGATTGGCGTACTGCCTTTCCTCTTCTTTTGTCCATCGTTTGATCTGTGGAGAGTGACGATGGCGACGGTTCCGGGAGAAGTGGAAGTTTTTGGTTCGCCCCCCAAGTAACGTGGCCGGCTAAAGGTGTAGTAGTTTATTTACTTAAAAACACGAGAAAATCTCCTACAACCCTTACTACACGTTCAAAATCTTTTCTAAACTTAAAATGGAAAACAACTCTTATCTACTATTGTTCTGACAAAGTCGAAAAGCGAGAATCAAATGCATCCTAAAGTATACAGCGCATTCGAGAGTCAAATGCATCCTAAGATATATAGTGTAGCCAAGAGTCAAATGCATTCTAAGATATATAGTGTAGCCTAGAGTCATATGCATCCTAAGGTATACACGACAATCCACAGTAGTATGCTAATTAGTCGATGGCTCGACACAACGACTTGAAAGAAAGCCGACAAGTGAAAGACGGAAAGATATGAAACGGACGAGTACGTCCGCGGAGAATCGTAATGATACTGGAAGCGAAAAGACTCATTTGAATATTTATAATATTATCAATTACAAGAAACGCGAGAGAATTAGAATGAAATCAAAACATATTTAGTCGTAACAGTACACATAAGGAAATATGCTAATTAACCGAAAGCGATATGCCAGTATTGAAAATTTCATGAGAAAAACGTGAAATATCTAATGAGACAGAAAATGCATCGTAAGAAGTTAATTGAAATCAATCTTCAGATCGTGACGTCATCAACGTAGAAATTTACGTCAAACTTGCGTGGGTTGTTTACAAGTTATTCATTGTTGTGTGATAAAGAGTTGGACTCGGTCGACTCTGAAATAAACTATCGAAAGCTAAGTTTCTTCTGAAATAAATCATTCAACATACATAACAATCTTTTTGTTTCTTATTGAAACATAAATTGGTGCATCGGCCATAGAAAGAAAAATTAAAGATGTGGGGAAGTGGCTGGGTCCTCTTCCATATTAGTGCGGTGTGATCTACTAGACGGTTAATATAATTAAATATATATAAAATATTTCATCTGCTTTAGTTTGATCTCGATTCCTAGATCCATGAGCGCGTCCTTCTTCAGCCTTCCAAGAATGGTCTCTACTTGTTTCCTGGAGAAACATCCTTCGTGGTGTGAGACGTAACTTCCCAGGCAACCCTGGACGTTGTGGAGGCGTATGTTTTTAAATACCTTCCTTCCTAAGATGGTCAGATGACAGTTTTTTCCCTGCGCGAGTACATTTCCATGAATGAAGCGCTCTTCTTTTGCTACCTCCCTCACCACCTCCTCAAAGGTTTCTTGCTTAGCTGGAGGTAGCACGATAAGGACTCCTCTTCCTTGGTTCTCGCACAAGAAGGCTGTCATCTGGTTCCTGTCGATTAGCTTTTCGACTTGGGCAGGCGTGCAAGCATGTGGCATTAGCAGGAAAATGTGTTTAGCACGGTGTGTCCTCTGTCCTAGAAGCAATCTCCTGAATGAGTTGTCACGATCGGTAACACACGTATTAGCAAAGAGAGTTTTTGCTTCCTTGTACTCTGACGGAAGAATTATGAGAGATTCTTCGTCTCGTCCCTCTTCAGCCTGCTTCCTCTCTTTATCCTGAGCTCTCTTTTGAGACAGCATTTTCATCGCATTAGTCACTGCCCAGTCAATATCCTCACCGGATAAGCCAACGCAAGCCTGGTGTCCTTTAGTTGTGATGGCGGCTTGTTGAATGGCATGCCTACATCTCTCTTTATAGATTCCCATCGCTATGGCCAGGTGTTCCTTGTTTACCAGCAGGTCTTCAGCTGGTTGCTCCAGTTCAAACAGACGCTCTTGCCACGAGTCGCTATCAAGGATTTCGAACATCTTGGCTAGGTAGGTCGGCGCGGGTAGAGTCTGCTTTGCTAACACAACAGGGATTTCTAATATTTACGATTCTTCGATGAAGAGTAAGAAGTTTTTTTTCTCTCTTTGTGAGAAAAAAATTACAATTCTTTGAAGAAGAGTAAGAAAAACAAAGTTAATTGAATGACTCAGAATGTCTTTATAATTTCCTTTTTGAGAGTTTTTTTCTCAATTTGTGAGAAAAAAATTACAATTCCTTGATGAAGAGTAAGAAAAAGAATGTTAGTTGCGAAACTGAGAATGTCTTAATAATTTCTTTTTTTAGGGTTTTTTTCTCTCTTTGTAAGAAAAAATTTACGATTTTTCGATGAAGAGTAAGAAAAACAATGTTAGTTGCGAAACTGAGAATGTCTTTATAATTTCCTTTTTGAGAGTTTTTTTTTCTCTTTATGAGAAAAAAATCACAATTCCTTGACGAAGAATGAGAGAAACAACACTAGTTGAGTGACTCATAATGTCTTTATAATTTCCTTTCTGAGAAGTTTTTTTTTCTTTTTGTGAGAAAAAAAATTACAATTCCTTAAACTTCCAATCCTTTTTCAATTTAAATATATTTTTTTTTAAATTTACACATCTCATACCTTGTGTATACCTTAGGATGCATGTCGTCTATCAGCGAGAAAAGGTTTATTGAAAGGTAGAGGTGCAACAACAAAACTATATCTATCTCAGTAAGTGCACAAAAGCAATAGTCCAAATCAACGAAGTCCCAAAAAATATAAACATTATGGTAATTATGTGATAGCCAGCGCCTATCTCCCCGAGACCTAACTTATACCATGATTATGAAATCTCTTCTTTGCCTTGTGTGCGACACACTCTCCCATCTCGGAGAAGCCGTGATGAAGGAGGAGTGTGATAGACACGCGGACTTAAGACGAGAAGTTTGAGTTGGGGTCAGGGGTTTAGTTAGATACGAGCTATAACACTAGATAATGGTTCACACAACAACAATTTCAACTATACAACATTAGTCTTGATCAACGGATTCTCCTATTCATGACGGTTCTTCTTCGGATAAGGTCTTTCTTTCGAGTGGTGGCTGCGCTTGTTGTTGTTGTCCAGGTCACGGCATGAGCATAACGCTGTGTGTATGGTCCTCTTGTTACAAAACTCGCATCCATATGGTTCCTGGCACGGTCCCTCATGTATGTCTCTTAAGCAGGTGAGACAGAGCCTGAGCCCAGCAATTTGATTGAACCTTTGGTTGATAGTGGCGTATGTGCGACATGCGTTTGTGTCGGGATGCTTCTTGCAGAAAACGCAACCGTTGGCTATGATTGTCTTTTCCTTGGTTTGCATGTTTTGTATCATGCCTTCGATTGCTTGGAGTTTCTCCATGATGAGGTTATGCTGGAGCTGGGATTCGAAGTTGTTAGCGCTGATCATGTCGCGGATTTCCTTCAGCTGTCCTGTTGAATATACCTCTCCGTCCTCGATGAGATGTTGTGTGTGTTCCATCTCAAATTTAAACTAATTATTTTGGATCTATAGTGAGCGAAAGAAACAGATATGGGTGATATACGAGATTAACATAATAATGGCTATGTACACTGATATGTTTTGACCAGCTGTTATGCCAGTTCTAAGGGCACGAGTGCCTCTGGGGGTCTTTCGTAATGTTTACGATCTGGATGGCGTACCGTTACTGATCGTATAACCCCTTGTTTGTCTGGGTGTACCGCTTGTACTATCCCTAGGTGCCATCGTTTCTTATCTTTCGACATCTCTGTACACAGTACTATTTCTCCCACTTTGGGAGCTACTAGTCTTTTATTGTTGTACGTTTTTGACTTTTCTCTAAGGATTTGGAGGTATTCTTCTGCCCAATTCTCCCAGAGTTCTTTTAAATATGTATTTGTTCTGTCCCATAGATGCATAAGGTCTGTTTTCTTACTTGGAGTTATCTCGATCGGTGTTTCTCGAGTTATAACATTTTCTTCATATGGGAATATGAAGGACCTAGGCGTCAGTACTGTCCCTTCTTCTGCATTTAGGGGTGTCAATGGTCTCGAATTAACTATGAGGACTGCTTCCACCATTAATGTCTCAAACATGGTGTTGTTGTCTATATTTCTGACTTTAGCTGTCTTTTCCAGTGCTCTTTTAAACAAGCCTATCATTCGTTCATACAACCCTCCCTTCCAGGGAGAAAGTGGTGTAATGAACGCAAAGGTGATGTGATGTGTGTTGGCTAGTTTGGCTAACGGTGGTGGTACTGTGTTTCTACTGTCCAACGTTGTCGTGAAGAGTGTGCGTAGAGCTTTATGTGACGATAGATTATCTAAGTATATCATCTGTGGTATACGAAATCTGGCAAAAAATCTTCTTAAGGCTAGTGTTAGCTCCTTAGCAGATGTGTCCGCCAAAAGTTCTACATGTATCGCTCTCGTTATAAAACATGTTATGAGTAGTATGTGTTTGGTGTGCGAGGCTATTTTGAACGGGCCTGCTTCGTCGATGCCTACTCGCTCCCACACTGAACCTTTTATTCTTGTGATGGGGAGTTCTTTGGGAGGTGGTCTGGTGTACGTCTTCCCTGCGTGTTTTTTACATATGATGCACACTACTGGTCTGCGTGCTGGTAATGGCCAGTATTGTCTTCTCATTCTGGCTAGCGCTGTCGCCGGACCACAATGGCTGTTTAACATATGGAACCGTTTGGTGAGTAGATGTGCGAAGTGGGACTTTCCGTTTATCACCCATGGATGATTTGTAGACGAAGGAAATCTCCCCTTCCAACATAGCAGTCCGAACTCGTTGGTATACACTATCGATCTTCCGATAGCTGCCTGAATTGCTGTGTGATCGGTTCTTTGATGCATGATGGTGGCTAATACTTCTGCTTGTGCCTGTATTGAGATGGTGTCTGATAACCACGGGTATGCTTCCCGCAGTTTAGCTGTCAATCTTGGGCAGTTCTGAAGTCTCTCGTATATTATTTTAACTACCGCCACTATTCCACGACACTGTCTGATGTATTTGGTCATATCGTTATAATGGGTGGGTGTCAGTTGGGGATTTGTTTCGGAGATGTTTGCTACTCCCACTGTGACTACCTTTTTTATGGCTGCAAAAAGATCTTCTTGTCTACTGAATACTGTGCTCTGTATGTAATCCTTTATTTCCCACCAATTTTCTTCTCGAGTAAACTGTGTTGGTGTTAAACCTCTCGAGGCTAGGTCGGCTGGGTTGGAAAATCCTTGCACATGTCGGAATTGAACGTCAAATGACGATGCTAGTGTTAGGTACATTGCGTGCATTTTCTTTAGGCGGTTGATGACGTATACGCCTTGCGGCAGCGTTTTAGCGTGAATCCATTGTAAAGTGGCTGCTGAGTCCGTGTAGAATCTAATCGTGTGTACAGTTGTAGCTAATGAATCTTTATGTTGTGTTATAATTTCCATAGCTATGAGTACTGCCATAAGCTCTAGTCGTGGTATTGTGCCTCTTGGGGCTATCATTGATTTTCCGATGAGTAGCTTGCTGGTTTTATTGTTATTCATGTATACTGCTACTCCAATAGCTGATTTCGACGCGTCTGCGTACACGTCTAGCATTATTGATCGTTCGCTCCTCATCTCTGTTGTTCTGAGTGGTGTGCGAGGAATGCGTAGTGTTGTCACTACTTCCTTCGTCTCTAGCGCTAACTTTGTCCACTCTTGTCCTCGTGTCAGCTCTACTTCGTGATCGTAGAGGGTGGCATCTGGCCATATCTCATTGAGTTTTAGCCGTAAGTGAATGAGTAGTGGCGCTAGCAACCCCAGAGGGTCGAAGAACGATGCGAGTATACTCATAGCTTCTCTTCTGGTACGTATGACTTGTGGGACCTCACGTGGTGTTTGAATGGCGATGTTGTCATCTACTGTATCCCATATCAAGCCTAAAGCGGATTGTTTCCTTTCTGTGCTGACACGTGTGGATGCTATTCCTGCGATTGCTTGTGGGATATTACTTACAAACTCTCGAAGGTTCATGCCTATCTGATCGAAAATTTGTGTGGATAGGGGTAACTCTCTTTGGGCATCATCCGTACGCTCGTATGTTAGTAAGAGGTTATCCACGTAAATATGATCTTTAATCTGTTTTGCCACCGGCTCCGCCTGTCTTGCTAAGTGATATTCTAGCGCCGCGGATAGCAAAAAGGGGGATGACGTGACTCCGAACGGAAGTCGTGTATGTCTTAGATGTAGAACATTTGATGGTGTCGGTGGTTTCTGGGGATCTTTGAGCCACAATAAGCGTGTGAAATCTCTGTGTTGGTTGTCGAGTTCCACTTGATGAAATGCCTTTTCAATATCGGCTAGTACTACTACCGCTGCTGTTCTGAATTTGACGTGGAGCGTGCGTAGATCTGGCAGGTCGCTAGGACCTGGTATCAATATGTCATTTAATGACCTAGCGTGCTGTGTGTGTGAGCTTGCATCTAATACTATTCTTAACTTCGTTGTATGTGATGATGGTTTCATCACTGCTGTATGTGGTATATAGTACACCGGGCTTTTTGTAATCTCTTGTTCGGGTACTTCTTCCAGAATCCCTGAACTTAGTTCATTAGCGAAGGTCTCTGTGTACTTATTCCAGAATTCTGTATTGTCTTTACGCTTGTACAGTTGCGTTAATCTGGCTTTTGCTACCATTTTATTGTCGTCACCTAAAGTTGTTGGTGATGATAAGAAGGGTAACGTTACTGATATGCGTCCCTGCTCTGTCACACGAACCGTGTCTTTGAATATTTTCCTCGCCATGGAATGTAGTGACTCTTCTGATAATATGTCCTCTGTCAGTTGAGGGGACTCGATGGCGCTGTGTGCTGTAGTCGTAGGTGTGTTATGCTGTTTTCTGATGATTGTGCCTGTGATGATGGGCCCGAAGGAGGAATGTATCAAATGCAGCCCTGATGGCAATGTGACTGTAGGTTTTTGGTTCCATAATTCCCAAATTGTATCCACTCCTAGTATCAGAGTAGGTCTCAGGCGTCCGCACGGTGGTAGGCGTGTCTGTGGGTGTAGCGCTCTTATCCTCTGAGTGTCTTGGTTTGAGGTAATGGGGACATATAGTTCTCCGACTACTGTAGGTAGTCCCAAACAAGATACTTTGTGTATGTGTCCATTTGTCAGTTTAATGGGTACTTCGTATGTCTTGCGGGCTATGTGATTCTCATGGCCTCCAATGCCTTTTATACTTACTGGACTAGACGATACCACTGTTAACTTTAGGGACTCAGCTAGATCTTCGTTGACGAATGATCTTTCGGCACCCGAGTCTAGTAGCGCGATTTCTGTCTTGATCCCGTCTGTCTCGTGTGGTATGTCGACGTACGTTAGGGGCAAGCGTCTGGCTGGTACTATGTGCGCTAATGATGGGAAGGCGACCGTATTTCCTTCTTCTGTAGTGAGTGGAACGAAGTTAGCTGAATCATTGCCTTGGTCTTTTTCTTTTGGTGTTGGTGGTAGACACAGGAAGAATGCGTGATCTTGACCACATATAGAACATTTCGATTGCTTGCATGTGCGCGAGCGATGGTCTGACCGGAAGCATATCCAGCATGGTGTGGGGTTCAATTTCATGAGCCGGCTTCTCTTCGCTTTGGGGTCTGTATATTTTGGACAAACCCTGTGGTGATGTTTCTCTCCACAGAAGATTCTGCGTGTGTTGCGTGGTTTCTAGAATGTTTCGTGGTAGGCGCAATGTATGCATGAGTTGTGCCTGATGGGCAGGATTCTTCATGTACTGGGTTGGTTTGAGAAGACGCCAGTTTTCGATCAATAACGTATTCAATAGCTGTGAATATTTCGTCTATTGTCAGGTATTCTTGTTTAATTGACTCGAGATAATGCATCTGAGCTAGATATTCTTCAGGAATTCGTTCGACGATTATGAGCCGAGCCAAATCATTGTGCGCTGTGTTATCTTCTGTATACAAGCCTTGCATTAAAGCGCGTAGGTTGCGTGAGAATTCTGCCACAGCTTGTGGATTGTGCGCTACTGTCCTTAAATTACGGATCTCCGCTATGACGGCGGTTCGGAACATCATGGGTTTGTCATAGTACTGGTCTAATACTCTCCTCGCATCGGTATAACATGTGGGAGAAATACGGAAGAACCTGATCACGTTGAGCGCGGAGCCTGTTAAGTGACGACGAAGATGCTCAAACTTGGATCTTTCTGAGTATCTCGAGTTCTCTCCAACGTGTGAGTCGAAGGAGTTTGTGAAGCGTGGGTAGTCCAGCGGATTGCCATCGAAGGGGACGATGGCGTCTTTGGGCAGTTTGGGCTCACTGCGTGAGTTATCATGGGTACTCACGTTGATGGCTGGGCTTGGTATGGACGACGGTGTTGGGTTTGGTATGTCCACTGATAATGCCCCTAACTGATTAGTGGCTGTCATAATTGGTGTCGTATGGTGTAAGACGGGAGTGGTTGCATTCATGCGTAACTCGCTGCCAACAATATGTTGAGGACTAAGTGGCTGTGTAGCCTTGGGTGTGGAGGTGTATGTTGGCTGGATTGCCATCGGGGGAGGGACATGGTCTGTGGATATGTACGTGTACATCGAAAGAAAGTCATCATACTCTTCCAGCATTTGCTCATAACCATGTTGGTTGCGGTATGCAATGTATTCATCGTAAGCCTCTTGTACTTGTTGTGGGGATGGAATTACAAGTACGTTGGATAGTTTGTGGAGTATATTGTTGTCATACTCGTTAAGTCGCTTGTAGAGGGTCTCGATGGTGATTGCTAACTTCACCTCTTGGCCTTCATTTATGTATCGCTCAAGATATGTGCGTAGTGTGGCAATCTTTGAGCGAATGCCTGTCTTAAACCCATTTAAGTGGGTGGCAATGCTCCTAGGTAACCGTGTTCGTGGCGCGGTTACCAACCAGTTTTCGGCATCGGGAGCCTGAGCACTGGGGGGCGGGGTGTGAGGAGGTATATCGTCCATACGTGAAAATTTTTTTTTTTTTATTTGTAAAATTTCTTTTTTTTTTTGTTTGTACTAACGGGTGTTAGTTACTTGCAAGCGAGGCGTACAAGTGTGGTTTTTGACTTGGTTCAAGCCTTGGATAGGGTGACGGTTGATTAGGCCGGGGAGCCAAATGTCGTCTATCCGCGAGAAAAGGTTTATTGAAAGGTAGAGGTGCAACAACAAAACTATATCTATCTCAGTAAGTGCACAAAAGCAATAGTCCAAATCAACGAAGTCCCAAAAAATATGAACATTATGGTAATTATGTGATAGCCAGCGCCTATCTCCCCGAGACCTAACTTATACCATGACTATGAAATCTCTTCTTTGCCTTGTGTGCGACACAATGCATATGACTCTAGGCTACACTATATATCTTAGGATGCATTTGACTCTCGAATGCGCTGTATACTTTAGGATGCATTTGATTCTCGCTTTTCAACTTTGTCAGAACATTCCCCCCAACACTTTTTCGCTCTTGGCATGTTCATTCTTCGTTTCTTTATTACTTTTGTCCTAGCGATTTCAACGCTTACAGTTTTATCAAATTTTTCGCAAATTTTCTTTATTAGTTCGTCTGAATCTACACTTTCATGTTCTTCTAGAGCTGAGACAATAGCCTTTATCTTATGAAAGTTTCGGCTAGCAACTATGGGGTTGTTGTAAACTTTTCGTTTATCCTCTAGTTCTCTTTTTAATTCCAATTTCACTTCAGATGGTTGGTCAAACGATTCTTCAAGTACATTCATGGCTTTTCCATAGTTTTGGCTTGTCATTGGTAGATGACTGATTAATTTCTTTTCACAAAGAGAGAATACATTACTTATTTCCTTTTCCAGATTCTTTTTTCTTTCTTCGTGAGAAAAAAATTACAATTCCTTGATGAAGAAGAAGAGAAACAACGTTAGTTGCGAAACTGAGAATGTCTTCAAAATTTCCTTCTTCAGATTCTTTTTTCTCTCTTTGTGAAAAAAAAATTACAATTCTTTGATGAAGAATAAGAGAAACAACGTTAGTCGCGAAACTGAAAATGTCTCCATAATTTCCTTTTCCAGATTCTTTTTTCTCTCTCTGTGAGAAAAAATTACAATTCCTTGATGAAGAATAAGAGAAACAACGTTAGTCGCGAAACTGAGAATGTCTCCATAATTTCCTTCTCCAGATTCTTTTTTCTCTTTTTGTGAGAAAAAAATTACAATTCCTTGATGAAGAATAAGAGAAACAACGTTAGTTGAGTGACTCTGAATGTCTTCATAATTTCCTTTTCCAGATTCTTTTTTCTCTCTTTGTGAGAAAAAAACTACAATTCCTTGATGAAGAACAAGAGAAACAACGTTAGTTGCGAAACTGAGAATGTCTTCATAATTTCCTTCTTCAGATTCTTTTTTCTCTCTTTGTGAGAAAAAATTACAATTCCTAGATGAAGAATAAGAGAAACAACGTTAGTTGAGTGACTCTGAATGTCTTCATAATTTCCTTTTCCAGATTCTTTTTTCTCTCTTTGTGAAAGAAAAATTACAATTCCTTGATGAAGAATAAGAGAAACAACGTTAGTTGCGAAACTGAGAATGTCTTCATAATTTCCTTCTTCATATTCTTTTCTCTCTCTTTGTGAGAAAAAATTACAATTCCTTGATGAAGAATAAGAGAAACAACGTTAGTCGCGAAACTGAGTATGTCTCCATAATTTCCTTCTCCAGATTCTTTTTTCTCTTTTTGTGAGAAAAAAATTACAATTCCTTGATGAAGAATAAGAGAAACAACGTTAGTTGGGTGACTCTGAATGTCTCCATAATTTCCTTTTCCAGATTCTTTTTTCTCTCTTTGTGAGAGAAAAATTACAATTCCTTGATGAAGAATAAGAGAAACAACGTTAGTTGAGTGACTCTGAATGTCTTCATAATTTCCTTTTCCAGATTCTTTTTTCTCTCTCTGTGAAAAAAAAATTACAATTCTTTGATGAAGAATAAGAGAAACAACGTTAGTCGCGAAACTGAGAATGTCTCCATAATTTCCTTTTCCAGATTCTTTTTTCTCTCTTTGTGAGAGAAAAATTACAATTCCTTGATGAAGAATAAGAGAAACAACGTTAGTTGAGTGACTCTGAATGTCTTCATAATTTCCTTTTCCAGATTCTTTTTTCTCTCTCTGTGAAAAAAAAATTACAATTCTTTGATGAAGAATAAGAGAAACAACGTTAGTCGCGAAACTGAGAATGTCTCCATAATTTCCTTTTCCAGATTCTTTTTTCTCTCTTTGTGAGAGAAAAATTACAATTCCTTGATGAAGAATAAGGGAAACAACGTTAGTTGAGTGACTCTGAATGTCTTCATAATTTCCTTTTCCAGATTCTTTTTTCTCTCTTTGTGAAAAAAAAATTACAATTCTTTGATGAAGAATAAGAGAAACAACGTTAGTCGCGAAACTGAGAATGTCTCCATAATTTCCTTCTCCAGATTCTTTTTTCTCTTTTTGTGAGAAAAAAATTACAATTCCTTGATGAAGAATAAGAGAAACAACGTTAGGCGCGAAACTGAGAATGTCTCCATAATTTCCTTTTCCAGATTCTTTTTTCTCTCTTTGTGAGAGAAAAATTACAATTCCTAGATGAAGAATAAGAGAAACAACGTTAGTTGAGTGACTCTGAATGTCTTCATAATTTCCTTTTCCAGATTCTTTTTTCTCTCTTTGTGAAAGAAAAATTACAATTCCTTGATGAAGAATAAGAGAAACAACGTTAGTTGCGAAACTGAGAATGTCTCCATAATTTCCTTCTTCAGATTCTTTTCTCTCTCTTTGTGAAAGAAAAATTACAATTCCTTGATGAAGAATAAGAGAAACAACGTTAGTTGCGAAACTGAGAATGTCTCCATAATTTCCTTCTCCAGATTCTTTTTTCTCTTGTTGTGAGAAAAAATTACAATTCCTTGATGAAGAATAAGAGAAACAACGTTAGTTGCGAAACTGAGAATGTCTTCATAATTTCCTTCTTCAGATTCTTTTCTCTCTCTTTGTGAGAAAAAATTACAATTCCTTGATGAAGAATAAGAGAAACAACGTTAGTCGCGAAACTGAGTATGTCTCCATAATTTCCTTCTCCAGAATCTTTTTTCTCTTTTTGTGAGAAAAAAATTACAATTCCTTGATGAAGAATAAGAGAAACAACGTTAGTTGCGAAACTGAGAATGTCTTCATAATTTACTTCTTCAGATTCTTTTTTCTCTCTCTGTGAGAAAAAATTACAATTCCTTGATGAAGAATAAGAGAAACAACGTTAGTAGCGAAACTGAGAATGTCTCCATAATTTCCTTCTCCAGATTCTTTTTTCTCTTTTTGTGAGAAAAAATTACAATTCCTTGATGAAGAATAAGAGAAACAACGTTAGTAGCGAAACTGAGAATGTCTCCATAATTTCCTTCTCCAGATTCTTTTTTCTCTTTTTGTGAGAAAAAAATTACAATTCCTTGATGAAGAATAAGAGAAACAACGTTAGTTGAGTGACTCTGAATGTCTTCATAATTTCCTTTTCCAGATTCTTTTTTCTCTCTTTGGGAAAGAAAAATTACAATTCCTTGATGAAGAATAAGAGAAACAACGTTAGTTGCGAAACTGAGAATGTCTCCATAATTTCCTTCTTCAGATTCTTTTCTCTCTCTTTGTGAGAAAAAATTACAATTCCTTGATGAAGAATAAGAGAAACAACGTTAGTTGCGAAACTGAGAATGTCTTCATAATTTCCTTCTTCAGATTCTTTTTTCTCTCTCTGTGAGAAAAAATTACAATTCCTTGATGAAGAATAAGAGAAACAACGTTAGTAGCGAAACTGAGAATGTCTCCATAATTTCCTTCTCCAGATTCTTTTTTCTCTTTTTGTGAGAAAAAATTTACAACTCCTTGATGAAGAATAAGAGAAACAACGTTAGTTGCGAAACTGATAATGTCTTCATAATTTCCTTCTTCAGATTCTTTTCTCTCTCTTTGTGAGAAAAAATTACAATTCCTTGATGAAGAATAAGAGAAACAACGTTAGTCGCGAAACTGAGTATGTCTCCATAATTTCCTTCTCCAGATTCTTTTTTCTCTTTTGTGAGAAAAAAATTACAATTCCTTGATGAAGAATAAGAGAAACAACGTTAGTTGCGAAACTGAGAATGTCTTCATAATTTCCTTCTTCAGATTCTTTTTTCTCTCTCTGTGAGAAAAAATTACAATTCCTTGATGAAGAATAAGAGAAACAACGTTAGTAGCGAAACTGAGAATGACTCCATAATTTCCTTCTCCAGATTCTTTTTTCTCTTTTGTGAGAAAAAATTACAATTCCTTGATGAAGAATAAGAGAAACAACGTTAGTAGCGAAACTGAGAATGTCTCCATAATTTCCTTCTCCAGATTCTTTTTTCTCTTTTTGTGAGAAAAAAATTACAATTCCTTGATGAAGAATAAGAGAAACAACGTTAGTCGCGAAACTGAGTATGTCTCCATAATTTCCTTCTCCAGATTCTTTTTTCTCTTTTGTGAGAAAAAATTACAATTCCTAGATGAAGAATAAGAGAAACAACGTTAGTTGAGTGACTCTGAATGTCTTCATAATTTCCTTTTCCAGATTCTTTTTTCTCTCTTTGTGAAAGAAAAATTACAATTCCTTGATGAAGAATAAGAGAAACAACGTTAGTTGCGAAACTGAGAATGTCTCCATAATTTCCTTCTTCAGATTCTTTTCTCTCTCTTTGTGAAAGAAAAATTACAATTCCTTGATGAAGAATAAGAGAAACAACGTTAGTTGCGAAACTGAGAATGTCTCCATAATTTCCTTCTCCAGATTCTTTTTTCTCTTGTTGTGAGAAAAAAATTACAATTCCTTGATGAAGAATAAGAGAAACAACGTTAGTTGCGAAACTGAGAATGTCTTCATAATTTCCTTCTTCAGATTCTTTTCTCTCTCTTTGTGAGAAAAAATTACAATTCCTTGATGAAGAATAAGAGAAACAACGTTAGTCGCGAAACTGAGTATGTCTCCATAATTTCCTTCTCCAGAATCTTTTTTCTCTTTTTGTGAGAAAAAAATTACAATTCCTTGATGAAGAATAAGAGAAACAACGTTAGTTGCGAAACTGAGAATGTCTTCATAATTTACTTCTTCAGATTCTTTTTTCTCTCTCTGTGAGAAAAAATTACAATTCCTTGATGAAGAATAAGAGAAACAACGTTAGTAGCGAAACTGAGAATGTCTCCATAATTTCCTTCTCCAGATTCTTTTTTCTCTTTTGTGAGAAAAAATTACAATTCCTTGATGAAGAATAAGAGAAACAACGTTAGTAGCGAAACTGAGAATGTCTCCATAATTTCCTTCTCCAGATTCTTTTTTCTCTTTTGTGAGAAAAAATTACAATTCCTTGATGAAGAATAAGAGAAACAACGTTAGTTGAGTGACTCTGAATGTCTTCATAATTTCCTTTTCCAGATTCTTTTTTCTCTCTTTGGGAAAGAAAAATTACAATTCCTTGATGAAGAATAAGAGAAACAACGTTAGTTGCGAAACTGAGAATGTCTCCATAATTTCCTTCTTCAGATTCTTTTTCTCTCTTTGTGAGAAAAAATTACAATTCCTTGATGAAGAATAAGAGAAACAACGTTAGTTGCGAAACAGAGAATGTCTTCATAATTTCCTTCTTCAGATTCTTTTTTCTCTCTCTGTGAGAAAAAATTACAATTCCTTGATGAAGAATAAGAGAAACAACGTTAGTAGCGAAACTGAGAATGTCTCCATAATTTCCTTCTCCAGATTCTTTTTTCTCTTTTGTGAGAAAAAATTTACAACTCCTTGATGAAGAATAAGAGAAACAACGTTAGTTGCGAAACTGATAATGTCTTCATAATTTCCTTCTTCAGATTCTTTTCTCTCTCTTTGTGAGAAAAAATTACAATTCCTTGATGAAGAATAAGAGAAACAACGTTAGTCGCGAAACTGAGTATGTCTCCATAATTTCCTTCTCCAGATTCTTTTTTCTCTTTTGTGAGAAAAAAATTACAATTCCTTGATGAAGAATAAGAGAAACAACGTTAGTTGCGAAACTGAGAATGTCTTCATAATTTCCTTCTTCAGATTCTTTTTTCTCTCTCTGTGAGAAAAAATTACAATTCCTTGATGAAGAATAAGAGAAACAACGTTAGTAGCGAAACTGAGAATGACTCCATAATTTCCTTCTCCAGATTCTTTTTTCTCTTTTGTGAGAAAAAATTACAATTCCTTGATGAAGAATAAGAGAAACAACGTTAGTAGCGAAACTGAGAATGTCTCCATAATTTCCTTCTCCAGATTCTTTTTTCTCTTTTGTGAGAAAAAAATTACAATTCCTTGATGAAGAATAAGAGAAACAACGTTAGTCGCGAAACTGAGTATGTCTCCATAATTTCCTTCTCCAGATTCTTTTTTCTCTTTTGTGAGAAAAAAATTACAATTCCTTGATGAAGAATAAGAGAAACAACGTTAGTAGCGAAACTGAGAATGTCTCCATAATTTCCTTCTCCAGATTCTTTTTTCTCTCTTTGTGAGAAAAAATTACAATTCCTTGATGAAGAATAAGAGAAACAACGTTAGTTACGAAACTGAGAATGTCTTCATAATTTCCTTCTTCAGATTCTTTTTTCTCTCTCTGTGAGAAAAATTACAATTCCTTGATGAAGAATAAGAGAAACAACGTTAGTAGCGAAACTGAGAATGTCTCCATAATTTCCTTCTCCAGATTCTTTTTTCTCTTTTGTGAGAAAAAAATTACAATTCCTTGATGAAGAATAAGAGAAACAACGTTAGTCGCGAAACTGAGTATGTCTCCATAATTTCCTTCTCCAGATTCTTTTTTCTCTTTTTGTGAGAAAAAAATTACAATTCCTTGATGAAGAATAAGAGAAACAACGTTAGTCGCGAAACTGAGAATGTCTCCATAATTTCCTTTTCCAGATTCTTTTTTCTCTCTTTGTGAGAGAAAAATTACAATTCCTTGATGAAGAATAAGAGAAACAACGTTAGTTGAGTGACTCTGAATGTCTTCATAATTTCCTTTTCCAGATTCTTTTTTCTCTCTTTGTGAAAAAAAATTACAATTCTTGATGAAGAATAAGAGAAACAACGTTAGTCGCGAAACTGAGAATGTCTCCATTATTTCCTTTTCCAGATTCTTTTTTCTCTCTTTGTGAGAGAAAAATTACAATTCCTAGATGAAGAATAAGAGAAACAACGTTAGTTGAGTGACTCTGAATGTCTTCATAATTTCCTTTTCCAGATTCTTTTTTCTCTCTTTGTGAAAGAAAAATTACAATTCCTTGATGAAGAATAAGAGAACAACATTAGTTGCGAAACTGAGAATGTCTCCATAATTTCCTTCTTCAGATTCTTTTCTCTCTCTTTGTGAGAAAAAATTACAATTCCTTGATGAAGAATAAGAGAAACAACGTTAGTTGCGAAACTGAGAATGTCTTCATAATTTCCTTCTTCAGATTCTTTTTTCTCTCTTTGTGAGAAAAAATTACAATTCCTTGATGAAGAATAAGAGAAACAACGTTAGTTGAGTGACTCTGAATGTCTTCATATTTCCTTCTTCAGATTCTTTTTTCTCTCTTTGTGAGAAAAAATTACAATTCCTTGATGAAGAATAAGAGAAACAACGTTAGTTGCGAAACTGAGAATGTCTTCATAATTTCCTTCTTCAGATTCTTTTTTCTCTCTCTGTGAGAAAAAATTACAATTCCTTGATGAAGAATAAGAGAAACAACGTTAGTCGCGAAACTGAGAATGTCTCCATAATTTCCTTCTCCAGATTCTTTTTTCTCTTTTTGTGAGAAAAAAATTACAATTCCTTGATGAAGAATAAGAGAAACAACGTTAGTTGAGTGACTCTGAATGTCTTCATAATTTCCTTTTCCAGATTCTTTTTTCTCTCTTTGTGAGAGAAAAATTACAATTCCTTGATGAAGAATAAGAGAAACAACGTTAGTTGCGAAACTGAGAATGTCTTCATAATTTCCTTCTTCAGATTCTTTTTTCTCTCTTTGTGAGAAAAAATTACAATTCCTTGATGAAGAATAAGAGAAACAACGTTAGTTGCGAAACTGAGAATGTCTTCATAATTTCCTTCTTCAGATTCTTTTTTCTCTCTTTGTGAGAAAAAATTACAATTCCTTGATGAAGAATAAGAGAAACAACGTTAGTTGCGAAACTGAGAATGTCTTCATAATTTCCTTCTTCAGATTCTTTTTTCTCTCTTTGTGAGAAAAAATTACAATTCCTTGATGAAGAATAAGAGAAACAACGTTAGTTGCGAAACTGAGAATGTCTTCATAATTTCCTTCTTCAGATTCTTTTTTCTCTCTCTGTGAGAAAAAATTACAATTCCTTGATGAAGAATAAGAGAAACAACGTTAGTAGCGAAACTGAGAATGTCTCCATAATTTCCTTCTCCAGATTCTTTTTTCTCTTTTTGTGAGAAAAAAATTACAATTCCTTGATGAAGAATAAGAGAAACAACTTTAGTTGCGAAACTGAGAATGTCTTCATAATTTCCTTCTTCAGATTCTTTTTTCTCTCTTTGTGAGAGAAAAATTACAATTCCTTGATGAAGAATAAGAGAAACAACGTTAGTTGCGAAACTGAGAATGTCTTCATAATTTCCTTCTTCAGATTCTTTTTTCTCTCTTTGTGAGAAAAAATTACAATTCCTTGATGAAGAATAAGAGAAACAACGTTAGTTGCGAAACTGAGAATGTCTTCATAATTTCCTTCTTCAGATTCTTTTTTCTCTCTCTGTGAGAAAAAATTACAATTCCTTGATGAAGAATAAGAGAAACAACGTTAGTCGCGAAACTGAGAATGTCTCCATAATTTCCTTCTCCAGATTCTTTTTTCTCTTTTTGTGAGAAAAAAATTACAATTCCTTGATGAAGAATAAGAGAAACAACGTTAGTTGAGTGACTCTGAATGTCTTCATAATTCCTTTTCCAGATTCTTTTTTCTCTCTCTGTGAGAAAAAATTACAATTCCTTGATGAAGAATAAGAGAAACAACGTTAGTCGCGAAACTGAGAATGTCTCCATAATTTCCTTCTCCAGATTCTTTTTTCTCTTTTTGTGAGAAAAAAATTACAATTCCTTGATGAAGAATAAGAGAAACAACGTTAGTTGCGAAACTGAGAATGTCTTCATAATTTCCTTCTTCAGATTCTTTTTTCTCTCTTTGTGAGAGAAAAATTACAATTCCTTGATGAAGAATAAGAGAAACAACGTTAGTTGCGAAACTGAGAATGTCTTCATAATTTCCTTCTTCAGATTCTTTTTTCTCTCTTTGTGAGAAAAAATTACAATTCCTTGATGAAGAATAAGAGAAACAACGTTAGTTGCGAACTGAGAATGTCTTCATAATTTCCTTCTTCAGATTCTTTTTTCTCTCTTTGTGAGAAAAAATT